>JAWNOM010000484.1:13362500-13800000 GCA_035045965.1 Drosophila aldrichi | reverse complement strand
TCAGATATGGTCCCGTGTGACTTTTCCGTTTCCACAAGTCAAATTACCACTTCGTGGAGTCCGTTTTGAGAGCATAGAAGCATGAAAACTAAAAATCGCAACGCACCATAAGGTTGACTTGTTCCAAATGACGCTGTAACCAAACTAAATGACATATAGCAATAAAAATTTACAGGATAGTGGGTGACAGTAGTGCCAACCTGGGAAAAAAATTTTTTAGATATATTCTCAAAGGAAAAATTTAAAATGAGAATTTCCGGGTACTTATTTGACAGAATGTATAGGAATAGAATATCTTATGGAATAACAATAGTAAGGGTATAGTAAGGCATAGAAGTACCATAGTGTATTACAATTTCGCATATTTTATTATATTATTATTATATTATATTAAATTATATTATATATTATCTGACAACTACATAGATTGCAAGGAATGTCTCCTAGATGACTAAATAGATGGAATATAATAATAGACGGCATCTCTAACCATTAGATAGTTCTTATAGTTATACAGATAATGAATGTCTGCTGGGATATTATCTTTACTTATTATAAGTATTACCTACTGGGTTTCATGCTTTATGACGACTAGAGTTTATGCCATATTTATGCAAATAGATGGTATATTGCAAGGGATAGTAATAGTATACTAGATAGGATAGCTGGATAGATTCCAGCTATTGGAATATAACATATTTGATAGTTCTCTAGGTTGCATGGATAGATTCCAGCTATTGGAATATAACGTATTTGATAGTTCTATAGATTGCACAGAATTATGTAACAATATTAGTATTGTGTACTACCCATTGTTCCTTATAGGCGTTGCTAACCCTAATGAGAATCTATAATATAAATAATATATGTATGTATATATATTATATTGTTACATCCAGCTATATCTATACGAAAACCCCTCAAACTAGAACTGCATCTAACCTAACTTACTTTCGCTTCTATCGCTTCTATCAACCACACGTAACACATATTCCTGGTAGCTCAACCCACCTTAACTCAGCTGAATTAACGGCAAATACTTCTAGCTGCTGCGCTACATTTTCAGCCAATTAGAACAATTATCTCAGTTGAAATTGTTGGGCGAGCACGCGATCTATCGATCTCTGTGGCTTGACATGACATTTCGCAGGCGATGCGATGCGGCCTCCGCGTGGTATACTTAATGCCAAAGTATTCATTCGCCTTCGCCGTTGCCGTTGCCGTAGCCGTAGCCCTGTTATGGCTGTCACGGCGCGCCGTGAACTTTGAACTGTACGCTAGGCATTGTGTGCTCGAGCCGTGGCACTTGGAGAAAGTTAGATATTTGCCGTGTTTTGCTGTTGTGTTACGACCGCACAAAAAGTCGTAAAACCAGTTGATGCAATTTTCCAGTGCGAAAATTAACAAATACACACACACGCACACACACACACACATATTCAGTTTGCGCTCGAGAATTCAATTTGTGCAGAGAAAACGGAATCCCAGTGGGTGGCAGCATTGGGGGCGGCTGCATCGTCTGTTTACTTGAGGTTTTTTAACGTTGAGGCCCGGCCGGAAGGAAGTGCAAGCGAATAAACCGAGCACAGCACAAATACGTCCCGCAGGTATGTGTGTGTGTGTGTGTGTGTGTGCAGGTGGGAACTGGGCTGGATTTGGCTGGCATTGCCACAAGAAAGTGGCTCTCAGGTGGTGCACTAGCTTTTTCCATATATATATATATGATTTTTTTTTTTTTGCATTGGCAAAATTGGCACAAGCGGATGCGAGCGACGTTTGCCCCACACACAACATGGACTGGCCTCAGACCGCTCGCAGTACGGCGTATATTTATTAGGAAATTTAATTTCACATGGAAAAACGTCGAGAGCGCTGCACTCGTAGAAATGGTTCACGAGTCGGAACTAATATGCTAAAAACTGAAAAACTGAGCAACAGCAGCAGCGGCAGAGGCAGAGGCAGAGGCAGCGACAGCAGCTGGCATGAAGGATGCCAATGAAAGTGGCACTTGCAACCCTTTTGGCAGGCACTCAACAGACGCCGCAGAGATATAGCTGCAGATACATAATCTGCTGCAGATACAGATACAGCTACAGATACAGCTACAGATACAGATACAACTATAGCTATAGCTATAGCTATATGCCATCCACATGCTCGCAGACCATAAGCAAACACAAATGATGGCAATCTGTTAGTATACCCAGCCCCGCATGCAGCCCCTTGCCCCACTTGGCCATCCCCCTGAACGGCTCTCACTCCGGGGAACAGCCAACGTCTCTGCACAATGCTGGCCAAATTTATATTATTAATGCCTGTTTATCTACATGCGACGATGTCGCCACCATAGATACGCTGCTAACAACCACGTGCCAACCACGCACCACCCACCACCGAACCACTCAGCCATGCCCCCCGCGCAGACAGCCCGTTACCTTCCTCTATCCCTTAACACCAGCAGCATTGTCTGTTGTCTTTGTTTTCGCTGCTTTATGAGCTTCGATTAATATCCGCGTAAACAACGCGAGGTCACAACACACAAACACACACACACACACACAGACAGATGCATACATATACATATATAGTTGTTATTTATGTGCAGAAGGTTGCAAAGCTTAACAATAACCAGTTAAACTAATAACTGCTGTCAGAATCGACATTATCTTATATCTTATATCTTATATCTTATATCTTATATCTTATATCTTATATCTTATATCTTATATCTTATATCTTATATCTTATATCTTATATCTTATATCTTATATCTTATATCTTATATCTTATATCTTATATCTTATATCTTATATCTTATATCTTATATCTTATATCTTATATCTTATATCTTATATCTTATATCTTATATCTTATATCTTATATCTTATATCTTATATCTTATATCTTATATCTTATATCTTATATCTTATATCTTATATCTTATATCTTATATCTTATATCTTATATCTTATATCTTATATCTTATATCTTATATCTTATATCTTATATCTTATATCTTATATCTTATATCTTATATCTTATATCTTATATCTTATATCTTATATCTTATATCTTATATCTTATATCTTATATCTTATATCTTATATCTTATATCTTATATCTTATATCTTATATCTTATATCTTATATCTTATATCTTATATCTTATATCTTATATCTTATATCTTATATCTTATATCTTATATCTTATATCTTATATCTTATATCTTATATCTTATATCTTATATCTTATATCTTATATCTTATATCTTATATCTTATATCTTATATCTTATATCTTATATCTTATATCTTATATCTTATATCTTATATCTTATATCTTATATCTTATATCTTATATCTTATATCTTATATCTTATATCTTATATCTTATATCTTATATCTTATATCTTATATCTTATATCTTATATCTTATATCTTATATCTTATATCTTATATCTTATATCTTATATCTTATATCTTATATCTTATATCTTATATCTTATATCTTATATCTTATATCTTATATCTTATATCTTATATCTTATATCTTATATCTTATATCTTATATCTTATATCTTATATCTTATATCTTATATCTTATATCTTATATCTTATATCTTATATCTTATATCTTATATCTTATATCTTATATCTTATATCTTATATCTTATATCTTATATCTTATATCTTATATCTTATATCTTATATCTTATATCTTATATCTTATATCTTATATCTTATATCTTATATCTTATATCTTATATCTTATATCTTATATCTTATATCTTATATCTTATATCTTATATCTTATATCTTATATCTTATATCTTATATCTTATATCTTATATCTTATATCTTATATCTTATATCTTATATCTTATATCTTATATCTTATATCTTATATCTTATATCTTATATCTTATATCTTATATCTTATATCTTATATCTTATATCTTATATCTTATATCTTATATCTTATATCTTATATCTTATATCTTATATCTTATATCTTATATCTTATATCTTATATCTTATATCTTATATCTTATATCTTATATCTTATATCTTATATCTTATATCTTATATCTTATATCTTATATCTTATATCTTATATCTTATATCTTATATCTTATATCTTATATCTTATATCTTATATCTTATATCTTATATCTTATATCTTATATCTTATATCTTATATCTTATATCTTATATCTTATATCTTATATCTTATATCTTATATCTTATATCTATCTTATATCTTATATCTTATATCTTATATCTTATATCTTATATCTTATATCTTATATCTTATATCTTATATCTTATATCTTATATCTTATATCCTTATATCTTTCTTATATCTTATATCTTATATCTTATATCTTATATCTTATATCTTATATCTTATATCTTATATCTTATATCTTATATCTTATATCTTATATCTTATATCTTATATCTTATATCTTATATCTTATATCTTATATCTTATATCTTATATCTTATATCTTATACCTTATAGCTTGTATCTTATATCTTATATCTTATATCTTATATCTTATATCTTATATCTTATATCTTATATCTTATATCTTATATCTTATATCTTATATCTTATATCTTATATCTTATATCTTATATCTTATATCTTATATCTTATATCTTATATCTTATATCTTATATCTTATATCTTATATCTTATATCTTATATCTTATATCTTATACCTTATAGCTTGTATCATAAGTCTGTACTCATTTCGCATTCACTTCCATTAATTATGTTCCGCTTCAATTGGAAGGCATCTTTTTTTTTTTTTTTTTTTTTTTTTTTGTTGGGCTGAGGTAGGAAAAAATGCTTTATGCACCGTCAGTCATGTCGTCACTTTGACCGGTGTGTCGGACTGCATAACTGCTTACCGACTAAAAAATCCTCCTCTTCTGGGGCTCAAATCCACCTTGGAACCAGGAGATATCCCGCATTAACCTTCAAGGTGGAACCCCGTTGTGTGCTCTAAATGAGCGTTGCCCTCTGTGTGCCTGCGTCCAGGTCGTACTTCTTCCGCCGCAGAACCTTTTCGGTGAAGTCACAGACTTTTTTCCAAGCGTCTATGCTGCTGCACATTTGCTGTACTAATGTCTCTACTTTGACTTCACCTACTGTTTCTGACAGGTCGATTCTTTCTTCCGACCATCTTTTGCATTTGAAGAAGGTGTGTTCTGCATCGTCCATTGCATTTTCGCAGTAAATGCAGCTGGGTTCGGCAGTTTTCCCCATTTTATTTAGGTACTTTCGAAAGTATCCATGTCCGGAGAGTAGTTGTGTCAAATAGAAAGACGTTTCACCGTGCTTTCTATTTATCCACTTCTCTAGATCGGGGATTATTTTAGCGGTCCATCTTCCATACCTTTCGCATGACCATCTCGTCTTCCACGAGATTATGGTTTGCTGTCGTATGCTCTTTGCCGCAAGTTCTGAGAATTCTCCTCTTTGCCGAAGATCCCATATTTTTTTGCGCTCTTGGGCTAGCAAGTCAACCGGTATGACTGCTGCTATCACAGTCACGGCCGCCCCGGAGACTGTGCGGTACGCCGATGTTATTCTTAAGGCTGCTCTTCGTTGCACAGCTAGCATCGGTTTTCGCCTTACATTCGCCTTTAATGTGTCCGCCCATACTTCGCTGCCATATAGCAGTATTGCATTGGTCGCTTCCATGAGGAGTCTCCGTTTTCCTGCTGTCGGGCCGTCAACGTTTGCCATCAGCCTACTCAGAGATCCCGTTGCTGTCGCTGTTTTCCGCGTGGCATACTTCAGCTGTTCCCAGAAGGTAAGTTTACTATCCAGTCTGACGCCTAGATAGTTCACTGTCCTCTGCGTCCTTATCAGGTTTCCGCTTACTCGCATCTCTATTTCGGTTGGGATCTGCTTCCCCGTGAACAGAAGTAACTCTGTTTTATGGGTGGCGAGCTCCAAACCTCGAGAGCTGAGCCATGTCTGTGTGCGGATCATGACTTGGGTAAGTCTCTTTTGGGCCTCTATGGTGTTTCTGGCAGTAATGACGGCTGCGATATCGTCGGCATAACCAATAAGGAAGGTGTCTTCAGGCATTTCCAGTCTTAGGATGTCGTCGTAGCTGATATTCCACAGGTCTGGTCCCAGGATTGACCCCTGTGCAGCTCCTCCAGTCACTCTGTACCGTTTTGTTCCAGTTTGCGTGGAGTACAGGAGTATTCGATCCTGCAAATAGCTCCTGATCATATTCATGAGGTACTCCGGTATTTGGAAGCGGTGTTCCAAGGAGGTAAGCATATCGGTCCACCTTACACTATTAAAGGCGTTTTTAACGTCCAGCGTTGCTAGCAGAACTACTGGGCGCGAGTATGCATTTCCTCTTTGCGTAGCTCTGGCTGCCTGAACCACTTCATCGATAGCTCCCATTGTGGATTTTCCAGCTCTGAACCCATGTTGCCTGGGGCTAAGTCCTCCAGCAGCCTCTACTGCGGCGAGTAGTCTGGGTCTTATGAGCTTTTCTAAAAGCTTCCCAGCTGTGTTTAGCATACACAATGGGCGATAAGCCGAAGGTGTGTTGGGATCGCCTTTGCCTTTGCTAATGAGCACCAGTCTCTGTTCTTTCCACGCTTCTGGGAATATCCTTTCTCTTAGACATGCATTATACATCCTAAGTAGAAAAGTCGGGCGTCCTGATGCTATCACCTTCAGTATCTCTGCCGGTATATTATCTGGTCCCGGCGCTTTCTTGTTCTTCAGGGAGAGAGCTGCAATATTGAGTTCTTCCTCGGTGAAAACTGGGACTGAACCATCGAGCTCTACGGGTACTCGCTCATGCGCCTCGTGGATGTGTGCTGGAAATAGTGTTTCCACTATGTGGTCCATCGTGTCATCATCCACGTTTGGCACTGCTCCGTAGTTTCTCAGCTTCTTCATGACTATCTTGTAGCCAAGTCCCCAAGGGTCTTTATTTATATCTTTGCAGAGCTCTTTCCACTTGTCATGCTTACTGCGTGTGATAGCAATCGATAGTTCTTTTCTCGCGATCTTGGCTGCTAGCGCTTCCGTCGTGAAATTTCCAGAGCGTCGTGCCCTTGTTAGCCTTCTTCTACATTGTATGCATACTTTCCTTTTTTCTGCGATATCGTGGTTCCACCAGTACGCCTGTCGTCTACCTCCGTGTTTGCTGTGCGTTTTTGGCATCGATACGTTACACGCTCTTTCCATAGCTGTTAGGCTTCTTTCGACCACTTGCTTCGACGTCAATGTGCCGTCGAACTGTCGTTCTCGCCTATCTAGTTCAGCTAGTAGTTTGCGTGTATCCACCTTACTTATGTCCCATCTGTGGGAAGTTTTCCTTGAGTGTGATGAGTGGTTTTGCTGACTGGTATTCTGGAACTCATATGAGATATACTCGTGATCACTTCCCGTGAAGTCATCGAGTATCTTCCAGTCTGTTATCCGATCTACGATGTGTTCGGATCCAAAGGTTACGTCAGGTATTGTGCCTTCGCAACCCGGCCTATGGAAGGTGGGTCTGCTTCCGCGGTTTACTACCACTAACCCGGACCTAGCGGCCATATCCATAATTTTTCGTCCTCTAGAGTTAGTAGAGGGCATTCCCCAGTCAACTGCTCGTGCGTTCAGATCGCCTGCCACAATGAAGGGCTGCCGGCGATCCACGAGGAGATCCTCGATTGCATCTAGTTTATTCTGGAAGGTGCTTATGTCATCGCTAGGGGTTAGGTAGCAACTGACTACTGCGACTTCTCTGAAGCGTGCGTAGACGTAGCAGTTTCCCATCTTGCTTTCTAGTGGCTGTTGTCCACTACTACTGGGGATCCATATGGCCGCAGTCTTGGTGTCGTCCTCTAACCAAACTCCGTTCTCTTTTCGCTTATATTGCTCACTAATGATCACTACATCTATAGCATGTTCTGCTACTATCTGTGTCAAAAGTGCATCTGCCGTTTTGCTCCGGTGTAGATTACCTTGGAGAATTTTCAACATTTTGCTGTAGTTTGTCGTGTGCTTGGGCATTTCTGCGATCCCGGCATGTGATCAACAGAAGTACGCCCCGCATCCGTGCAAATGCAGCATTTTGGTGGTTTTTTGCAGTCTTTCATCTTGTGACCTGATTCACCACATCTAATGCAGATGCCACCACCGCTTCTGTCCGGTCCTGTGCAGTTGGTCTGCAGATGGCCGACCCCAAAGCATCTGTAGCATCTGCGGATGGGTTGACACATCCTGGGCCTAGCCCTGACAAAACCAATTTTAATGTCTGAGCTCAGCAACGTCTCCGCTAATTGGCTTTCTAAAGTTACAAAGGCCCTTACTTGCTCTCGACTGTTTGGGGCAGTGACTTTTATACGCAGCTCCACTGATGAATTATCAAGGACTTGTCGCACTGCCTCAGCCACCTCAGACTCTACAGTTAGTGAGTCTAGATCTCGTATCTCCACTGTCGCTGTAGGCTTTAGCTCGGCTACCGTGGCTGTTTTTTTAACGGTAGCCTTTAGTTTTTCAACTAGTTCTGGTTGTAACTTTTCCCCTCTGCTCAGTTCTACAAGGAGTGCCCCGGATCGGGTTTTCCTTATGCCTCTCACGTTTGCCTTTTCGTCTTGTTGGATTGTGCTGCGTATGTTTCGTAAAACATCTACATAGCTTTGTCCACTTTCAGGTTTTATGAGGACTGCTTCTGAGCGGGGAGGTTTCTTCTTCTCTTTTTTTGCTAGTTGTGTTACTACTTTCGGCTTTTCTGCGGGTGCCGAAGTAGCCTTTTCCGCTTTTTGCTTCGAAGTCCCTTTTCTGGTGACTTTTTGCCACAAGTTCTGTTGTCCCTTGCAAAGTTTTTTGCCGGACTCAGACTCTAGGGGGCTAGGGGCTTGTCTCTTTTGAATGGTAGGTGTTTCCACCGTTTCCAAGATCCGTGCCTCTGCTGCTGGTTCTAATTGCTTCTGCTTAGTTGCTTCAGCTTCCAGCTTCTTCCAGGAGTTCCTACAGTGTCCTAGAATATCGAGTAGTTCGTCTAGGTCGGATACCCCGCTTTTAACATCCAGACTGATGTTTTTTTGTTTAGCGACAGCGGTCTTTATACGCCGCAGCGCCTGGCGACATTTTAGGATGGCATCCTCTTCCTCGGCCCGGAGTTTCAACATGTACTCATGCCTTGGAGAGATTACCGCCTCTGCAACAGTATTTGGGACACCTACTTCAGCCGCAGCGGTTTTTGGAGTTTCCTCCACACTTCTTGGCGCCTGTGCTACAGGGCTCCTTTGCATTTTTGAGCTTTTGCCAAAGCCCAGCCGTGGGTCCGTGAAACGGGCCTCACTTTCTTCTAGTGGTGTTCCACTGATTGTTTTTTTTGTTGTTGGGGTCTTTCTAAATTCCATTTTAAGGGGTCCCGACTCCAAGCCGCTATCTTAGATCGGGTGTACAGTTACTCAAGCGATCCTCATGGTTATCTGTGCATAGCAGGGAGGCCATGCGAGGGTTGACTTTGGTCCTTATGGGAGCCAATGTTCAGAGCCAGGATCTTGCACAAATTAAGGATATATATCAACTTAAACCTGTACCACCAAAGGAAAATCAGTTGGTGACGATCTTCGAACGTACTTGGAGGCCTGCCAGGGTTTTAACGGGACGGAGGCAGCTGCAGCATTGACCTAGGAGCCATTTCCGCAGGATGTCACTCCTGCTTACTGAGGTCCTAGAATGCGACAGCTGTCAGCCCAGGGGCAAACATTTCAAAATCGTGTATTTTTTCGAAGTCAGGGGTCGGTCAAAGATTTCACTTTAGTAAGTTCCATCTTTCTATTTCTTCTAAAGTCGCTGCACACATTAGTTCACGATTGGTCGGCTGCCCAATCGCTATC
Organism: Drosophila aldrichi; assembly: GCA_035045965.1. Taxonomy (NCBI): domain Eukaryota; kingdom Metazoa; phylum Arthropoda; class Insecta; order Diptera; family Drosophilidae; genus Drosophila; species Drosophila aldrichi. Next base: position 13,790,114 of record JAWNOM010000484.1, on the reverse strand, counting down.
CAGTGGGGCCGATCGTGGAGGCTGTGTGTCAACTTGAATTACCAGTGACAAGGATTGCTATTGAAAGTCTCTAGACGAGCAACGTAGCGTTGCCTTGTTTCCGTAACCCCATCCCACCAGGCATCTTTGGAAGCAATATGTTTGCAAAAGATATTCGATTTGGTCGGTCGATACTTGATAATTAATCCATTGTTCTATTGAGAATTGGAATATTTGTAAGCCTGTGCTATTTGCAGGCTTCCTTTGTCTGTCAACGTATTTAGTTACTGGCCAAGTTAAGCATAATTATTTGCATAATAGCCTTCATAAGCCGACTGCAGTCGTGCAGCTCATTCAATGCGCCTGCATCTCCGACTCATTATAGTCAATGCATATATACATGTATGTATATACATATGTATGTATGTTTATAGTTATATTTATATTTACATGCATATGCTTATCATGTTCAGCATGCGATTACTGGCATTAGCTCAACTCTCATGATTACATCACATGATTACTTATAGTTGAGGCTGGGCTAGCTCAACGCATTATTCACAATGTCAAGCGAAATTGTTTCGGTTTAGTATTTAGTTATTGCTTGACTCATACTCATTCTGTAAGCTCTGGGCTTTTACGCCCATGCGCATTCGAATTCGCATTCGTATTGGAACCTCGGCAATTAGTGAGCTTAATTAGTAGATAAAGTTATTACTAAAACCTCGATAAGGCTCGCTAATGGCGTCTCATATGAAATGCGACTGCAATGCAAAGCGCAATAAAATGTTCTGCACTCGAAGATACCCTGCCAAAGAAATTACTATTAAATTAACTGAATCTTCATAGAAAATAGTCCCAGCATGCGAGAGCTAAGAGATATCTCAGCTGTTGGCGTAGGTCAAGCCTCTATATTATTTATACTTATTTATATATTTATATATAGCTATATTTATAGTCGCATACGTATGCTCAAGTTCATGTCGCATTTCTCATTCAGTTTTACGACCAGAGAGCAACGCAACCTTGAAATTAAATTTTACAAGCAAACAACAAAAAAGTTGATGAAAAAAATAAACAATTAACAAATATTTTGTTACGACGAACTGCGAAATGCTCTCAAATTCATATTTTCGCTATAAAATTGAGTAAAATATCAAGCAAATAAAATAGAAATAAAATTGTATATTTACATAAATAGATATATGTATCTAAAAAAAAAAAACAAATAGAGATACATATGTTATAAAAAATGTTCGTTGAAAAAAAGTATATCACGTAAGAAAAATATGTATGAAAATATGTATAAAAAACAACTAAATACTAAAAAAATAAAAAAAAAAAATAAAAATAAATAAATAAAAATAAAAATAAATAAATAAATAAAAAAAAGAAATAAAAAATAATAATAATATTTAAAATATTTGGTATAGTGTATACTATAATTTTTTTCTGAAAATTAATTTAAAAATATTCAAAAAAAGAAAAACCATAAAAATGAACCAGCAAAATTATAATATAAACATATATTATATATACATGGCATATCTATATCTAAGAGTAAATTAAAAAACTAAACAAACAAAGAAAATGCTGAAAAAAAAAATTGATACAAATTGGCTGAAAATAAAAAAATATATATGTACATATATTATAGGTATATGAATATTAACTATAAAATTTTCTCAAATTAAATAAAGAAAAAATTAGCCAAAATCATATGTTTTTTAAATACAAATATATCTTATATTTAAAAAAAAATAATACAATAAAATTATATAAAAATTATATAAATAATACATATATTATAATATCTTATATATAAATTAAAAAAAATATAATAAAATAAAATATATGTTAAATATAAAAATATAATAAATGCCAAGATCAATATCTATATCTTTAGCTTTCTCACTCTTACTTTCTTCTATCGATTCACTTTCTCTTTCTAGAAGAATTTATCGTATTTTATTGCTCGACTTTCGTAAATTGGCAAATAACGCTTGGCTGCCAAATCGAGCTATAAACTTATATATAGACGCGTAAACAAGAACAACGGAAAACATGTTTATTCTATTATGATAGCTTGTCTAAATATATGTGAGTTCATAATCAAATGGCACGGCATACGCAGCGGCGGCCAGATTAAGAGATCTTGATAAACAAAACTGAGCCAATAAACAAATACAAATATTGCAAAAAAAAATGAGAAAGAAACAACAATAATGACACATGCAAACACACGCACACACACACACACACACACACATAGCCAGGTGGGGGAAAAGCTTTTGGTAAACGTTCTTATCGACTGATCGATAATGAGTAGGCGGCCGGCGGCAGTGAAGGAAGTGAGTGAGTGCATTATGTGTGTGGCTAGACTGTGGCCGGGAGCTTTTCTGGCGCAAGGGGTCGGCCGACGTGACCAGCCGCACATAGAGCACGAAAGCTCTACGACAACGGCCTGGAACGGTTCCCGCTGGGCCGGGGCCGGGCCGGGCCGGCGCTATATAAAGCGACATGCAGGGCGAGCGTCCCGCGCATATTGCAAAAACTAATATCTTCAGTCGGTTCGGCTCGCTTGAGTTGTCGCTAACAAATACACACACACACACACATACGAACACACGCACAGCATGTGGTCCAAGATTGCCATTGTCGGAGCCCTGACCATGATGGGCGGCGTTCTCTACTCGAGCGTTGTGGACAACTTTGCGTATGTGGATCGATCCCTGGACGTGGCCATGCCCAGGGCGAGGCGTCATGTGGAGCAGCCATCGGAGTAATCGGCGCCTGGAGATGGAGATGGTTACGAGGGGGGGTGGAATGGCATGGGGACGATGGGAGTCAAGTGAAGTGAAGTGAAGTGAAGTGCTTGGCCAGTGGATACGCCTGCAACTAGTTCACTCCGTGTTGTTGTTGCAACCAAATGAACTAGTTCATTAAGTCTTGCTTTTCTACTCTCGGCTTGTGTTCGTACAGTTCACATGCATGAATCACAAGCGCGAACCAGCAGCAAATGAACAAGTTCTTCACAGTGCCAAGATGAACAATAGTCACAACATCCGGAAAAGTAGTTCGAGCTTTAAATTATATAAACATTAAGTTAACCACTTTTTTTTCAATATATATATTTTTTTTTGTTTATTATTTAACTTTGGTTAAGTTCCTACACTATAAACAATATTATATTATTAAAAGAAAAAAAAAAAAAAACTACATACGTATTTGTTTTATGAATTAGAGAGGAATGTGTTCAGATGGTGCTAAATAGCTAAACAGCTAAAGGTAATATATATATAAAAAAAAATAAATAAAATAAAATAAAATAAAAATAAATAGCTAAACTAAATATACAACTAAATAAATATAAAACTAAATCGCTCAACAGCTCAAATTAATATTAATAAATAGTCAAATAAAAAAAAAGTAATAGCTAAACAGTTATTGCTAAATAGCTAAAAATAAAATAAATATAAAAAATTAAAAAAAAAACATATATACATAAATAAATATATAATAAATATAAAAATAAATAGCTAAAATATTTATAAAAAATAAATACCTAAATAGGTAGCTTAGATAAATATAAAAATAATAGCTAAACAGCTAAAAATAAATATTAAAATTAATTTATTAAATAATAATAAATAGTCAAATAATATTTAAAAAAATTACCAGCTAATTAGCTAAAATCATAATAAATAGTTAAAATAACAGCTAAAATAAATATAAAAGAAAAATTAATAGCTAAACAGCTAAAATAAGCATGAAAATTAATAGTTAAATGGCTAAATACTGCCTCCAAAATATTGTGCTCATTACAGTTGCTTGTCATAACAGTTAATTTAGAGGAATGACAACATTGCTGAATACTGTATAAGAGTAATATAACTACAGTTAGTAATAGATAGTCAGAAAAATTTGTCTGAGGACCAGAATTTTCGTCGCAATAACCGTACGGACGCTATAAGCGGAGTCATTATAGCCGGATTCTACTGTATATTATAAATAGTAGTAGAAAATTCAAATTGAAAGTCTTAAGTTCGGGTGGTCGTCGAAATCTTTGTTTTTAAAAGGCCGGAAGTGAAGGGCGACGAAGAGACGGACAGATGGACGGACGAAAGGACAGAAAGGCAATGCTAAATCGATTCAGCTTCTCGTTCCGATCTAGAATATATAAACTTATATATTTGCTGGAGTGTGCCATTATAAGGGTACATATATAAATTCTCAGATATCGATAATACCCATATAAACACACACTTTTAATGGGGGTTCAAAGTACAAAAGGAAAGTTTAGTTAAATAGATGGCAAGCATATGTATATATAGTATATATACATACATATTATATATGTATAATATATATATTCACAGTTGTTCACTTCCTAATGCCTTATCCAATATATACATATATATAAAAGTATTCGAAGCGAAATATGACGTAAGCTCATCAATGTGACAACAACTACAACAACAACACAAAGAGAAAGAGAAAGCAAATAAATACGTTGCGAATTATTGTTATCAAGCGAACATATGTTTATATAGTAGAAGTATATTTGAGCCAAGTTGAAGTACTTTTAGATTAACTTTTTTGGGAAATGTATGTCTGTGTGTGTGTGTGTGTGTGTGTGTGAGCGTAAAATGCCATTAAATCAAAAGCTGCTACCATCAACAATCATATTTACTTTGGTTTCTCAAAACTCATTTAGGGCTGGCCAACAACTCGACTGGACTGAAGCGAACCGGCGGCCGGAAGCGTAGCAGGGGCATGGGGGGGAGAGCGAGAGAGGGGGTGGGGTTTGGGGTGATGGAGCTTAGGGCTGACGGGCTGCCAAAATCTGTGGGCGCACTAAAAATGACTGGCAAGCCGCAAATACTTTGTCAGGATCAAGTTGACACTCGTTGCCCATAGGATCCCCAGCTCCAGCCCCAGCTCCTGCTACAGCTGCCGCCGGGCCCTGCCCTGGCTGTCTGATGGCTTCTGTGTGTGTGCTGCAGGTCTCTGCTGTGCATGGCCGTTCGCATTTGACACTCTTTCTTTTTTTTTTTCCACACACACACACACGCACACAGACACACAGACAGACAGAGAGCAGCCAGTGTGGCCTTAGGCCAGCTTTGCAGCCAGCCAACATGCGTGTGCGGAGGCATTTTGGCCGAACAGATTGTTGAAGATTTGATTTTGGGCAGCCACCCAGTGGCCGGCACAATCGTTAATCTAATGAAAGATGACGTACACTGAGCGACAAATTTTGGACTCTCCCGCTCTCACCCACTCGCACCCACTCTGTATCTCTCGCTTTCTGTTCAGTTGCTGTTACTTCATCCGATTTGCTCTGTTTGCTAATCATTCATCATGGCGCTCGCCCGAGTCGAGTCGCCAAGTAAAACAATCCGAGGCGGGGTGGGTGGGTGGGGATGCTGGCCGGTCAGTATTGATAGTTGTTGGCCTAGGTGCCCGGTGCTTGGCGTCCGGAGCAAAGTTCAATCGCTTGTCTCGTGTCGGCTTACCGTAGTCGCTGCTCGCAAATTCTCACTAAAATTTGCAACTTAACGAGTTGTGGCGAGGCCTGGTCACGCCCACAGCACGGCCACTTGTCGCGAGTGGGCCAATAAAATTTGATTAGCCCCGGGGCCGCAGCGGCAAAATCCTTTAGGTCTCAAGATTGCAGCTGGCCAAAAAGGGCCAAAAGGGCCGAAAGGCCGCAGCAATATGAGAATTTATGTATGTTTGCCTCACTGTTTCGGCATTTGCCTACCACCACCCACACAGAAACACACACACACACACACACATACACGCAGAGTTGTAGTGGCTGCGTGGAAGAGAGACGGCGCTAACTATTGTATATTCATGGGGCCAGTTGGCAACTTGGCCAGGCCGGCAGGACACCGAAACGTGGCCCGAGGCCGAGCTGGCCAACTTGGGTTAATTTACATTATAAACTTTGAATATTTTATTGTTTGTCTAGGAAAGGACACAGCTGCCGGCAAAGCAGATCGTGAGTGCTGCTACCAGCCACTGTCTGTGTGTGTCTATGTGTGTGTGTGTGTGTGTGTGTGTGTGTGTGGGTGGGTGTTCATGACCAGGCTGCGGCTACAACTGCCAGTTAAGACCACATTTATTGACACTTGGCAATACACAGAGATGGAGAGACAGATAGTGAGAGAGATAGAGAGAGAGGGGAGAGAGGGACGGGGCGTAGAGAGCATGCGGTCAGGCTCCTGCTGAATAGCTTCAGCTCAACATGCGGCACTGTTGTCAGGACGAGCCAGCAGCGTCAATGACGGCATAAACATTTTTGTCTAAATTATGAGACAGTTCGAAATGCTCACCTGGCCAGCACCTGTGCCGCTGTCATCATTAGCATTAACATTAGCATCGACATTGTTATTGGCGCTGCTTGTTAAGCTTTTAAGCATCGGGTTACTAAATAATTAAACTATTTCCAGCTGCCAGCTCGTAAACCAAATCAACCGCAGTTTGCTGTCGCTCCCAGCGCCCAAGGTGGGGCGCACACAGGTGCAAGGCTAATGCGGACACAAGCAGCTGATAATTGGAAATTGAAAATTGATATGAAAATGGAAGTGCTAGCAGTAAGCAGAAAAGCTCTTCTTAGCTTCATTTGCGAATAAAAAGTAGAGAGAGAGAGAGAGAGAGAGTGGGGTGAAAAGAGTTTGAATCTGTAAAGGTGAATGGCTTGCCAGACTAATTGGTTGATGGATAAAGCTAATAGAACTTTTTGATAGCTCAATATTGAAGGGATTCCACTTTAAGGAAAACACAGAGAGCTTTCGTAATATCGTGCTGAACAAACATATTTTGTAAATGAAAGAAGCCTTAGAAGTATAGATATTATATGACTATGGCTTCGATACTAAACTGAAACGCTTTAGTTCAGTGAAAATGATTGAACTATTTCGATAACCTTCCATTTTAATTGAATAACTTTATTTAATTTTGCCCAAAGAGCAATTCCCGCTGAACTGCATGTGAGCTTCCAGAATGTTCAACTTAAGTCGTCTTCTCTTCGTTCATTGGCAGTCAAATCGAGCCTGTGAGAGCCGCTCAGGCCGCCATCTCGCTCTCACACAGCAATAGCCGAGGCTGCGTTCAGCAGCAGCTATCGTTGTCTCGCTCTCGCAAACTAATACGCACGCTCACGCGGATAATATTTCTGCAACAGCTCAGTCAGTGCAAGCTCTCTGCATTGCACTAATACTAATGCAACAATGAGGGAGCCAATCGCGACGAAATTCAGCAGCATAGGTAACTGTAAATAGCAATGAGAGAGCAAGGCACACATATACACACGTACAGTATGTAATACATGTAAATATATGCTCTTTCTCTGTCGTATAAAAGCACTCAAAGAGAGTGTACGATCTGTTTTACTCTTTACTCCTTGGCAAAACTGAATTGAATCGAAGAAAGGCATTTGATAGGCTTATTCTTGTTGTGAGTATTTCAGAGAATTTGACTGTGTTATTCCAAATAAGTGAGTAGAACATGGAGTCATATTTATGCTAGAGTTATATTACAATTATTGCTGCTTAGCCTCAACTTTGTCTATTTGGCAGCGGCTTTTGTCTCAAATCTCTTAGCTAGGTGCAAATTCTATTTTATGCGTTTGCTACGTTTCGCTGTCGCAGTCAACGTCGCAGTCGTGTGGCAATCAACTGAAGCACCCTTTCGCTTATGAGTGCGGCAACTTTCACGAAATCGAAAGTCGGAGTAATAAAAATACGAGACAATTTAAGCTGCAATTTTGCTGTTGTTATGCTATCTCTCCCTCGATCTCTCTCTCTCTTTCTCGCTCTGCCTTGTGCTTTAATCCCAGCCATACGCAACGCACGTGACCCCAGAGAAAAGGAGTACAAGCCAAACAGCATTTTGGGTGGCTGCCTCGGCATACCTACGCACCTGACCAAATAAATAATTTACAAATGTTTCTTATGCAAAGATTAGCAAAGCATTTCGACGCCTCCACGCGTTACAGTTTTTGTGCGACTGCAACATTCTCTCTCTCTCTCCCTCACTCTCTCTTTCTCTGGCTGCTATCTGACAGAGAAAACTCATTTAGGGAAATTCTTTTCTTATCGCCAACGTCGCATCGAAATTAGCCATGGGAATGGAATGGTCGGATGCATAGAATTCTCGCATAATAAATTATAATGCAAATCCGCGCTTAAGATCACAACAAACAGCGCTGGAAAAACAAGGCACTTAATGTGAGCCAGGCTCCCCTCATCACCCCTCCACCACTTACACTTGACTGGGCTGCAGGTTTTCTTTTCTTTTTTTTTTTTTGCTCTGCGGCCGCCATTTAAAATGATAAAAATCGCAAACAATTTTTGCCCGGACCGCAGTCGACAATGACAAAATGCCAGCACACACACACACATACACTAGAGTGTATCTGTGTGAGCAGTAGAACAGTTATTTTTTGTTGTTGTGCTGGCCATCGAAATAGTTAAGCAGGCAATTTGTAACGCTCTGCACTCACCAATCAATCAATCGCCAGATAAACAGAGATACTTCAGATGCAAGCGCCAGAGATAAGTCCGGCGAATAATAATTTATTTCGCCTGCCACATCTCAAAGTATTATTCAAAGCGCACAATCAAATCCCCACGAAATCGCAGACCATAATAAATGTCCACAGATTCACCGAATATTTTTTTTTTTTTTTTGTATCCCCACTGTCCGATAGCGATTTTCACTATTTGTTCGATTCCCAATTGGAAATGGAAATGAAAATGAAAAGGAAAATGGAATGAAACAATACAAAGTATTGTTAATAGTCTCAGTCTCAACCTGGGATGATTAAAGTAAATAAATAAAATAATAAAAAATAAAAAAAAAAAAATGAAATTTATCTGGGATCATTATTCTATTTATGCTCTATTCAATGAGTATTTCGCAGTATTTGAGATGCAGAGAGAGAGAGAGAGAGAGGGAGATAGAGAGAGAGAGAGAGAGAGGGAGATAGAGAGAGAGGCTGGATTCTCAGGATCTATTTGACTTTTCGCCTACATGTTTACAATTGTTATTCATATTGTAAGTAGGGAAAAGTTGAAAGATCAATTGCAAAGCTCTGTAAGTTATATAAGCCATGGGATGAGCGAGTGAGAGGGAAGATGACTGCAAATCAGATTTATTTCTTATGCAAAGCGCATTCAAGTTCGGGTGTAACTAGAACTTAAGCCTTGCTAGCTTAACATACCTAAATATATATGTATATATCATATACATTTATATAGAAGGAGCGAATGAGATAGAGAAAGAGAAAGAGAGAGAGAGAGGGCGACATTATGTGATGAATATATTTATAGGTTAACAATATGTAAATTCGCATTAAAAACTTTGCCCGAAGGCTATTACCCACTAGCCCCTGGTGCTATCGGGGAAACTTGTTAATGGCCAGTCGCCAAAGAGCGAGCGAGAGAGAGAGCGATAGGGGGAAAAAAAGAAAAGAAAAATGCATTTCTAACTTTCGCCATATGCTAAACAAAAGAGCGTCAACTAGGGGGAAGAGCGACAAAAGTTATGCAGGATACTTAAGCATCTGCTGCGGGCCGGGTCGGACTGCGGTCGTGGGATTCCTGCTCCTGCTGCTGCTCTTGCTCCTGCTCCTGCTGCTGCTCCTCCTGCTGCTGCTCCTGCTGCTGCTGCTGCTGCTGCTCCTCCTGCTGCTCCTGCTCCTGCTCCTCCTGCTGCTGCTCCTCCTGCTGCTCCTGCTGCTGCTGCTGCTCCTCCTGCTGCTCCTGCTGCTGCTACTCCTCCTCCTGCTGCTCCTGCTCCTGCTCCTCCTGCTGCTGCCGGTGCTGCTCCTGCTCCTGCTACTGCTCCTCCTGCTGCGTGCAATAATAATGGTAAATAATAAAATGCAGCGAGAGCAGACGAAGAAATGATAATAATGCAGCAGCAGAAATTGGTCAAAACAATATAAATGCAAATGCAGCGGGCAGCGGAGCGTCGGCAGCGAACGTCGACGTCGCGGCCAGCAGCGTTGCAGCCCTGAAAGGCATTTTAATCAGCGAGCTGGCGAGCTGGTGAGGTGGCTGCCGTCCACTCGCTGCCAGTGGGCGTGGCAGGTGCAGACCGCGTGCTCTGCATAGCAAATGCGTCCAGTTTATGGTCGGCTGCAGCAGCAGCAGCAGCAGTTGGCCAAGTTGTCAACCGACGCACAAACGCCACAAGTTGCAATGCGTTGCCTGTACCCTGTACCCCCTCCCCACCTCCCCCTCCCCCTATGTCATCTGAGGCTGTCGCTGTTGCCATGTAGCAACGTGGCCAATTTGAGCGCCTTAGCTGTTTACCTGTTGACCCGCCCGCATGCATAAATCATTGACAAATCGCCCAGCGACTCCCATAACGAGCAGACGCTGCAATGAAAAGGGGCGTGGCAGCGCCTGCCGCAGACAGCCAACTGCACTGAGCTGAGTTGAGCTGAGCCGACCTGAGCGGCTTTCGCAAACAGTGAATAAACACGCTGTCCAAAATGGATTAAGGCCCAACTGATTCTCGGGTCTAATGGCCTAGCAATGGGCATTACGAGTGGGTGTGATTGACTATGGGATACCCTATAAATAGCATTCGTGGAGTAGGCCAAAAATGGGATATAAGGCTCATGATTCTCTAGTCTTATGGCCTATAAAAGTGTATTATGATTGACTTTGATCGACTATGAGATACCCTATAAATGACTTTCTTTGAGTAGGCGAAAAATGGACAATTAGCCTGATGATTCTGGGCTCTAACGGCCTAGAAAAGGGTATTATAGGTGGGTGTGATTGACTATGAGATACCCTATAAATAGTATTAGTATGAGCCCAAATTTGAGTATGAGCCTGATAATACTCGTGTTGTATGGCTTATCAAAGAGTATTACAAGTGAAACTGCTTGAAAAATACCCTGTAAATTGTGAAAAAAAATAAATGAAGGCCCAAACGATTCTTAAGTCATGTGGCCCAAGTCTTCCGGCTTAACTGATTGACACTGAGATACCCTATAACGATAATATTTATTCTAGATGAGTATTCAGCTTAATTGATTGACACTGAGATACCCTATAGTGTGAATATTTATTCTAGATGAGTATTCCGCTTAAATGATTGACACTAAGATACCCTATAATGTGCATATTTATCCTAGACAAACTATGAGTAACAAATCTATGAAGAAGCTGACTACAATTAAATGTTTTTGACTGCCAAATACTCTATAAAAAGAGCATCTGCTCGTCGAGTAGTCCCGACTGGTATATTTATTTCAATTACTTTTATATCCGATTCATATATTTAATTTTGTTTCTTTTTAGTGCATTTCCAGCTGTGTTTTTTATGGGTTGCATATCAAATGTGCAGCGAATCGTAGCCAATTCAGCTGGGGGTTTTTCTAATCAGGCAGAACGGCAGTATTCGAGCTTTTTCTTGCCAGAGCTGTGTGTCTGTGTGTGTGTATATGTATATATGTATATACTGTGCGTATGTATATTTAAGTAAATTATTCGATTAGCATTGTAAATGGTTTATTTATGCGCATTTATCTGCTTCAATTGCAATTTGTCACGCCGCCCACGCCTCGCCTCGCCTCGCCCCGCCACGGGCAACACTTGCCTCGCCTTTATTAACTAATTAGGAACAACTGCAGCAGCTGTTCAGCTCTCTCCCTCACTCCCTCTCTCGCTCTCTCACTTTGTGTTGGCCTTGTTAATAATGTATTTGTTCCACATGCCATCTTCTGGCTTCCAAAGAAGTTGCTAGAGACACAGAGGGAGAGAGAGAGAGAGAGAGAGAGAGAGAGAGTGAATGAGTGAGTGAGTGAGTGAGAGTTTAGTGAATTTGCATTTTCATTTTGGGGAAGCGGCGTCAGTGGCAGCCGATGCAAAATGTTAATGAATTGCCGAAATCGCAATGCAAACGAAAATTCAATTTGCAAAAATAGCAACAACAACAACAACAACAACAACAGCAGCTGCTGCTGCAACAGCTGCAAGAATTGCAATAAATTCATGGCACATCTGAGGCCGACGCCTTGGCAAATTTGGCTGCAAATTGCCGTTGATTGGTTTTGTTGCATGTTGCATGTGGCAAGCGCAACTGCGTGCCACACTCGAGCAGTCGAGCACTCGAGCACTTGTGCCTTTGCATGCTTCATTATATTGTTGGCTTAATTAAAGGATAATAGATTTATATGCTCGCCTTGGCTTGCCTTGCCGAAAGTAACAAACTTCTGCGTGCGTGTGTGTGTGTGTGTGTGTGTGTGTGTGAATATTTGGCTGATATGCATGCAGTGGCCATGTGCAGCTGCCAAGTTAAAGCGCAAACTTTTGAGAACTTATTAGACGGCAGAGTCCAGAGAGCTGCAACAGACAACAAGCAACAACAAACAACAAGCAACAACAACAACAACGGCCAACCAATAATAACAATCATAATAATATGCAAAAGGCCAATAATAAAGTTGTTACGACTTAAGCAAGCCCAGACATCTATCCCTCTCACTCTCTCCCTGTCCCACTCTTATGCAGCAGCCAAAGAATTTTAAGCGAAAAATGTTTGAAACATCAAAAAAATGCACTTTGATTCCATGCAACAAGCAACGAGCAACGAGCAGCGCCGCGTGGCGTCGCGTGGCAAGGCGAAGCGGCAAAGCGCTCGAAAGTATGCAACGAAAATGTTGCGCTGCCTTGGCCATAATTGAATTTATTGCCAAAGCTGTGAGCGTATAATCGAAATAAGTGAGAGCATGCAGTAGCCACCAGGGGCAGAGGGGAGACGGAGGGACTGAGGAGATATATGAATGGTAGGCACTGTATGCAATGCATTGCAAATGGGAATTTTTGTTTGGGGAATATTTGACTGGGGACTCTGTGTAACACAAGAGAGTGAGAGTAAACGACAGGGAGAGAGAGAGGGGAAGAAAGAGGAAGGTAGGTAGAGAGAGAGAAAGAAAGCGAGAGATATATAGAGAGAAAGAGGCAGAGAAATACGGAGAATAGAATGTAGGTCAATAAAATAGTAGTAATAGAGAGAGAGAGAGAGAGAGAGAGAGAGAGAGAGAGAGAGAGAGAGATAGAGAGAGAGAGCAATAGAGAGAGATGAAGATATATATAGAGAGAGAGAGAGAGTAATACAGAGAGAGGCAGATAGAGAGAGAGAGAGAGAGAGAGAGAGTAATAGAGAGAGGGGCAGAGAGAGAGAGAGAGAGAGAGAGAGTAATAGGGAGAGAGAGGCAGATAGAGAGAGATAGAGAAGAAGTGAAATTCTATGGAAATGGAAATCTTTGGAGCATAGAGCAATAAGATATGTAGGTAGAGTAAGTAAAAGAGAGAGAGAGAAATAAATAGAGAAAGAGGAAGAACGATTCATACAGAGATAGAGAGAGAGAGAGAGAGACAGAGAGATTAGCAGAAAGCATATTTCATATTATCACTATCATGGACCTTCCAAGTCAATGTAGCTCGGTTCGTCCAGTCCGTCCGTCTGTTGAATGAAATCGACTTCAGTCACCAGGAAATATTCAAGTTTTATTTATGGATCAGCAACATTTAATGAAATAGTCTTGCTGTCCATCAAAGCTTTTACAAATTTAATATTACAAAAGAAAACTGCAAAATAAAATATGAAATAAATTATAAAATAAATTGACTGAACGCAAAAACCTCTTAGATCAATGGGTAGACCAAAAAGCTATTTAAAATTGTTTGAAGTTTACAGCTAGTTAAATTATAGAAAGAAACAGATTCGATGCTAAATTATATCAGTATTAGTTCACAAAGTGAGTTCAATATTATTATAGATCAATTTCTACTTGATACACAAGCCAAGCCAAGCCAGTAAAACGTTTAAGAACAAACTGAAATCGCGTTCAATTTTGACTTTACGGAGAGTGCAACTTGTACGAAAGTGATCCCTAAAAAGAATTAGAAAAATAATCACTGGAAATTGCTGCTGAGTAGCGCAAAAATTGCTTCATTATCGGTTTGAAAAAAAAGGAGAAAAAAAAATAAATGAAAAAGAAAACGAAAACAACGCACAAAACTTGGTTAATTGAGAAAGGAGACCGCAGAGAGAATAAAAAAAATAAAAATAAAAATAAAATGCCTTAAGTTTCTGTTTACGCACGCAATTAGCCAAACGATGGACCTGGGGCAAGTTTGCAGTCAGAGCGAGACAGAGAGAGAGGGAGAGAGAGAGAGGGAGGGAGAGCGAGCGAGAGGTAGATAGCTAGTGTGAGAGCTGGCACTCGAGTACAGAAGGCTTAATTATGTTTTCTCTCGCTGAGAGCTACAGTCTTCACTGTCACACACAGCTCTACCGGACCGTACCGTACCGTACCGTGCCGTGCCGTACCGTACCGTACCGGGTCGGGGTCGGGGTTGGGTTCAGGCGCTGCAGCAACATCAAATGGAAACAAATGTGGAATCCCTAAGCGCTGCTCGCTGCTTAAGTAATTGCCAGCTGCATGGCTAGAGTTGTGGGGGCGTGGCAACGGCCCCGACTGGCTTTCTCATTAGCCAAAAGGCCAACAGCGACGGACAGTGTAAATGAAATGAGCTGCTTTAAAGTTAACTCGGACTCGGAGGGAGAGGTTGACCTACAACGGGGGAGGGGCAGGGGGCATGCGGCATCTGGACTCAACTTGACTCCGAGTTGAGTTGAGTCGACTCGCTGAAGTTTTATTGCATAAATTAACTTGGCCAAACACAATTTCGCAATTATTTTGCAATTAATAATTTATATGCCCAGACGAGCTGCAAGGCGTGGCAGGAGGCGGCTGTTGCTGTTGCTCCTTTAATCTGATTTTAAATGGCGACTTTAAATGATGCTAACCACAGCCGCACCACCATGCCACAGCATTTATTTTGATTTTGACAGTCGAGTGCGGCTTTTGGCCTTGTTTAAGTTTTGCGGTTGAGCTGTCCCGTTGTCCCGTTGTAGCTGTCACTTCATTACTGTCGCACGTTAACTGGCGGGCCGGGCGCTTTAAGTGGCTTTCACCTTGACGCCACACACAACAAGCCACAACAACAAAAATACGTACACACACACACACACACACACACACACATGTGTGTATAGCAGTTGGCCACAAGGGAACTCATTATACAAAGTCCGGCTAACAGCAACGGCTCCTGCCAGACGCCCTCTAGAGCAGCACGTTTTATGACACACACACACACACATACGTTTATATATATATATGTATAAAAAACGCATCCGCTTCTCACACACACACACACACGCACACATTTTATACATTATTGGAAATCGTGCGCTTCGTTAGCGACAAATCTGTTGCAAAGTAGCCAGCGCCTATGCCGGACACACACACCCACACACACACACATGCTTACACTCCCCCTCACACACACACATGCAGACTGCTTTCATTTCATTTCGCTTTGTGTGTGACAGTTTCTGTTCCGCCTTCGCATTGCCTTTGGCATTGTTGCCGAGGCTTATCATTTATTGCTGCTGATTGGTTTGGCAGTCCATCCAGGCTTCATCCGCCCCCCATTTGCCCATCTCCCCACTCACCCAGTCCCCCACTTGCCCCATCCACGCACACATTATCAATGGCATCTGGCTTGAATTTTGCATATGCATTGCATATGCGAGGCATTTACAAAAAGAATTTCAATTCAATGGGACGCAAGTGCTGCACAGCAGATACCCTGTAAAGCATGTTTCGAGTTGCCATTATAGTATGAGCAAGCTTACATCTAGTCTCATTTATCTCTCTCTCTGCCTCTCCCTCTCCCCCTCTGTTTGAGCACGCCTCATCATTGCCCGTATACCCTGTATTTTTGCTCGTTTTGCTATGTAGTCGATATGCTCGCATTGCATTGATTGAAAAGTGCCAATAAAAGAAATTTAATTTAATTTTCCACATTCAAGCATGACCTCTCCTGCTCTCCCACTCACTCTCACTCTTACACTCCCCCCTCTCTCTCTCTCTCATCGAAACGCATTTGTCAGCATTTTGCATTTAAACTTTTGGCTTTAAGTTGAATTTGAAACATTTGCCGCCATTTGCGGCACATCAAACGAAAAAGCCGCCACTTGTCAGTCAAGATGCTGGGTGGCTCTGCGGTGCGACTAAATGGGTGGTGCTGGTAGTGCTGCTGCTGGTGGTGGTGCCAACTGCCAAAATGTGTTTAAAACTTTAGCTGAAAGATTGCTAAAACATCGAAGTGGATTGGTCAGCGCAACTTCAAAAGACAACCTCCTCTGCCCCTACCTCTGCCTCTACCTCTAGCCTGTACCTCTGCTTGTACCTCTGCATCTTCTGCCAGAGGATGTTCACATATTTCTTTTTATATGTCTTCATGCACAATGTCGAATGGAGTATATTAGTTTTATGCATTGTTCATCTCGCTGTCTGTACGTTCATCCCTTGTCCGCCCACATGCTCAACTAACCGCTCCTCCGTCCATTTATGCATCTACCCGCCTGTCTATCCGTCTCTTCAACCATTCGCCTGATTCTAGAGACTGCAGAAATTCGGCTTTACTTTATACTCTTGAGCACCGTCCTCTCTGAACAAGTTCCAAGTTTTTCCCCTATATACATATACATATATATTAGGGTGTATCAGTTCATTTACAGTAACCATCTTCCACTGTTTTGGTCGCATGAACGAGTATTGGGCAGTTGGTAATGCCCGACTGGGATTTCTTTGTTCGCCTCTTTTAATTTAGGCAAAAGCATTTGCTTCAGTAATCAACAGATGCGGCGTCTTGGAGATCTCTGAAATTCTTATAAATCTGTTGCCGATTTTCATAATTCGCATTTTTATTGCTGATTCTCGGGCGGAGAAACTAAGCTGAGAATTGAGAATTGCGAATTGCCTGTAGATATATGGTTTCGCATTAATATGGACAGACATTGTTGGGGACTGTGATGGGTGTAGGGGGTGGGGGAGTGGGGGGTGCTGTAGGCTGTGTGTTTAATCGTCTTTGGCAGCGACCACGCCCCCTTTTTTGTGAATCTAATCAGCGGCCCGCATTTGAATGGCGCCAGGCGAAGCCACAAGGGCGAAGGAAGACATGGACGCTGACTGATTAGAAAAAATGCTGTAAGACAACAACAGCAACAACATGAGAAAAAGAAAAGTTTTCCGGGGGTGGTGTGAGAGGGGCGACAGAGGCCAAAATGAATAAAAAAGAAATTCATCAAATTTTGGCAGCGTAGCAAAAAGCAACGCGCTGCCCTTTGTTGTGCTTAATGCGCAGGATACGGGCAGGAGTGGTAGAAGGAGCAGACGAGGCAGCAGCAGCAGGAGTAGGAGCAGGAGTCGGGGCACGAGCCGGCGACAGGAAGCGGCTTGTCAGCATACAGCAGCAAAAAAAAAAAACAACAACAACAAAAAAACGGGAGAAGACGTAGCACACAATGAGAAATAAAAAATGTTGAGAAGAAGAAGAAGAAGAAAGAAAAAAAAATATTGTTGAAAACAGTTAGCGAAACAATTTAATGATGAATGATGGTCAATAGCAAATTTCTTCTTGGCAAGCAGCGAGCCAACGCCAGATCCACTGAGGCATATGCACATGGCTCAGCTCAGTCAGCTAAGCAGCGGCAGAGGCAGCGGAAGAGGCAGAGACTGAGCAGAGACTGAGCAGAGATGGGGCACAGACTGAACTGAGCTGAGCTGTGCTGGTCACAATGTTTTTCAATTGAAAACCAATTTATAACAAAGTAGAGAACGTTGAGCCAAAGTTGAAGCAAGTCGCACACTCAGATACCCTGCAATGCACGACTGAATGGTATATTAGTTCTATATGCATGATTCGAATGACTAGTAAATTAAGATGAGCTTAAGAACTAAACACTGCATGGTTAATATACATATATATTTATATACAGTTCGCCATAAAAGTCTGCACACAGCAGGAACAGAGTAGATTTGCAAATGCTTGAGCAAAGAGAGAGCAGAGCAGAAGGCGTGGCACTAGATGTAACTAGCATACGAGTACTTAAGACTCAATGACTCAGAGAGTTATACGAATTTCAGAAAGAATAGAATAGAATTTATACAGGTTAAAATGTTTATCTCCTAGGCATAGGGCGCATATGATAAGAAAGAGAGAGAGAGTGAGAGAGAGCAGGAAAGACTCTAAACATAGTAAATTTATATATATTTTATATCTATATATAGCATACTATAGAGTACTATATACATATGTGCAATATGTAAGTATATGGTATTATAGAGTATTAAATTAAAATAGAGCAAAATAATAATTATATAGTTTGTGTGTATATAGAGTAATATACATATGTATACAACATATTAATTATTTTTAGTAAAATTATATTTGGTAAAATTTTAGATTGTATCTATATTTAGAGTAGAAAAATATCAAATTCCTTTGCATTTATATTTATACTATATTTATTTATGAATTTATGATGTAAAGGTCAGGTGGCCTAGTATTAGTTTACGCAAATTATATAAAATATATAAAATCAAGTCATATACTCATATATATCTGCGTATATGTATGTATGTATGTATTTATTTTAATATAAATCTCTTTATTAATCATTTATTAATTAATTAAGCCTAGCATATTGTTAAAATAATGATTATATGCAAGCATTCATCTCTTCATAATTATTCAATTTTAATAATTATAAAAAAAAAGATAAACCTCTTATTGATTTAAAGCTCATCAACCAGAGAAAGTTCAAGGCAAAGAAAAATTGTTGCTAGATTAAATTAGGTTATTTAAAAAAATTTACAAATTTAAGGCTAAAAAAAAATAAAATAAAATCAATAAATAAAAAAAAAAAATAATAAAAAAATTATTAATAAATAGATAAAAAAAAAATACTTTCATAAAAGCAAAAATATTAATTAACTAAAATTCTTTTAAAAATAATATACAACAAGAAATATTTAAAATAAAT
Source organism: Drosophila aldrichi (assembly GCA_035045965.1). Lineage (NCBI taxonomy): Eukaryota > Metazoa > Arthropoda > Insecta > Diptera > Drosophilidae > Drosophila > Drosophila aldrichi. The sequence goes on along the minus strand of JAWNOM010000484.1, from coordinate 13,771,199 downwards.
CTTACAAATGAAAATCGAAAAAAAAAATACAAATTTAAGGCTAAAAAATAAATAAATAAATAAAATGATAATACAAAAATAATAAATAAATAAATAAAAAAAAAATATTTTCATAAAAGTAAAAATATTAATTAACTAAGATTTTGCTTAGAAATAATATGAAAAAAAAAAACAATGTTTAAAATAAAGCTTACAAATGAAAATCGAAAAATAAAACAGTAAAAAAAAAAAAAATTAAAAATAAAACAGTAAACTACATGAAATCATAAGCCAAGGTTGCTTTGAGCTCATCAGGGACAGGTAGATCAGTCAGTCAATCACTCAGTCAATCACTCACTCAGTTCGTCAGTCAGTCAATGAAGCGTCAATATTTTATGGACATTGCCCACTTGCGTAACTCTAACTGGACTTGAAGTTGGCGCAGAGCCTTGAGCAGAGGTAGCATCAGAAGTAGAAATTGAAGCTGATGCTGCTGTCAGTGCTCGGCGTGGCAATTATCGGACGGCAGCGTTTGATGGGCGACTTAAATTGGCATTTATCACATTGACAATGCCGAACGGCATTTGTGTTCATGCCGTGCTTCATTCATTAATTCACGCCATCCATACGTCAGTCAGTCTTGTCTGTCCGTCTCTCTGGCAGTTGCAGCAGCTGTCGGTGGGGGGCATTTGTCAAATGGCTTGCGGTACAGTTGACACAAAAGCTGCACAGACGTTTACCAACACTGAACATGCTATTCTCCCTCTCTTTCCCTCTCCCTCTCTCGCTCAGCAAATTCTGACAAGCTGCCAAAAATGAGTTTTTTTTTCTCTTTTTCGCATATCATTTGAATGTGGCGCCAGGGCATTAACTGCTGGTCATGCTCAGATAATGCCAGCTGATGCCTGATGCCTGATGGCTGATGTGTAATGCCAATTGCTAATGCATTACATGGCCCAAATTAATGCGCACTCCATGACAAGACGAAACGTTTCAGGGTCATGATTAACAGATTTCCCCTTCGGGGGGGGGGGGGGGGTGGAGCTATGCCACTAGCATATGAATCTGTCTTGAAGGTAAGTCAAGTCAAGCCAAGGCCGGGCCCCATCAAACTGGCCAGCCAATTAAGTGTGGCCAGCACGCCACGCCCACCGCCCCCCGGGCGAGGCAATCAGCAATTGCAGCCGGCATTTGGGGCGCACAGCCTCGAGGCGTATAATTTTATTGTGATGAACTGATAATGTGACATTATTGTTGCTCATTTGTCAACAAATTACATCCGCAGAGGCGGCCCCAAGAAAGGTGGGCGCGCCGGGTGGTGGGCGGTGGGAGGTGGGGTAGGATGGAGCGATGCTGTGGCCATGTATCAATCAGTGTGTACATAACGGCAACAAATTTGGCAAGGATGTGCACGATGGAGGAAGAGCAGGGGGGGACAGAGGGGATAGCGGGGGCATAATAAATGAATCGAGCATGCATTGAAAAAGATCAAAAGTGTCAATAAAACAAAGCAGACAAACAAACTGCCAAGCGATACAAATAAATGCGTTGGACTCACACACACACACACGCACACACACACACACACATCGTTGGTTTCTTAAGTGTGTGTTAAAAAAAAAAAAAAAAAAAACGGAATAGAGAAAGAGAAAAGGAAAAGGAAACTCAGAGCAAGCGAAATGACAAAAGTGGCAAACGTGGCATAAATTACAGCAGCAGACAGAGAGAGAGAGAGAGGGAGAGAGAGAGAGAGAGACGCACACACATGCTTGCTTAAGGACCTTTTGCTCCTTGACCAGTTTAGTTTTTGGTTTCGCGCAGCTAACAAGCATTTGGCTCAAGCTTAACAGAGTCGAAAGCAATGCCCAAGGGTAGCTACAAGCATGTGTGTGTGTGTGTGTGTGTGTGTGTGCAGCATCTTCGGCATCTTCTGCATTGACAAAGTAAATCAAGGAAAATTAAATGAATTATTGCTGCAATAAATGTGGACTGAGAGAGCAATATAAATTGTGCATGACTGTCGCTTGGCTGACTCCCCCAGACACACACACACACACACACACACACACACACACACACACACACACACACACACACACACACACACACACACACACACACATACACACGCACTATGCTCCACTTCAAACAGGCAGAGACAATGCCACACACACACACACACACTCATGCAAAGGCAACTGGACAACGAGTCAACTTGACACTGCGCGTGGCTGGGGGCCAGTGGGCGTGGCTGCTTAATCGAATGCCACTGCGAGCCGCTCTATGCGATTCTCAGCGCACAGCATCATGCATTTTAGACTGAATTTAAACTGATACACACACACACATACACTGCGCTTCTCTCATGGGAGACTTTCTATTTTTGCATATCTGGAATTTCACTTCCTATCATCACTTTCTACTTAGCTTTCATAACAAGCTAAATACCACCGCCCACCTTTCTTGGGGCCGCTCTCTTTCTCATAATCTTCTCTGAGTTATTTCAGTCCTGCAAAGATTGACTCGTACTTCAACTCTGTTTCCAGGCCTTCAGGCATTCGTCAGAGTCAAGGACCGTAACAATTATAATTTTCATAGAAAAAATTAAAAAATAAGAATTATTTTTGAGTAATTAAAAAAAAAACGATTATAATTTTTGTAAAAAAACTACAAAATAAGAATTATTTTTTTAATAATTAAAAAAAAAAAAACAATTTAATATCTATGGAAAAAAATTTAAAAAATAGGAATTATTTTTTGAGTGATTAAAAACAAGATTTTTATTTATCAAAATTAGTTTTTATGATAAAAATCAAAAATAATTATTATAGATCAACTATTTATATAAAAATCAAATGATAGCTCTTTTTTCACTTTTAACTTTATTTATTATCAATTGAAAATTAAAGTTTATATATATTTTTTAAATTTGCCTTAAAAGAATTGAGGCGCAAAAGAAGAACCAAGAAAGGTGGGGAAAACACACATACTTTCCCTCTTTTCTTGGCTTTTCTTTGGTGCCTCAATATTCTTTCTAAATGCATAACTCCTATTTGCTGTCCCCGGTCAGAGCAGAGTATTTGGGCATCGCTATGAGGCAGCTGTAGATATTCAACTTTACTCTAGTTTTCATGCTATTGTTTTTGTGCCGCTGCTGCTTCTTCTTCTGCCTCAGCTGTTATTTTTTTGTTGTTGGCCGGCGACGTTTTTACTATTTTGGACTTTGATTTATTTCAATTGCTTATAATTTCGAGCACGAGTTTGCCACGACTGTGTGTGTATGGGGAGAGGGAGGAGGGAGGGGTGCTTGGAGCTTGAGGCTAGGGTTTGAGGCGAGTCCAACGCATAAGTAGAAATAAATAAAAATAGATTAATAGCCGACACGAGCATCCGCACCATAAATCCAACGACGCGCCCACAAATGATATAATGGCGCTGCCCCGAAAGGATAATTTCACGGAGCCGATCGATACGGATATGGATAAGCTATATACCTATATACATATATGTATATGTATATATGTATGTATGCGTGTGTATTTATATATGTACATGTGAGGTATTTGGACTTTCAACAGCTCATCGCACACACACACACTCACACACACACACATATGCGATATCTTAACTTAAATTTTCAGCCAAAAGTCGTCCTGCGTTGACAACAACAACAATTGGAGCAGCAACAACAAAAGCTTTTAGAGCCGCATACATTTTTAATGAAACGAAATGCGACCATTAAACATTCCAGAGTCTGAGTTCGAGTCGCTCTCCCGCTCTCCCCACTCCCCGCTCCCACGCACTCGCTCCACCTTGCGCTTGGAGTCCTTGTCATGGACAGGGCCAGTCGCTGACTTCCTGTCTGTTGTGCCCATGGCCAATGTCGAACAGCGTGCCTCTGTCCGCTCCGCCCACCCATCGCCCATCGGCCAACGGCCCCGCCTCTCATTTGCTGCAGTTGCTGCTGCCTTTAGCAACAATTTAAAGTTTTATTAATTTTACCGCTCCACTCCCCGACGGCAGCGCACACACACACACACACACGCACACACGCACGCTCGCACAGCTCACACCCCTGGGCTGTGCTGCAAGCGTTTCCCATTGTTGTTGCGAGTTATTAAAAAACAAGCAGCATGAAAAATCTTTTCTTAATTTAATATTTCTTTGTATAAACGCAAAAAAAAAGTAACAACAAGTAAGAAAGCTCTAGTCGAGACTGCTCGACTAGGAAATCCCCTGAACCCTTCGGATAACTGATATTTCAATAATTCTTCGCGTCTTTTTGCTTACAAAAGAAACAAACACATACATACATAGGCACATATAGGCACGCACGCATAAACACGAATGGGCTGCAGTGTGGGCTTCTCATGGAAACTTAATTGTTTAATAACTTTTTTTGTGGACGTACGTTCTTCGTGAAACTTTTAGATTGTGATTATATCATTACTATGCGTGTATATGCCGAAACTCAAGTCTCTAGTATTTGAAATACGCCTTTTACAAAAGTGAGGGTGAGGGGGTGGATATAGGGGTGGGGGTGAATTATAAAAAAAACCGAAATTCTATAAAGTGCATATAAGTCTACATTTAAAATTTGGAGACTCTAGCTCAAAAGATGTAGGAGATATAATTTTATAACTGGCTTTCGATAAGGTTTTTCATCGATAAAAAAATAATCGGACGAGTTATCGATTTCTAGTGATAAACTTGATATGCGCGCGCTATATACGGACATTTTAAAAAAAAGTTGAGGTCTCTAGCTATTGTAGCTTCGGAAATCGACGCGTTCATACATACGGACAGACGGACAGACGGACAGACGGACAGACGGACAGACGGACGGACGGACAGACGGACAGACGGACAGACGGACATGGCTAAATCAACTTTTCTCGTCGCCCTGATCAAGAATATATATACTTTGTGGGGTCTGCCACGCCTCCTTCTCCCTGTTACATACTTTTAACAAAACCATTATACCCTGATTTCCCATTGAAAATGGGTTCAGGGTATAAAAAGAATGAATAAAAAAAAAAAAAAAAGCGAAACACATCAGCCAAGGCGCACAAAAAGAAAACCAAAACAAAATGAAGAAAAGCACACAGCTAAAAGGAAGCACGCCGTTGACTTCCTGTTGCCTTTAGTCCGCCTTACACACACCTAAGCGCCCACACACACACACCCACACACACATACGCGAGCGACGTCTGACAGGCCAACTTTGATATGATTTTTCATTTATTTCCGCTGCTCGTTTTTGCATTTAGTCGAAAAATGTGCGCTTTAGCTTAATTATTTGCCATAAAAAATTACTTAACTCCTCAACTGGGTCAGTTGTGTAGCGCCATCTCGCGGCAGCAGGCATCATAATTTAATTACCCAGACTCCCACGCCCCCGCCCCACTCAGCAACAGCTGTGTATCTAAAGTGCCGCCACTTTGCGAAGACTTGCCAAATGGAGTCGCCTGCAATTTGCGAAGCATTTGTTTGGTGCGAGCGGGACAGCAAGATATGCATAATTACGTTAAGCTGACGGCTCAATTAGTAATCATATAAGAGATAAGAGCGGTTCATTTGCCTGCTACTTATACTAATTGCCATTTGTTGCCTGCACTTATACGCATCGAAGTGTATAAGACAATGGGACACGTACCTATCTGCATCCTCTTCACTCCAGCGCACGATCAAAGCGGGGGCTGTGCGCTCACTCTCTGCTTGCTCACTATTTGCAGAGGTGCGAGCGAGACAATGAGTGTGTGTGATGTATTAAGAGAGAATTAAAGCGAAGCAAAATGGCGTTGACTCAGCTTGCGTATGGACATTTGCTTACAATAAATACGTAAACAATTTATGCAAATATTGCGCTTTCAATGAGTATTATTTCAAGTCATGTGTCAGAGCAATTGAGAGGATTAATTTGAACAGAAGAGATGAGCAAAAAGCAGCGTGTTATTGAGTAGTACTTGTATATAAGTGTAATTATGAGCAGCACAAATATTATAAGCAGGAGTGAGGGGGAAAGAGATAATTGACATGTAACATGTGAATGCAATTGGTGCGCTCGTTTTTTGAAGCGAGCGAGAGGGTGAGCGAGATCGAGAGAGTGATAATCGTGTGTGTCTGTTTGGCAAGTGTATGCAAAATGCGGCCTCTGGATTCTGTTTCATTGGCTGGACGGCGGACCATTTGTTAAACGTGTAATTTGCATGGCGCACCCAAATGGCGCCCAGAGGCGTCGGCGACAGGGTCGACAGTTTGACACATGGCTTGGCCAGGTGTTGGAGACTGTTCGCCTTGGTTTGGTAGGCCGGCTGCTCGGTCGGCTTCTCGGCTGGACTGTCGCTTGGCTCATTTTTTTTTGCCAGTTTGCTTTCTGCCTCTGCTGCTCGTGGCTTCTCTTCCCGTTTTGGTTGTTTTTGCTTTTTTTAATTGATTTCACTTAAGGTCTCATAATCGTGACACTTTGGCGCCTTTTAATTTGATTTTATTGGCCCTCAACATGCCAGAGGCCAAGGGGCTACGGACTGAGCGCGGCTCGAGCCAGGAGGCGGCGGGGCGGGGCGACGCGTCGCACTCAAGGGTTGAACGAGTTGAGCCGCCTCATTGGCGCGTTTTATGGCGGCAACCTCAACGAACTTTATTGTATTATTTCAAAAACAAACAAAAAAAGAAAGAGAAAAGCACAAAAAATGCCAGCAGAACAATAAAGTCGCATTGTTCGCATTGCTTTTTATCTGCTGCTGCTGTTTTTTCTTTTTTTTTTTTCTAGACTCTTAATGCTCTTTGCCGTTCGTTCGTTCATTCGTTTGTTTGTTTGTTTGTTTGCCTAACGCGGCTGCCTTATTTTCGTTTTAATTTGCGTAATTGAGTAGCTCATTTTAATTTCGCCGGCGCCTGTTCCCTTTGTTGCCTTGACGCCTTACTGCGTCGCTTCTCATAAATGTGTCGGCGCATGCGGCGTATGCGCAACCCCTCACCCCGCACCCAGTGTGACTGCCATTTCAGCTGGCCAATTGACCAACTGGCTAACTGACCGAATAACCGACGAGCTGCCAAAATGCCTCTTAATTTCTATTTCAGTTTCAGCTTTCAGTTTTCAGTTTCAGTTTTGGGTTTCAGTTTCAGTTTCAGTTTCAGTATGAAGGCTCCACTTGGGCGTCCGTTGCTGTGGCTCACTTCAAAGGCAAGGGAGTCCTCGGCCGGGGACACATTTGACAAATGCGCGGCTGTCGTTGCCCGCAAATACTTAGTGAACGACAAATTACATTTAATTTAATTTCGTGTATCGTCGAGTATCTCTTTGGCAACTGGCAACTGCCAACTGGCCTCTTGGCCACTCACACACACTCACACACACACACAGAAGGCAGCGCCGTGTCGGCCTGTCAGGCTTGTCCATTTGGCGCATTGAAGCATTCAGCCATCCATCAGGCGATCCCTGCCAGGGAGCAGCACCGGCCAGAGCAGGAGACGGCGCACATTCAACTGATGACAAAGTTGAGCAGTCAAGCGCGCGCCCCGGCCCCTCCTAATGTCAGATACCTTATCCAGGATACTCTATCCTATCTGTCTAGCTAGCCCTTTTGCCCCAAATTCCCCCGCAATCAGCGGGCGGGCGGGTGGTCCCCATTGATGCCATTCATTTATATACACGGCTAACGCTGGCAGGACATTTAATTTATTAAAGAATTTGTAAAGCAATAAGCTGGCAGCCCACTGGCCACGCCCATGCCACGACTCAATTTCCATTTGGCAACCGACTCATCCTAGTCGATAATCGTTTTCATTAAGCCAAGCGACCGACTGAGGGGGAGAGGGGTGGGCACAGGGGGCAACACGGCGGCTTAATTGCTACGTCTCCAGCTAGCTTTTTCCTCTCTCGCTCTCTCTCTCTCTCTCTCTCTCTCTCTCTCTGTGTTTGGTACATCTTTGCGTCTCTCCGTTTGGTACGACCCATCAGTCAAATGGACATTCACACTAAGCGACACTTTTTAATTAAAACGTAAAAAGAAATTGCACGCAAATCTTGAACGGACTTTGACTTCCCCATCAACCGAGGCCAACAGCAGCAGCACGGCATGGATTCTCCGGCGTCAGCGTCAGCGGCAGACCACAAAAATTCAATCAAATCACGGCGCATAGCTGACAAGAACATTATCCGTGTACCACCACCCCCTCTTCCATTCGGCCCCCTTCCCCTCCAGCCAACTCAATTCCTGGGCAGCCAGACATCATTAGGCAGCATGGAAATGTCTTGGCGCTGGCTGTAGCTGGCTGAAGGGTTTGTCATTGTCATTGTCATTGTCGGTTGCGCAGCAAGGGGTTGCCCACGTAAGGGGTTGCCCGGCATGCTTGCGTAGGCATTTGACGTAAACCATACATATACGTCACAATAGGATTGCTGGCGAAATCACATGGCATTACAATGCGAGAAGGTAGCTACGAGCTTGCGTTGAATCAAAACTTGCAGAGCGTTTGCCGACGTCACGTAAAGTGAATACGTAGAATGGGACTACATGCGTCAGTATAAGAGTGTTTTTGTTAAATCAATTATCATATTCTGTTGAATATTATGCTATGCTCCGTTAGCTACGAGCTCGGTTTGAATAAATTTCTTCTTACGTTACGTAAAGAGAATACGTCAACGGGCCAATATGCGTCAGTATAGGAATGTTTGCTAAATTAATTACCATATTCTGTTTGATATGCTCAGTTATTGATAATTCTTCTTACGTCACGTTAAACTAATACGTAAAGCTGGACAATATGTTAATAACCATATGTCAGGGCTTGCGAAATGGATATATATATATATATTGTGGACAAATATTTACAAGTTCGGCTTGAGTATATACTACTTACGTAACGCATTAATATTACGTAAGACTTTGTTATATGTTATTATAATTTCATTTATTTTTGCTCACATAATGAAAACTAATGTGCAGCTTAGCTTGCCTATCCAGGCAACGTATTGAAAATATTGCTTACGTAACGTAGCTGTCAACGTTAATTAATGATGAGTTGTAAGATTTTGGGTTTTGTAATATTATTTTCCTCGCAATTCCTAAAAGAGACTAGGCATCGACTTTCTCATTACGTAACGTATTCGCTTACGTTACGTAAAGTTGAAAATCGATTTGATTTCCCGTCGATTGATGGAGCTCAAATCGAATCATACATACGTACGTACGCCAAAGTCAAATGTCGTAAGAGCTTACGTATACGGCACTGGCGCTCCACAGACCAACAGGTCTCGGCACGTCCGCAATGTATTGAGTGCGAGCCATCTGACGGTTGGCAATGACAGTTGTAATTGCTTCAGTCATTCGTCGATCGATTCACACTTGCATTGCCTTTCGCTCGCACATTCACGAGCTGCCTGACCACAGCAATCCAATCAAATCGCAACACATTCAACTGCAGGGCGGGGAGAGGGGGAGTGTTTGTGTGTGTATGCTGTTGTTCCCCTTTTAATGCTCGAGCTTTTGCTTTCAATTTGACTTCTGGGCTAGGGATCATTAGGCGGCAGGCAGCCGCCCATTTGGCCCAGGCAAAGGGTTCGTTGTCGTCTCGAGTCTAGAGTCTCGGGTCTCAAGACTCCTGCCCGTGTCCGTGCCGTGTCTTGCCTGACGTTGCCTGCTCATTTGCGTAATGCGCAAATTTAATTTACCAAAACGCAGCAAGCAGCTCACGCTCAGCAGCAGGAGCAGCAGGAGTAGCAGGAGCAGCAGCAGCAGGAGTCGCTTACCCGCAACGCATTTGCTGTGGTCCGCAACTTATGTAAAAGTGTGGCAAGTGCGGCAACTGTGGCAAGCTCGGGCGGGCTCTCAATTTCAGGCAAAGAGCCAACGTTAATTGTGTGTATCCTCCAGCCGCGTGCTGCCAAACCTCGCCCAGTGCTCATTTTAATCAATTTTTAATTTAAATTTAATAGAGTAATACGCTAGCCGTAGACGATGCCGGGCGTGGCGGGGCGAACTAACTGGTGAATTGGGCTGCCATTGGCGTTACACCAGGAGCAGCAGCAGCAGGAGCAGCAGGAGCAGCAGGAGTAGGAGCAGCAGCTGTAGTAGCAGGAAACGGCAGCAGCAGCAGCGGGTCACTCACAGCAAACTGTCGTCTCTCTGTTGGTGTCATTTTACACGCATTCCTAGGTAAATAATCTGCGGAGCGTCACTAATGCGATGACGACAAGGGCGAGCAGGAGGAGCAGCAGGAGCAGGAGGAGGCGCTGTCGATGACTTGGACCAGAGGCCGCTTGCTGGCGGCGTATGCGAGTAAATGTAAATTTGCGCGTCATTTAATGTCGAAATGTTGGCTTTGCTTTTTTCGCCTTGGCAAGGGGCGTGGCTGGTGGGGGGGGGTGTGGTTGACTCTTTGTATAGGGAATGTGGGTTAAGGTGTCAGCGCAGCGGCGATATTCGAAGGATTAAGTGATTTTACCAAAATTAACACAAGCACAGCCAAACAAATGGCGAGAGGGAGGGAGGTAGGGAGGGGGGAAGGGGCGTGATGGGGCAGTGGAGTGGCGCCTGCTTTTGCCATGAATGGATTAAGTCAAAGGTGTGCGCGCACTTTCATCGATTTGGCCTTGGCGCTGAACTCCGACTCCCTCTGGCTGTGTGGGCGTTGGCCAACACTGGGCGTGGCTGCCGTCGCCGTCGCCGTCGTCGTCGTCGTCGTCGTCGTTGGCATTTGCGAGTTGCCGCAAATTGCGTGTTATTTTGACCATTATGCGAGGCTTAACAAAATTCAATTTATGGGCGCGACGCTGTCGCTGCAATGCAAAGCGTGAGCGAGCAAGCGAGAGAGCGAGAGAGGGGGGGAGTGTGAGTGAGAGAGAGAGAGAGAGTGAGAGTGTGCGTAGCGAGCGCTTGGCCCACTGTCAATTGGTTATTTATGCGCGCTTTTTAGATTTTAGCGGTTAATTAAAACACATTATTCCTTAATTGCTAGATTAAAATGGACTTGCAGCAAAGAGAGAGAGAGAGAGAGAGACAGAGACAGAGAGAGAGAGAGGTGAGGGTAACGGGCATTTTAATGACTTGCAATTAGTTGCAAATTAGATGAAGCTTATCTAAAGTATGTGCGGGCCAACGGCGCTGGGCGGCGAGGGGCGTAGAGAGTGTGTCGAAAGGGGGTGGGGGGAGCGAGGGGTGAGCAAGCCTGGCTGCTTACTTATTATTAGATAATTTTTGGTCCGAGCTCCCCAGGTTAAAATTAAAGCGCGCTCCAAATAACAATGCGTGCGTGTGTGTGTGTGTGTGTGTGTGTGAGAGAGAGTGAGCGGGTGTGTGTGTGTGTGTGTGTGTGTGAGGGTGTGCAAGCCGGCATTTGTGTGCGTGTCACGCTCGCTGCCAACATCAATGCGGCTGTCAGCATCAAAGTGTCTCCAGAGCATTCGAACAGCAACTCGAGGCAAAAACTGCAGTCAGCAGCGAACAGGTGGGGCGGTTATCCACCTGTCCAGCTGTCCAGCTGTCTATCCGTCTGTCATTTGTCAGTGGGTCTGACTTCCATGAGCCACTGGCGGCGCTGCAATTTCCCTTTTTGGCTGCGGCTGCGGCTGCGACTGCATTTGTCCACCTTGATTGTCATAATTGGATTTCTTTGTGTGCGTGCGAGTCACAACGTGTTGGCAGCTGGCAGCTGGCAGCTGGCAGGAGGCGGCTGGCCGAGCCCAGTTTGTCAGGCGGTTGGCGTCCCGTCTGTTCCGTTGTAATATAATGATATTAGGCTGGGATAATGTATGCAAGCTACCTAATAAGCGCACTGCACATCATTAGTTATTAATTAGTGTGGCCGCCAGGTGGGTGGCAGGCGGCAGGCGGCAGGCGGGTGGCGGGCGTGGCTGAGTGCACGCCGCAGCCATTGTTGGACGCATTGAACTACACGAATGGCCGTGGGCAACAAGTGCAGCGCAGCATTGTGAATTATTAGCGACGGAACTAATTGAAAAACTCTGTTAGTTAAAAAGCCACACCGTTACGTAATTACGTCATTATTAGCCTACCTACCTGTCCGCCTGTCCGCCTGTCCACCTGTCTACCTGGCTGTTTGGGTGGCCTTTGCCATAGCCACGCCAGCGTGGAGCTTCGTGCTTTTGATTGAATGTCATTCCATGGGTCAGATCAATCAATGCCTCTGGCATGTTCAATGTCAGAAATATGTATTATACAATATATTATTTTTATATTATATTATATTATATTGTATTATATTATTTCATAGAAATAATATATGAAATGATAAAGCCTTCAACTATGCTTACAATTCATGTATGTAATATGCAGAAGTAGGCGTGGCAGGCCCTTGACGTATTTCGAAGTATTGCTTCTAAGCATTTTCTCTAACTATTGTTTCCAAGTATTTCCTTTACGTAATTCCTCTACGTACTTCGCTTACGTAATTCTTTAACGTAGTTCCTCTACGTATGTAATGCTTAGCTGATCGATCACACACTCCTGGACGACTGAAGACTGACTGAAGACTGACTGAAGACTGACTGAAGACTGACTGAAGACTGACTGAAGACTGACTGAAGAACTGCTGCAGCTGCTGCCGTTTATATAGGGCCACTTTTACTCAAGCACTGTCTCTCTGAAATGTTGAGCCCAACGGCAGGTAGAGCTCGTTGCAGTTGAACTGCAAGTGAGCAATGGGAACGCTCTCTGTTGCTGTGAGCACTCTAGCTTCGTTTTACCTAAATATAAATACCAAATGAGAGCTGCTGCATACACATACACATACATAGACAACTTTAGTGATCTTCTGCACTCTTCTCTGCTTGCTTTTACTTTTACTCAAGTACTGTATATACTATATACTACATATATACAAATTATCTACAGACTTTTCAGTTAGATAATCACTAAAGATAGCTACACAGCTAAATTAATAAAAATAATCTGTAGTCCATTTGAAATAGTTATGGCTGCATTTAAGCTGCAGCCGTTGCCCAACACTGGATGTGGCCATTCTGCAACACTAACGACGACTTCTGACCGCCAGCTGCTTGCGTGACGTAATGGCGAAATGTTGCAAGCAACTGCAGTTACGTAAGTGGCAGCGTTAATTGCCATTACGTCTGCAGCGCTGCCACAGCAGCTGGCTAGCCAAACCACGCCCCACCCCGCCCCCGCCCCCGCACACGATGTGCAGCGAGTGCAGCTGGCTTTATGGGTGGACATTTGTGCAGCATTTTCTATGTCAAGTCAAGTTATAATGACCTTTTGTCCCTTGCACAACAACAACAACAACAACAACAACTGAGTCAAGCTCCTGACAGGAGGCGGGCAACAGGAGTCGCTGCTGCTGCTGCTGCTGCTGCTGCTGCTGCCAGCTTAGCACATTATTTTCTATGAGTGAACGAATCCAAATCCACAAGCGGTCCCCAGACGAGCCACAGTCAGTTGTCGGTGGTGCCGGTGGTGCCAGTCCGAGTGCCCCACCTTTGGCGAGTACCGCTGCCTCGACTTTAACTTGTGCCTGGGCCATTTCCATGCTGCAACTGTCGCATATTGAAACGTTAATCGCATTCGCATTCGCTTTGGATTCGGAGTCGGAGTCGGATTCAGATTCTCATTCGCTTTTGCTTTTGCTTTTGCTTGTAGTTTGGCTTTGCAGCAGCGACGTGGCTCGTTGGCTTCTGGACAACGGCAGCTGGAGGCCAAAGGCCGTCATAGTTTCGCCGCACAGTTGGACGCCAGTTGGAATCGTCCTGCTCGCCCCGCTTCGCCTTCGCTTCAGCGTCCGTCTCAGCCGCTGGCATCCTGCAAAGCAATCCACCCAAACAAGTTCGCCGACAACGTTTGCGATGATTACTTTTGGTGGTTGTTGACTGCGGCGCCCCCCCGTCCACTCCTACGTCCACTCCGTGCACCCTGCCCAGCCCTTGGCCAACGCCTCTTAACCGCCAGACCGTTTTGGCCCATTGCAACGCCCCTTTGTTGTACGTGTGGCTAGCGGCAGGAGGCGGCGGCATGCGGTGTGCGGCGTGTGGTCAATGACATTTGCTGGATAGCAGCATCAAAAAAAAAAAAAAAAGAAAACTATAAAAAAAACAGCAGCAGAAGAAGAAGAGAAAAAGGAAATCAATGCAGTGACAACTTTTCTCTTTAGCTCAAGATCCAGATGGCGGCATGGAATAAAAGTGATACTGAAATTAGAAAATGGAACTGGAAACGGGATGAGCAGCTGGAAAGAAAACTGCAACTGGAAGAGCGAATGGAAGAGCAGCTGGAAGGGAAGTTGGCAGATCTGCGAGATAGATAAGTGTGAGAAGAAACTGGATAAGCAATTGAAAGAGGGAAGGAAACTGAAGAGAAAACTGGAGAATGGAACGAATGGGGAAGAAGTGTAAGAAGAAACTGGAAAGAAATCTGGAGCATGGAGCGAATGGAGAATGAATGTAACAAGAAATTATAAAGGCAATTGAAAGAGAGAAGGAAACTGGAAGGAAACCCGAAGCTTGGGAAGGAAACTGGTAAGAAAACGAATGGGGAAGAGAACTGAAAGGGAAATGGGACTGTTTTAAGTGATGCAACAGAAACAAGCAAATAAACGAGAAAGATAGATAACAGAAAGTTAGATAGAAATATGGATAACAGAAGTGGCATCTAAAGGAAGAACTAGAAGGGGAGATAGCCAGAAGGAAAACTGAGAACCTTTCTATAAGTGAAAGTATATCAAGAATTGAAACTGAGAGTGAAATGGAACAAGGAAGAATGGGAACGAGAAACGAAACTGAAACAGACTATTTGAGCTAGGAGGCTAAAGAAAGAGAAACAAGAAGTGGAAACAATAGATCATAAAGAAGAGAAATCTGATAAATGAGCTGGAAAAAGAACTAGAAGGAAGGAAGGAAAAGTGGGACAAGCAGGAATCGGAACGAGAATGAGGCAGACAGAGCGCTGGGAAACTGGACAAAATGGGAGGGAAATGGAAAAAAGACTTTATTAAGAATAGAAACAGAAAGTGAAACGGAATTGAAAACGATAGAGCAGCAGAAGGAGAACTAGCAGATCAGCTGTAAGAAGAAGAGTATCAAGAACTGCAACGGTAATCGGAACTGGAACTTGAATAGGCATAAGAACGTGAATGGGCAAGGGAACAAGTCACAATTGCCATGCGGAAGAGGAATGAAATCGAAAAGGCGAACAGCTGAACTGGAGAGAGCTGAAGGGAGAGAGAGAGCTGACAGAGGGGTGAGGTGGAAGCTGGCTCCAGTCAACAGCATCTGGAGCGCACTTGGTGCTCATCTTAAGCGCAATCACAATTGCAGCTGCAACTGGAGCTGGCTCTCTCGGCTGGCGTCCAGTCGGGTGTCCGATTGCAAGCCTTCTGGCCAGGCTTTGTCTGGGAAACTCGATAAGTGCGTCGCATGCGTTTTGCGAGAAGTGCTAATTGTGCTTCATAGTTGGCACTGGCATCGGAATGGGGGATTGGGGATGGGGATGGGGATGGGGATGGGGATGGGGCAACCGGAGGCGACGCTGCACTCAGCCAGAGCAAATATCAGCCAAGATGAAAGCCACAAACGATGTTGCTGCAACAAATTAGGCGTACAATTACCAGCCAAGGCTCGCCAGGGCTGACAGGTGGTGGGTGCTATGTGGGCGGTGGTAGGTGTGGCAGAGCTGAGCTGCGCCAGTTGATGTGTTGGCATTCGCTCATTAATTCCATGTAGATTTACTTTTGCTCTGCGCTAATGAGGCGACATGTTTCCAACTAATTTCATTTGGCCCGAGCCACAACACGGCTGCCCCTCACCTGCTGCCCTTCACCTGCCGAGGGGTATGCTCGAATTGGATGTGAGATATGTAACAGCCGAAGGTTTTTGCTTCTTATTTATTATTCATTGAATTGAATTCATTTGTTACATTTATTTGCATTATTTCATTTAGTTTTTCATTTTATTCATTTATTTTATTTAATTATATTGATATTTTATTTAATTTTTTTTCATCAATTTTGTTTATTTTTAATTTATCAATTTTTTTGATTTATATTGATATTTTATTTATTTATTTATTTTTATTAATTTTATATATATTTAGTTTTTTTTTTTTAATTTAATTTATTTAGTTTTTTATTTTATTCAATTGTTTTTTCGCTATATTATATTTATATTTTATTAATTTATTTGATTAATTTTATTTATGTTTTTTATTTTTTTATTTGTTTATATTCATATTTTCAATTAATACTTGTATTTATTTATATTTAAATATGACATATTTTTTCAATTTTTATATGTATTTATTTATCTATATTTATACATTATATTTTATTTGTAATTATATATATTTTTATTTCATTCTGTTTATTTTTATTTTATTATTATTTTGGTGTTTTCATTTTATTTATTGCATCTATTTTATTAAATTATTTTATTCCTTTCCTAATTATTATTATTTTTTTTTTCATTTTATTTATTTTGTTAATTTATTTTATTCCCTTTTGTACATTTGATTTATTTGTATTTATTTAATTTTTTTTAAAACTAATTTTATATTTATTTATTATTTTATTTGAATGTATATATATATTTTTTTTTTTGATATATAAAGACGCTCAAATAAATTTTGTCCCCAGATAACAATCAAATTGAAAAGTCTCCATAAACTTGTTGTCCAGATTAAGTTTTAATTTGCATTCCAATTGGAAGTGATTCCAATTAGACTAGTTATATAAGCCAGTTAGGGTATACACTCTTCGCAAAAGAATTCCTAGTACTTTTTTCTTCTATTTTTTTTTTGCGCTTCAGTTTGTTGCGCTCGAGTGGGCGATGCTCTAGCCAAATGTCTAAGCTGCAGCTGCCGTTCCGTGCTCCGTGCTCCGTGCTCCGTGCTCCGTGCTCCGTGTTCCATGTTCCGTGCTCCGGGGCTCTGGTCGGTGCCCGCCTTGCGGTTAAAAGCAATTAATTTTGCAGGTTTATTATTGCCAGGGCACATCTTTTTGCCTGTTTGTCATTTAAAACGATATTTATCATTGTTGCCCGCTCGAGCTCATTTGCATACTCCAAGAGTGGGTCCCGCTCTGAGCGGGAACGGAATGGGAATGGAAACTGAAACTGAAACTGGGAGTGTCATTTGCTCGATAACTTTTACTACGTATTTTTAGTATTTCATTTTATTTCATTTCATTTCATTTATTTTTATTTTTTTGCTTTTTCTTTTTCTCATTTTTTTTTGTTTGTTTTGTTTTTGCTTTTGTGGTGCGGATGGCTGGCAGCTTTTTCACTTCATCAATTAACCAAAGGCAACAGAAATGTGTTTTTGTCTCTCTAATTAGCATGCACATAAACAGAGTGAATCCTATTAGGGAACCCCCCGGCCGCACCTTCGCCCCGCGGCACCATCACACTGAGCGATAAATACTTGGCAAGTGGGCGTCGCTCGTCAGCTCTGCTGCTCGTATTAATCACGAGCTCTTCACTTTCTCTCTCTCCCTCCCCCACTCTCTTAGTGCCCTCTCATTAACAGCGCAAAGTAACCAAGTCGAGGGAACTCTCGGCCAAGCAGTGAAGAGGTTAACTGGGCTTAGGCCAAAGCATTAGCCGTAAGCTGTTGGAAATACTACAGACCGCATTTCCACACTGCCTTACAAATTCTGATTGCAGCACACTCTTTCTCTTTCTCTTACTCCCACTCCCACTCCCACTCCGCCTCTTGCTCTCTCAGTGAATCCATCCAATGGGGCATCTAAAGTACTCTTCACTCAATTGCTTTGCTGCTCAAGTTTCTTCTTCTACTTTTCTTACTATTTTTTACTACTATATCAATGGAGTATCAGACTTTGCTTAAGTTTCATTTGCTTATCGAATATTTCCATGCTTTCTATTTATATAGAATTGATAAAGTCGTGTATGTCCCTCCGTCTCAGCTGAATGAATGAATCTGCAGTCAGTCTGTCAGTCGATCTCTCTCGTTCTGCTTCTCTATCTCCCTCACGCACATATTAACTCTCCTCTCTCTCACCATATGTGTCACATACACCCTATATCTCTCTCTCTTTCTCTCTCTCTCATTCTTTCTCACGCACAAAGACACAAGATCTCTCTCACTCTCTTACTCCATCTCTCACTCTGTCTCTCTTTCTCTCACACACACACACACAATATCTCTCTCACTTTGTTACTCCATCTCTATCTCTCTCTCTATCGTTCTTTCACACACACAAATACACATTTTCTCCCTCTCTCCCACCATATCTTTCTCTCTCTCTCTCTACAACACTTTCTCACACACAAGCACACAATATCTCCTTCACTCTCTCATCCAAACTCTCTCTCTCTCTCTCTCACTCTCACCCTATCTCTCTCTCTCTTTCTGATTTCCTATATTTTTCTCTCATGCTTCCTGCTTATACATATCTTACCCTCTCCCTTTTTCTCTCTCTCTCTCCCTCTCTCTCCCTCCCTCTCTCTCCCTCGCTCCCTCTCTAACCCCCCATTAAAGCATGTATTTGCTAGGGTGCAAGCTTGATCAACGTTTCCTCATTCCAGGCGCTGCATTCGTATAAAGTGCAACGTGTGGAGCGAGTGCAGCAAACTCAGTTGGCAATTGAGTCGGCTGAAGGGTTCATTAGGTCAGCAACGGCTGGAGCAACTGTATCCTTGGCGCTGCCCACCACAATGGGGGCGCCTGTGCGTAAATGCTATATGTGTGTCCCTCTCACACACTCTCCGCTCTCTTTCTCTCTCTCTCTCTCTTCGAATTACCCCTTTTTTTGTATTGTTTGGATTTGGGGATTGGGGCAATGTGGGATGCGTATCTAAATGACAAGCGTATGCTCGAGATACGAATATGGCAAAGCCAATTACCTGACTCACCTGCCCCTGCCCTGCCTCACCCACATTTGGCCCGCGGCTGCTTGGGGAAATGCAAAAACTGGCGGACGCCGTCTCCCTGGGCCATGCGACAAATTTGACTTTTATGCTTTGGAGAATTGCCTGTGACACAGATGCAGCAACTGTATGGGGGGGGGGGGGGGGGTTTGTGCTGGTATGGTCACATATTCAGACAGCTCGGCAATTACAACAGGTATGAATGGCCCCAGCGAGCCACTTGACTCCTGGCTACGTCTACGAGGCGAACTCCAGCTGCAGCTGGATTCGGCCTCAGTTTCGAAATACAGATACAGATACAGATACAGAAAATTCCGTATTCAGACTCGCATTCCGATTCCGCTGCGAGTCCGGCCACAAAGCGAACACGTATCCGTCCGTCTAGCGATTTGCCCAAATGTAAATGCCAAATGCGAGAACTTTTTGATGAACAACATGTTGGGCCAATTGCCGCGTGGGGCTGGCTGGCGGGCTGGCTGAGGTCGGGTTGGGTTTCGAGTAGAGGTGTCATTGCTGACGGCAATTGCTGTGTGTGTGTGTGTGTGTGTGGGTGTATCTATATCTGCATGCGTGTGTGTTTGTTGGTCAGCAGCAGAGAATTAAAATTCAAATTCCAATTCATCAAGATAATCGCATTTCAGAACTTTTATTTGCCAAAGCGCGCAGAGAAGTCACATGTGTGTGTGTGTGTGTGCGTGAGTGTGTGTGTGTGTGTGTGTGCTTGTTTGTTTATATAGCCCGAGCAGCGGATGTTGTAAATATTTGCAAATAGCCGTCGCTGCGCCAACTTCCCTCACCAGCCCAAGCGTCCCTTAACGGACTGCTTGTTTGTTGTAGCTGCTAGCTGTCCTGATGTAGTTGTTGTTAAGCACACACACACACACACACACACACACACATAGACACATTTGACAGAGAGTGAAAAGGGGTTTTTAGGGCCAATTATTATTAATTGCTTTACAGATACAAACAACGAGCCCGCAGCGCATCCAACACCCAAATAACAACTCACACACACGCACACGCACACAAATACACTCAAAGCATAAAAAGTCAAAAGAGCTTTAAAGTCCATTGCAATGGCAAAAATGAATTTTATATTTTTATGGCAGCAGCATTAAAGGCAAAGCTGATTATCGCTCGAGCTCAAACTGAATATATATATAAATATATAAATATATGTACATATATGTATGTTTTTAGAGACTTTCATATTTAAAATGTCTAAATTTGCGTGAGGCAAACGCATCGCAAATCGCATCATAACAATGAAACAGTTGAAGTTTTTATTGCATAAATACAACGTAGCTATTCTTGAGTTGAGTCAAGCGGATTTTCCAGCCAGTTGCTCCTGGGCTGCAGCTGCTGCTGAGCCGTTCGAGCGATAAATTGATGCGATTTAGTCCAAAACAATTTAATTGCTAAAAACCCAACAGATACAAATTTAGCTTAAATTCCAAAATTTTTAGATTTCTATATTAAATTGATTAAATTTTATTTCGCCGCCCGAAAGTATGCTGCGCCTTAAAGCAGTCGCAATTGATGGCGCCGCCTGAAAGTATGCTGCAGTTTTATTTGAAGCAGCCACCTGTAAAACCTCGCGCCGCTTAATGGTATGCAGTACAACATGTTTGATGGCAGCGTAGCGTCCCAACATGTTGTGTTCCACACGGTCGCAGCGCGTTGTGGAACGTGTTGTTAACAGCGGACGCGCTGTTAAGCCGCTGTAACTGTAAGAGCAGCAACAGATCTTGACTTGCATTTGTAATGAATATAAAGGCAAAAGAACTTTTTTTTTTTTTTTATTATTTAAATTTATTTTTATTTGTGTCTCATCAATAATGAATATAACGTTACTTACAGTTCGCTTAAATTATACAATAATAATCATAATTTAATGACAATAAAGTGCAAAATGTTTCTCTTTCTTTCCTTGAATAATGCCAGTTTTATTTGTCAAGTGTGTACAGGTGTGTATGTGTGTGTGTGTGTGTGTGTGCTTTAGACGGTTTCCTTTTTGCTTGCTCAGCTGTTTACTCTGCGCTCTCTTGTGGTTTATAGTTTTATAAAATATCACATTTTAAGCTTTCTTTTAAGAAAAAAAATTAAATAAAAAAAAAACAAAAATATATTTATATATATTTCTTTATATATATATATGTATATATAAAGAAAAGTAGCATGAGAACTAAAGTTAAGAGAACTATTAATTACAACTATATATATTTATAGCATTTAGCATTAAACGAGCTCAAAAAAATCATTTCATATTTTAGCTTTTTCTTCTTCTTCATCATCTCTATTAAATGTGTGTGTGTGTTTTTTTGTGCTAAATTTTTTTGTTTTCTTCATTTGTTTGTTAAAAGTTTCTGGTATTTGAATAGTTACGCTGTAATTCTTATTTTTTTTTTTTCTTTTATTATTTATTTTAAATCCAATATTTTTATGCATTTCATTATTTTTTGTTATTTCATTTTTTGTTTTTCTTTCATTTTGTTTTTGTTATTTTGCTCTTTACGTTTATTTTAGACATTTAAAATTCTGCAAAGTGCAGTTGAGAATTTAAAATTTGATATATTCGAGTGTGTGTGTGTGTGTGTGTGTATTTGGCAGTGTATGTGTGATTTGGAGTGGATGCCAAAAAGTATGCAATGCTTTTTGAACTATGTTCCACACTTTCTCTCTCTCTCTCTCTCTCTTTCGCTCTGGTAGTTTTTGCACTGCTTTGATCTCTTTACACTTTCACAATTGCCCAATTTAAATGTATTCTATTTTTTGTTTTGTTTTCTTCTGCTTCTTTTTAAGTTTTTACGTTTTTAACTTGACATTGAATTTGTGTTTTTTTTTTTCTTTTTCTTTTACTTAGTTTGAGTTTGAGTTGGAGTTGACACCACATTTAGGGAATGCTGCTTAGAAATACAATAGGGACAGCTTGACAGCGTGCTCTCTATTTAGATCTGGAATACATACAATATGCTAACCATCGATAATATACACATATACACACATATACAAATACATATATGCGAGTTGTATGTATGTATGTGCATGCATTTCATTTTTGTTTTTTTAAGACACATTTTTATGCAATTTTCTTTTTGTAATAGAAAGTCAACGACTTGGCGTGTGTAAGTGTAAATTTTATTATCTTAGTTTGTTTTTTCTTTTTATTTTATATATTTTTTATTTATATATATATTTTTTTTTAATGAGTCGTCGCTTCTCTTCAGTTGGCTGTGCGTCAATTCAATTCAAATTTATTTACATTTGTTTAACACTCAGAGCTTAGATCGTACTAAGAGTTATCTATGCTTTTAATAATAATAATAATAGTATTTGAAAAAAAAAATGTTTTTGTTTTTTTTATATTTTTTTATTAATATATATTTATTTTTATTATTAAAATGTTGCCATCAAATATCTGTTTAACTCTATATACAAGCATTTGCAATATTATAAATTAAAAAAAAATATATATTATTGTTTTATATGTGTGTGTATATATATATTTAAGTTTACAAATTTATGCATATATGTTTTTATATATCTATATTTTTTTTCTTTTTATTTATTTAGATTTAGTTTTCGTTTTTCGTTTTATTTTTTAAATAAATGCGCTTAGTTTAGACAATTTCTGGGCCAGGCCAGGCCAGATCCTAGATCTAGTCTATTATACCAAAAAAAAAAGTATATATGTATATGTATGCATGTGTGTGTATATATATATAGAACAACAACAATTCTCAATGCTAATTCTAGACGGAATTTCCAAAAAAAAAAAAAAAAAAAAAAAACTTCATATGCCTTTCACATAGTTAGTTTCGGTCTATATATATATATAGAGTATGGATATCAATTTATTATATGTACATGAATAAATAGTATGTGTGTAAATTCTATATTTCGATATAGACACATATATATGTATATATGCCTAACATTTATAGCGCGTGCCATTTATAGCCGGATATCAATGGATAATACATATATTTGAAATATATATATTTGCATTTTAACATTATATTCTGTGCGTGCTCTCGAAAAGGTATACATCAATATAGTTATAGTATATGTATTTATATATATATATATATATATATATATATATATATATTTAACACTCAAATTTTTGTTATCGTTTATCGCTAATCGTTTGCTTTTCGATTTTTCTTTCTTATATATTTTTTTTTGTCTTTAGATAAACACACTCAATATCTATAAAAAATTCACTACATCTTTACTTTTCTTTCGTTTTCTTTTCTTTTTAGGTATACTGCCTGTGTGTGTGTGTATGTGTGTGTGTAAACTACCTATGTAACCAGCTAACATTCAACTGCTCAATCCGTATCCGTATCCACACCTGTTTCGGATTCCGTCTCCTGCTCCTGCTCCTGCTTCGCTTCCATTATTTGCATCACCTGTCCCTCCTGCTCCTGCTCTCGCTCCTCTATATAGTATAACACTTTGTAGTTTGTCTGCTGTAGGTACCGTGTGTTTCGCCTTGCCGCCCACCTCCTGACGCCCACTCACAACATGTCCGCAAAGGAGCCGTATTGCTCGTGGAAGATCGGACGGCAGCACTCTTCGACGGCATCGTATTTGTAGTTGTAGCGACTGCGGCCAGTGTGACCGTATCGATGTTTCGGCTTCTGCTGCTGTTGCTGTTGTTGTTGCTTTTTGTGGCTGGAGATGGAGCTGTTGCAGCAACAGTTGCTGCTGCTGCTGTTGCTGTTGTTGTTGTTGCTGCTGCAGCAATTGCTGCAATTGTTGTTGATACGCTGATGCGCATGCAGATGCGAATGCGAATGCGAATGCGAATGTGGCTGGTAGTAGTGGATGGCGTGGCATGAGGCAGTCTTTGTATTGTATTCCTGTAGAGAGAGAGAGAGAGAGAGAGTATGATTTATTAATTCGAAAAGTAAAATCAAATTATGCACAGTTAATTGAAAATTTAATCATGCATTTAATATTTAATTTATTACAAATTTAACTTAATTATATTATTCGCTTTCATTTCACAATAATTGGACTTCAGCCCATCAAAAGACAAATCGAAATGGTTTATAAATAGTTTGGAATTGAGTTGCTCCAGTTGGGATTAGTAAAATTGGTGTGAAAGCAAGGGATCGAATTTGATTGCAACCCCCTTGCTCCCCTTAGATAGATAGTTTCCCTAATATTATGTTCTACTCTCTACAATACTCTATTTTTTGTTCTCTATTCTCTATACTTTGCTTTATATTCATATTTTTCTATTTTATATTATCTAAAGTGTATTTATTCTATATTTTCGATTCTGCTTTTTCCTTTCTCTTTACTCTATTTTTCATTCTTCATTCTCTCTATTTTCCATTTTCTATTCCTTTTGATCTCTCCATTCTCTATCCTCTATCTTCTATTCTCTTCTTCTTCTCCATTATCTATTCTCTATTTTCAATCCCCTATTCTCAATTCTATATTCTATATTCTATATTCTATATTCTATATTCTATATTCTATATTCTATATTCTATATTCTATATTCTATATTCTATATTCTATATTCTATATTCTCTAGTCTCTATTCTCTATCCTTTATCCTCTTTCGTCTATCCTCCTCCTCCTTTCTCCATCATCTATCCTCTATTATATATTCTCTTTATTATATCTCTACATTCTCTTTTATCTATTTTCTAGTCTTAATTCTCTCTTCTTCTACTCTTCTCTCTTCTGCTTTTTTGTTTCTGGCAAACTTCTATAATTATAAAATCTGAGTTCTTCTGTTCTCCTGTCTCTCACTCAATCTTTTTTATCATTGTGTTGCTCTCTCTCTCTCTCTCTCTCTCTCTCTCTCTCTCTCTTTCCTTCACTATTATTTGCTTATCAGTCGCCGTAAATTTGGAGTGTCTGTCTGGCTGCTGTCTCTTTGCTCTCGCTGGTCAGCAAAATATTGCCAAAAATTTGTCGCAACAAATTGCCAAAAGGTTTTCCCTTCCATTTATTGTTGTCGCTGGCGCACTGCCCGCTCTCTCTCTCTCCCTCTCTCTCTCTCTCTCTCTCTCTCTCTCTCTCTCTCTCACTTTGCTGCTGCTGTGGCCCTGAAGCCGCATATATATATTATCAATAAATTGCATCTGACTGCCAACGCAGTTGCTTCGCCTGCCACGCCCACGCAGCGCCCTCATAGCTATGCTGCTTCAGTTTATTATTAAAAGGCAGAATAAAATGTTGTTTTTTCTCCCACTTCCCCACTCCCACTCCCCCCTCTCTCTCTCTCTTTTGGCACTCTCGTGCAGCTGCCGTTTGTGGCACCTTGTTCTAATTTATTTATTGCCGCATGCATGTACAATATAATTTTATTGGGTGTCTGGCCAGCAGGCAGCGGGTAGGTACCCGTTAAGCCACCCTTCTCTCTCTCTCTCTCTCTCTCGCTCTCTCACTTATCTATGGTTGCCTTTTTGTGCTTGTCTTGGCATTCACACACACACACACACAGACACATGGTCACTTGACCGCATTGCGAGCTTTAACAATTACGTTGGAAAATTTGTGAAAAGTCAACTGGATAACGGGCTGCCAATTTGATACACTTGCTCCACACACACACACACACATGCACACCCTTGTTATTGTTGCTGCTGTTCAAGGGGCAGCGCTTGACATTTGGCGCCAAAGTTATTAAGCGGATAGACGAGCTGCGTACTACGAAAAGCGGCTTAAACAACACGCAAATGTTTAACAAAAGCAACAGCACACACACACACATGTGCGCAAAAGGTGACCTGCCTCTGCCCCTGCCTCTGCCTCTGCCTCTGCCTCTGCCTCTCTCGCCTCGAACGCTTTTTGTTTTAAGTTTATTGATGTCGACGTGCGTTTTTCATGCCTCAGCAAACAGTTGCACGAAACTGGACAAAGAGACAGAGAAAGGAAGAGAGAGAGCGAAAGAGGGAGAGTAAGCGAGAGAGATGATGGCAGACGCGTCTGCGACGTGACAAAACCCATTATAGATGCCACCGCAAAGATAACACTTCGACAGAGGACCCAGGTCAGCAGAGGCAGCAGCGGCAGCTACAGGTCGACGGCAGAGGCAGAGACGTGGGCAGAGGCCAAGCTGTTGGAGTCTGAGAGCTCGCATGAAGCGCCAGCTGCAGCTGATGGATGTGTGCATGTGTGTGTGTGTGTGTGTGTGTGTGTGTGTGTGTGTGTGAGCGTATGAATGGCAATGAAACAGGCAGCCCCAAAAATAAAAAGATAAGACTCATAACATACCCAGCAGGCGAAGCAAGCAGGTATGCCAGACTAAGAAACACGAAACAGACTAAGAAACACAAGCAGAAACTAGAGGGAGGGAGAGAGAGATAGAGATAGAGATAGAGATAGAGACAGAGATAGAGATAGAGATAGAGGTAGAGATAGAGATAGAGATAGAGATAGAGATAGAGATAGAGATAGAGATAGAGATAGAGATAGAGATAGAGATAGAGATAGAGATAGAGATAGAGATAGAGATAGAGATAGAGATAGAGATAGAGATAGAGATAGAGATAGAGATAGAGATAGAGATAGAGATAGAGATAGAGATAGAGATAGAGATAGAGATAGAGATAGAGATAGAGATAGAGATAGAGATAGAGATAGAGATAGAGATAGAGATAGAGATAGAGATAGAGATAGAGATAGAGATAGAGATAGAGATGGAGATGGAGATGGAGATGGAGATGGAGATGGAGATGGAGATAGAGATAGATATAGAGATAGAGATAGAGATAGAGATAAAACAAGAAAGTTATATCAACACTGAGAGAAATCAGGCATATACATATATGTAGATACAACTAAAAGAAGAGAAGAAACTAAAAAAAAATTCTTACATATACACTGAAAAAATAAATCTAAGCGAACTCATCTACCTATCAAAAGTCTAAGGAACTGAAGGGTTTCTCAGAGCAGGCACAACAACTCTTGAGAATGTGCAGGGCATCTGCTAGTCGAGCAACTGTATTTTGTTTGCTCAGCTTCGGCATTTGTTTGGGATATGGGATGACAAGGGGGGACGAAGGGGTGGGCATTGGGTGCGGCTTCATAAATTTCATTTTGTAACCATCAAAAAGTTAAGTCAACGATAAATTGAATGGCTGCTTGATTGACTGATTGACTGACTGACTGACTGGCTGACAGAATGAATGAGACGTTGCCATGAACCCGTCTTCCCTCTCTCCCGTCTCCCGTCTCCTTCTACTAGCCCATTCGCAGACTCCTGCTCGCTTGGACACAGTTGTCAGCTGGTTGACCCCCTCCCCCACCCACCTCCCACCCAAAAAAAAAGGAGAATTAAGTCAGGGGCTGTTGGCGCTGCTGTTCGTCGGAAATTATGCGGCTCGTCGGCTGGCCAGACAGTTGTGCACACATGCACACCTGCAGGCAGACACCTGGACATCAGAGGGCTTTACTATACATATATCCCAAAAAGGAACAACAACAACAACAACAACTACAACAACGACAACATGCCAGAAGTCAAAAGCCGTCAAAAAGCGTCATTGAACTTTTAACCAACTTATCGGGCCATGTTGCGTACTGTCCAAAGCAGCACGGCCTATGTGGGCGTTGTTGGGGGCGTGTCACGCACATGTTACATGCTCATATAATGAAAGGACACACAGCAGCAGAAGCAGCAGCAAGAGAGCCACCAAAAGAAGGAACAGCAGCAGCAGCAGGAGGCAGAGCGAGAGAGAGAGAGAGAGGGAGAGAGAGACATGTCCAAGGGTCAATTCATTGGAATGCTATAGAATAATATATTATGCATATATATTGCATAAATTGCCGAATGGAATAAAGTTTAGACTATGAATATATATAATCTATAAGTAAAGAAGTTAAAAGAAAACAAGTTGTCAACAGAGGCGGAGAATGAGAGAGAGAGAGAGAGAGAGAGAGAGAGCGAGAGAGAGTAGAATGTCTTTTTATGAACTTGTTTTTATTTCTTAGAGAGTAGTTTGTGACAGCATCAGTGCTCAAATTGTATTACCTTGACAACACAGCTAGATGATATTATATAGCGCCAAACCAACTGATATGCTCAGGAGGAATTACAATATTTAAAACATTATTAACCTAAACTAAGATAAACTTAAACTAAACTTATCTAATGGCCTTGGCAATTATTATCAAGTACTTTTTGAAGATGTTTTGCAAGCCTTTCCGGGATCTGTTGAATTCGAACATCTCCTGTTCTCACCTATTCTCTGCTGATAATGCTCTTAAAAAACTTTGTATAAATTTTAATAAAATTAACAAAAATATAAAATTAATCTCAACTTATTGCCTCTTGATATATATTTAGTTATTTATTTGTTTATCTATTTATCTATATATATATAAATGTATACATATATACATATATATATTCTCATACAGGCAACTAACAAAAACTGTTGCCTACTTATTGGGGCTCGAAAGTTTTGCACACAAATTCAGCAAGGCGCACGGTGGGCGGAGTAAGGCGTGTCCGCATCGCACTTAAAATATGCTTTGATCATATTATATACATATACATACATACATACATATCTATATATTTCGATATCTCTTGCAAATATTATGTACATCAATAATATCTTTAGCTTTTGCTGAATTAAGCAGTTTGCAAAAAAAAAAAAAAAAAAGTGTTGCCTACTTATTCGGGCGCTAAAGTTTTGACACAATTGAGCTGAGCGATGGATGGGTTTTGTGGCAGAGCACTTAAAGTCAGTGTGTGTGTGTATGTGTCTGTGTGTTTGTGCTGCTTCTTTATGTTTTCTTTTTAAGGCGCTGGCGATTTTCGACCAGTGGAAAATTCTGACAGGTCATAAATTGGCGCCACGAGTGGGCCAAAGAAAAGGGGGGGGGGGGCGCACGGACACACACACACACACACTCACAGTGAAAAAGTCAATGCACAGCCGGGCAGCAGCAGCTACTGGCCGGAACGAGTTGTCGGAGCGGGAGCCTCGATTGTTGTCTGCAAACACCAACACCAGCAGCAACACACCGATGAGTGTTGCTGTTGGTTGCTGCCTGCGTCAGGGCCGTTGTTTATATTCCGCACCGAAACGAAAGCACAACGAAAGGCAGCCCAAACAAAAGCCGTTGCACAAACATAGGTGTGAAGCGGACAACAACAACAGCAGCAACAACAGCAGCAACAACAGCAACAGCAGCAGCAGCAGCAACAAAAAAGCAATAAGCAAAACAACATCAAACTAAGTGGCAACGCCGCATACGCCCAGTTGGCCAAGTGGAGTATACGCGGCTCGAATGGCACGAACAAAGGAAAGTTTTTTTTATTAAATATGAAATAAATAGAAAACAATCAAAACAACAAAGGCTTAATTGGCTGGAAAAGTAATTAAAAATAATTTGAATAAAGCGAAGAAATCAAATGGCATTGTATTTGCTTTTCTACAGGGTATCTGGCAGTCGAGCACATTGCAAATTATGCACAAAAATATAAATACATTTTTTAAATATTTTATTAAATAAAAATAAATACATTTTACAGGGTATCCAGCCAGTCATGATTAATTAAAAAATTATATGCAGCAAAATATTAATAAAATAAAATAAAATGCATAAATTTGCAACATTTGTTTGCTTACTTTTATTTTAGTGGGTATCTGCTAGTCATTCACATTGTAAAAAAAATGTTGATTGACTGAATAATCAATATAAAAAATAATAGAAAATAATAATAAGCTAAAGTCCCTTTGCCTTTGCCCGTTTGCAGGGTATCTGCTAGTCGGCTATTTGCTTGCCCGCTCGCTGGCTTATTTGCTCGTTGCGCTGCATTGTTGCTGCGGCTGCTTTACTTGTACAGTTAATGAAGCAAGCGCCGCATCGCGTTACGTTGCCAAACTAAAAGTTCGACTTGGTCTCGCGCTCTCTCTCTCTCTCTCTCTCTCTCTCTCGTGCGGCGCGGAAAACACGCAGAAGGCGAGGGAAAACGAAAATAAACAACAGCAACAACAACAACAAAAAAAGGGCGAAGCAAATAATTGTCGCTCAACGTTTTATTAGCCAGAGAGCAACAAAATGGCGGCCAGCGGAAACGGAAACTGATTGTGCGGCTGTGCGCCCACCCACAACACCGCTGACACGCACACACACACACACACACACACACATAAAGCAAACGTTTGTCTATGCTGCAAATTGTCAAATCTGATCTCATTAAAAGCGCGCGCGTTTTGTGCGCGTTTCGCGCGCGACTTTCCAATCAGCCGACCATTTGACATTTGGTGCATCAACCGTTGATTAAGCGAAGCGGCGGGCAGCGGGCGACGGACACACACGCTTGTGGCGCTGTCTCTCGATATCTCGTCAATCGTTTTGTTTGTTTGCCAAAAAAAAAATTGACTTTGAGATGTGCTTTGCACAGCCTGATTGATGGGCGGCTGTGGCGACGTCGGCGGTAGAGGCAACCACGGACAGATAGCAAAAGGACGACGCGGCGAGGCACCAGCGGCAATTCGAATTTCGGGCCGTCGATGCGACAGAGTCGCTTTTGTTTTTAACTTTAGCGCGCTCCTCCTGTCATTTGCATTCCATGTCTTCTTATTCCTTTCTTTTTTTTTGGCTATTGCCTTGGCTCAGAGAGCGATAAACGACAAACGACAAACGAAACACACGACGGCATTTGATTGCAGCTGCGCCGACAAATTTTTGTGAACTTGCCTCTGGGCCAGGCAAACGTAGCGTAATTAATGTGTCTGCATTGTTGGCTTGCCTCGATTTAGTTCTGTTGCCATTTCTATAGACTGGCCTGAACCAACTTCAACTGATTCAAGCCAAACATCACAAAAGCTCGAATGAATATGAGAAATTGTAAGTGCTGAAGTCTATAAAGACAATGCAATCAAATGGTGGGAACTAAATTACAGAACTGCAAAGAAAAAACTTACAAACTTTATATATGGAACACATCTCATAGAGAACATAGGTCTAAGAAGCTGTACTATGGGCGACTGAGGATATCTGAAGATCTTTGAGGATCACTGAGAGTCTCTAAAGATCTCTGAAGATCTCTGAGGATATCTGAGAATCTCTGAACATATCTGAGAATATCTGAAGATCGCTGAACAACTTTGAGGATCTCTGAACATACTTGAGGATCCCTGAATATCTTTGAGGGTCTCTGAGGATCACTGACGATCGCTGAACATCTCTCAAGATCCCTGAAGATCTCTCAGGATCCCTGAAGATCTCTCAGGAACTCTGAAGATATCTGAAGATCTTTTTCAGTTATGTGACGAAGAATTATAGCCAAAGACTGTAGACAGTACACTCTCTGCATCAGAAGGGAATCCAAAACGAAATAGATTATATACTCGCCCATTAACTACTTAAGCTATGGAGCAAAGTGCGCTAAATAGTCGTAAGATACAAATTAACAATATTAGCAATATTTTTCATTGTATTCTTAAGTAGATTGTTTTTATAAATTTATAAATATATGTATATTTTGAGGTATATTCCATTCAGTAGACTTTGAAATATAAAATGACACGCTTGGTAAAAAAGAAGAATAAAGTCGGATATTAAGACCTATGTCGCGAAGAACTATTTCCTATATCTAGAGACAAATTGATAGATCTCCGTCTAGCAATGGACGTCCTCCTATTCAGGAATATATGTATATACATATATATACTTTGTAACGAACATATCATATCATTCACAGAGTCTCAACACTTTTGCCTAAAAACCATCTCTGGTAAATATATTCCACTCCTTAGCTTATATACATATTTAAGCTACGTGATAGCTGTAAATTGTCCATATGCCATGGCTATATCAACTGCTATCTGGGCTATCTAAACCGCTTATCTGCATTATCTTTTGGCCATTTTATTTATGAGTTTCTTAACTGATTTTCATATACGATTTACTTATAAACGTCTCGCTGCAGCTTAAGCATAATTACATTGCACTATCAAAATACGTTTGGCAGTCACGCACACAGAGCGAGTGAGAGAGGAAGACAGAGTGAGAGAGGTAGAGTGGAAGAGCAAGAGGCAAAGACTCTCCCCCAGTGACATCCTCTCAAGTCGACTTTGCTGCCGATAATTTAATGGTCTGCCATTTAATCTGCATTGAATTTATTATCTTGGAAAAAATTAATCTTGATATGTGGCCCGCTTATGGCGACGCTCGCTCGCTCGTTCGTTCGCTCAACAGAAATAGCTAAAAAGCAGCGCCAAGCACGCGTCGCAGCCGGCGTCGCGTCGCTTCGGTGTATATCTCATAAAAATTTGCAATTGCTGGCAACGCATCTGTTCGCCGAGTGTCTCTCTAAATCTTTAAAGAATTATTTACTACAGTTTTTCTTGCGCCCGCAGACGACGCAGTTTCAACAAAAGCAAAAGCAAAAGCAAAAGAAAAAAAAAAAAAGGAAGCAAGCCACAACAACAACAAGTTAAAGAAGAATGGGCGCAAATGGTGGGTGATTCGCAGACAACCCCCAAGAACAGTCGCAGTTTCAGTCCAAGGCTGACAATGTCACGCCAACGGCAGCGGCAGAGGCAGCGGCGGTGGCGTCGACAGCGGCAGCAACCACCAAACTGTGCTGAGCCACCGTTGAGCCACCCTCATGTTATTGCTCTACGCCTGCCATTGTCCGCTTTGGCC
Organism: Drosophila aldrichi; assembly: GCA_035045965.1. Classification (NCBI taxonomy): domain Eukaryota; kingdom Metazoa; phylum Arthropoda; class Insecta; order Diptera; family Drosophilidae; genus Drosophila; species Drosophila aldrichi. The sequence goes on along the minus strand of JAWNOM010000484.1, from coordinate 13,738,720 downwards.
CCTGTCCTGCCCTGCCCTGCCCTGCCCACGCCGGCGTGTCCTTGGTGAGGCGAGTTACCATTCCGTCTCGCCTGTTGGCGCCCTGCCAGCGCACACTGGTGCAAAAGCATGCGAGAAGAGAACCAATTCATGCGACTATGTGTGTAAAGACTAGATCATTTTGAACACTAATTGAGTTAGATTTTATTTAGAAATATTTTAATTTTAAAAAAAGTCTTCATTTTAATATTTATATAAAAATATATATGTATATATAAATTTCAATTATTTGTTTATATATGTATGTATATATGTATTTTCTTGTAATACTTTGAAAATTTAAAAGCAAAATATATTCAGTAATAGGATTATTTAATTTTAAAATAATAAATTAGGATTTTTTAATTTTTAAATAAAAAATCGTTTTGCCCAATATTTTATTAAATAAATATAAATGTAAGACATATATATTTTTCAACTCAAAAAATAATTTACAAAATATATTTTTAAATAAATTAATAAAAATGTAATAAAGGGAATATTTGATGCTAGAAAAATTGTTAGCTGTTATTTGTTTCCCTATAAATTCACTTTATTAGAATTATTTGAAAATATTAATTTAATAATGGGAATATTTTGTGTGGGAAAAATTGTTAGCTGTTTTTTTTTCCTATAGATTTACTTTATTAGAAGTTTTTGAAAATAATATTTTCATGAATTTAAAATATTTGCTTAAAATTCTTAAATCCAACAATTTAACAATAATAAATTATTAAATAAATACAAAGTAAAAAATTTTAAATATATTTTAATTAATAAAGTAAACAAATATTTAATTTAGCAATTTTAAAAATGATATTTAATAAAATAAATAAATAACAAAAAAATTAAAATATATTATAATTAATAAAGTAAAAAGAAAATAATCGGATTCACTTCATTAGAATTATTTGAAAATATTAATCTCATGACTTTGTAAATTTGTAAACAAATATTTTAAAGCCCACAATAAAAAAATATATTTAATAAAATACATAAATAACAAAAGAATTAAAATATATTTTAATTAATAAATTTAAAAAATTAATAAAATAAAATATATTTTTAATTAAATAAAATATATATTTAAAAAATTAATTCATTAAAATATATTTTAATTAATAAAATAACAAAAATTTTAATATACATATATGTTATTAATTAAATAACTTGATGTTTATATTTATATGTTGTTTTTTTTTTACATTTAATTTTACTTAAATTAAAAGAAATGAACGCATAAGTATTTGGATATTAATCATAATTAAATTAAAAAATAAAAATAAATATACATATGTATATTAATAGATTTTTTTATTTTTTAATTTATGCCTGTATTCCAATTTTTTTTCTTTTTTTTTTTTTTTTTGTTTCCTGTGCACCACCGTGACGAGCGCTTAGCTGTGCCTTGTCTGCAAATTTATTATGTTATGTCTCCGGCTTCGTTTCGGGCGCCATCAGTGGGTTAAGGTTTCTCTTTTTTTCGGTCTCTCTCTATCTCGCTCTCTCTCTCTCTATGTGTGTGTGTAATTGTTGAAGGGCATGACGGCCAATGCCCAAGACCAATACCAATAGCAATAGCAATGGCAATCGCTAGCCCGCCCCCTGCTACAGTTTTTGTTGGATCCTGAATTTTTAGCTGGGGACATGGCAATTTCTATGTCACTCGCTGTCGCTGTCGCTGTCCTTGTCGCTGTCCCCACTCCCCCACTTGGCCTGCTGGCCATCATTCAATTTTAATCAGCATGGCTAAATCTCACCAGCCAGACAAGACGTCCAGAGCCAACTGCTTATCGAAACTGGCAACTGTGCGTTGAATTTGGCCAAAAGAGCGCACAACAAAAGGCAAAAGCGGAACTGAGCACCAGATGAGTTGCTGGCACACTAGATACCCTATAAATTTGAGTTTACTTTCCAGCAACTTTTAACAGAGTTAGCTATTCTAGTTAGAACAGTGAATCTGTCTCTCTCTCTCTCTCTTACTCTATATGTATTTGTCATATCTCTTCTTATAGCTAATATGGCCGCACTCTCGAGTATTTTCCGCAAACAGAAATATGTGGAGAGCACATTTAAAATGCGACAACAACAAATTGACAAATTTCAACAATTTCGCCATTTGTTGCTCTACTTCTTCCACTCCTTCTGCCTCTTCTGCCTCTTCTTCGTCTTCTTTGCATTGCAATTGAATTGGTTTCATTTTTTTTTTTCTGTTGGCCTTTTGGCATTGTTGTTGGCCGCTTTGCGTTTGCTCATTTCTTTTATTATGGCTAAGTGAATGTTTGCGTCCGATTTGCCTGCATATGTGGCCCACTCCCCGCATCCGCTGCTCCAGCTCCTGCTCCTGCTCCTGCTCCTACTGCTGCCCACTTTAAATGTGGCATCTGACCGCCATTGTCCAGCTCCATGCAGAGCAGACCTGAACTTGGAAATCCATTCGAAATCCATTTTCATATTTGCGAACAGACGTTTGGCATTTGATGTGATGTGGCTCTGATTTTATTTGGGTTGCCCTTTTGGCTGCTCCCTCTGTCTCCCTCTGTCTCCCCCCCATCTGTCTGTCTGCCTGTCTGTCTGTCTGCTCGTCCTTCACTGTTGTTGGCTTGCTTTATTAGCCTGTTTTGTTGATGTTGCTGGTTACGAGCGATTTGGCAACATTTAAACGATTTTCAAGTGAGCCGTTTGGCTTTCCTATTTTCTCTCTCCCTCTCCCTCTCTATCCCTCGCCAAGGGTTGCCTAGCACCGGAAAAGTTTACACTGCGTGAGGGAGCACAACATACGATAACTGCCAACAAATGGACTGTATACAAATCGTTTTCAGATCAAGTTTTTGGCCAAGCTGCAAGCAGTTGAACAAGTCCCAGAGATCACTGTGTCTGAATGGACTCATCAAGTGAATAATGCATGAGTGCAAGTGTGCGCAATGAGTTGCATTTTTCATATTACATATTCAATTAAGAGCACACGCAGGCTGTGCATAATTGATGGCCAAGCTCGAATCGAAAGACAATTTGATGCGTTTTTGAGAGTAAATCGATGAGAGAGTGAGAGAGAATGAGAGAGAGAGAGAGAGAGAGGTGAATCTATGGTGCATTTGCTGCTGTTGTTATATATTCTCATTACGTTGCCTTGAATATATGAATCATTTGCCGCAATCGCAGCTAAGCCATGAATGAATTGATTCATATACTGCAATACTCAATGACTCGACTCGACTCGACTCGACTTGAGCTGTGTGAACTCTATGGAGTTATTACTAAATACTTTCTGCTTCACTTAGCCACCCACATGAGCGGCGGCGGCTCGCTGCCTACTTAACACTCGAAGCAAATTAGTTGCGCCGCAGCACAATTGCGACTATAAATCAACACATGGACAACAACAACAACAACAACAGTTTTTTTTATGTTGCCCAAAAACGTGCGCCCTTGCGGATGTGAATGAGAATGCGGATATCAATGTGAATGTGAATGTGAATGTGAATGTGAATGTGCTCAAAAGCATTTCAACAGTGTCTCCAACTACAACTCCGTTCGGGTCTCAGGCTCAGTTGCTGTCTTGCTCGCATCGAATCGCATCGCAACGCTGATTCACCCTAAAAATGCCCCGCCCATGGGCCCAATCGGCCGCTGCCCTCGGCTCAGCCAGCGACCCTGTCGAATGCACAAAGCGCACGCACAATTGTGCAAATTGACAGATTTATAACAAAATGCAATGAATAACAGCATCGTGCATTCACAAGGGTTGCTCTGGCTGCAGAAATCGATAGTTGGGCCAGAGAGCATATTGGCCGAAGTGGACGGAGTGGACGGAATGGACGGCTGGCATCTTAGGCTGTAAGAGTTTTAATGCTGATATTGGGATTTCGATTTCAACAGGCGCCTTAATGGCCTCACTTGCACACTCATAATCCCTGTGGCAGACCAAGAAAATGGGGGCATGTGTGTGCGAGTGTGTGTGTGTGTGTGTGTGTGTGTGTGCAAACAAGTTCCCACATACATAGCTGCACGGAGAGATGATGCGGTCTGCATCCGAGTCCGAATCCGGCATTACCCCAGTTTCAGTTGCACAGATGAATATATATATATAAAATAAGAGTGAAGCAGAAGAAGAGACAGAGAGAGAGAGAGAGAGAGAGAGAGAGAATCAAATCTATGAAGTTCAATCAGTTTTAATTGATTCATTTCATGGGTATTGAAAGGGGGCAAACAGAGCAAGGGCAAGGGCAAGGGGGAGAGGGGGCGGGGGAGGGGCCAAGCTGCCCGCTACAGATAATGACGTTGTTGTCTGTTGCTGCCGCGCTGCCTGTTAATAAATTTATTATCTTGGGAATATCCGAGAGCAGCTAAAGCGACGTCAACTGCGACAGCGACTGCGACTGCAGCAGCGACAGCATCGGTAGCGGAAATGCCTCGTTGATTTGAAATGGAGCCCTGGGTCTGGGCCAAGCCGCAAATTTATTATGATTAAAGTTGAAAAGTTGAAATTGATGCTGCAACAGTTAGAGCAACAACAACAACAACAACAACAAGACGTCGAGGCAAGCGTAAAAAAATTTATACACAAAGATAAACCGAATTGGGACAGCAGTAGTTATAATAATAATAACGATAACGATTACGATAACGATAACAATGACGACGAGGAGCATAACCTTTAAGGCTGCTTTGAGTGAGCCTGAGCCCAGTCAGAGCTTAAAACGTTTAGCAGGTGGCATTAGGGAAAGAGAAATGCTTTATATATACATATATGCTGAAGGTAGATCTTTGGAATTTGCAGAGATTTTTCGTAATTTTGTAATCTTTTATTTATGCCTAGCAAATGAATAAATCATGTGGAGAGAGTGCTAATGGAGCTCTTTAGCAATGAGGTGGAAATAAGAGACTCTGCTTTGTTTCAGATGTATTTTGAATATATTTTATGGTGTAATGCAAAGCTATATATCGCATAATATTTAACTGTACTTAACAATTGTTGCCTGGAATTTTCTAAATAAATTTTTTGTTTTTGCTATCCATTTCAAGTTAGAATAATTTTCAATTTAAGTTTATTTTGGAACTTAATTTAATTAATTTTTCATTTAAAATTTTATATAATTTATTGCAATTTATTTATTTTATATATTTTTTATTTATGTATTTTTTTATATTTTATTTTTTTTTTTATTTGTAATTAATTTTCATATTATTATGTTTTAGTTTTCTTTTTTTTTATTAATTTATTTTATATTTTCATATTATTATATTTTATTTATTTTTTAATTCTTTTTTTTTTACTCTCTCAATTTTTTAAACATTTTATTTATTTTTTTAATCTATTACAAATGGATTCTTTAACAAAATTTTTGAAAATATATAAAAATTTAATTAACCATAAAATTCGATATAAATTCCAAGAGCACAACCAAGAGTAACGAGACTCAGTTAAATGAAGTAAGGAATGAACTGCTCTCAAAATTTGCTTCCTTATCAATATTATCAACTATTACCAAAATAAACCAGCATATTAATATTATGAACTTTATGATTAGTTCATAATTAATTATGAAAAATAAAAATAATGATTAAGCTCTCAATGTTATCATACAGATATATCAGATATATCATAAATATCCCACATCTTTATCCTTCACATAAATATTTGATATATCATTAATATCCCATATATCAAACTTTCTTTTCAATATCTGATATATCATCAATATCCCATATATCTATCCCTTACTTCAATATCTTCCATATCAAATATATCATAAATATCAAATACATCTATCCTCCATTCTAATATCTTCCATATCCGATATATTATCAATATCTCATATATGTTTCTATCCTTCACTCTAATATCATCAATATACCAAACCTTCTCTTCTATATCTTCAATATCCTTATCCAATTCATTTACATTAAAGATATATCATATCATAATATCTTACATCATTATTATTATTATTCTCTCCAATGTGGCTTGTACTCACCATAACAATGCTCCATTTCTTGCATATGTGACGCAGGGCCTTTTTGTAGCATCACGGTTTCATGGTCCAGAAGTTCTTTTTGGGTTTCGCGCCGGTGGCCACTGAGATGGCGCCGCCCGTTGCGGAGCCCGTGGCGGATGCAATCGAACGGCCCGATGCCCGTTGCTGATCCGCTGAGCAGCGTCGTGGATAATTGAATGGCGACATCGAGCTGCCGCCTGTCATCTCGCCCATGCCCACGCCCATTGGCATGCCCATGGCCATATTCATTGGCATCGCCATGCCCATATTCATGCCCATGCCCATTGGCATGCCCATGCCGGCAATGCCCTGATCCTCGCCACAGCTGGCCATGCTGCTCTTCGAGGTGGAGGTGCCCGACGCTGTCGAGGATCGGCAGCTGCGCAAATTGTGCGGCAGTGTGCTGCTGCTACCGTTATTATTGTTATTGTTGTTGTTGTTGTTGTGGTTGCTGTTGCTGTTGCTGTTGCTGTTGCTGTTGCTGCTATTGCTGTGGTTCATCATTGTGGCATTGTGCCCATGGCTATGGCTATGACTGTGACTATGGCTATGGCTATGGCTAGTGGGCGTGGCCGTCTTATAGTAGCGCAAACTCTCATTGTAGCTGGCGCCGCTGCTGCTGCCGCTGCCACTGAAGCCGCTGTCGAGGTCGCCCTCATCGAACTCCGGATTGATGCAGCTGCTGTGCGCATGATCCTTCAGCTCCATGCTGTTCAGCGTGCTCGACAGGTTCTCGAGGCTGGCGTGCGAGGCCGAGCTGGAGTTGGACGCGGCGCTGGCCGCGGCTCCGCCAAGCAGACCGCCGCGACGTGGCCGCTGCCCGGTGCTCAGCACATTCTTGCCTGCCACGGAGGACGACGAGGAGGAGGAGTGGCCAACGGCGCCATTGCCGCTGCCACTGCCACTGCCGCTGCCACTGCCACTGCTGCAACTGTTGCTAGTGGCTGGCGCCTCATGCTGCACATCGTTGGAGCTGGCGCTGGCCGGGCCGCCGTGGCTGGGACTGATGTCGGGCGGCGTGGGCGGCATTATGAGCGCCTCCAGCGACAGATTGAGCTCGTCCAGCACACGGAAATGATTGTGCTGGACGCGACGCAGCTCCTCCTTCACATTGCCCGCACTGGACGTGGCAATGCGATTGTCGGAGAGCACCTTGCGTATCTTCTGGTCGCTGACCTCCTCGTACAGGTTCTCGGTGGTGCCGTAGCGTGTGGTGTACGTGTGCCTGTCCCGCTCCTCGGCGCTGGGCGACGACGATGTGGACTGGCCGCTGTGCGACGACGACTTCGAGCGGAAGCTCTTGGCCAACAGCGCCCGGATCGAGTTGCGCGGCGGACTCTTCGACGGCGCATGATGATGTCCATTGCCCTGGCCCTGACCCTGACCCTGACCCTGGGCGGGCACATTCGTATGGCACTTGGCGGCGCCGGGCTCGTAATAGGCATAGGAGTAGACGTGATTGAATGGCGCTGCAGCTGCCGCTCCAGCTGAGCCACTGGCGCCCATGGCTCCAGCACTTGCGCCACCCCCCACACCACCCATACCACCAGCACCACCGCCGCCATTATAGGCCACATGCAGCGAGGCCGTGGACGACATGCCGGCCGCTGAACCAGCCCCATGCGAGGGCGTGGCACTGCTGCTGCCGGGCGTCATAACGCCAGCGGCGAAGCCATAATCCAGCGACGACGTGGACGACGACGACTGCGCGGTGGCGGTGGGCTCGAAGCGCTCCATTGTGGCAGCGATGTTCTTGCGTGACCATTTGACCTGTGAATTATCGAAGCGAATGATTAAATATCGGTCGAGTTGCTCTCCAAGAGCTCAACGATAGGCGAGCTGTGATTAATGATGCACATACTTTTTGCGAGCATTGTAAAGGTGTGTAGGTATTTTTTATGCATCAGCTGTTTATTTTTAAATGTATTTCTTAATTACTTATTTAAAAAAAAATAAATATAATAAAAAATAAATTTTATTTTTATTTTTAATATTTTTTTTATTATTTTTTTCATTTACCAACCATTGTGTATTAATTTATTGGCATTTGTATATTTTATATATTTATTTTATTTTATTTATTTAATTTTTTTATTTATTAAGATAATCTTTAAAATATTTTAGTTGTTCGTAATTTTGTTTATTAAAAATAATTATTTATGAATTTTTTTTTAAATATAAATTTTCAAATTTTCAAAATATTTATGAATGTTAATTTTAAAAATATATATTAATTATTATTTTTTGTTATTTATTTATTTTTTATTTATATTTTTTTATTTTATTTAAATTATTTATATTTTTAATATCATTAAATGATTTCCCATACTATTTAATACGTATATGAAAACGTATACGTATTAAATATTATATTAATATGTATGTGATTTTATTTTTTTATTTTTAAATAATATTTCTTAATTGTTTAAATATATATATATATATTTTTTTTAAATAAGTATTAAATTTTTTTTTTTAGTTATTTCTATTTTTATCAAATTTTGTAGGCAAGTTTTTGTTTCATTCTCACCTGTTGTTCCACATCCATTTTGTGGTTGCTGCGACGACTGTGTCCGCGTCGTCGTCGCTCCGTGAAGGGCTCGCCGTGTCCGCCTTGCAGCAGCAGCATCTCTCCGTTCTGCTGCGACGACGACGAGGAGGACGAGGGCGGCGCTGGCATGCAGAACTCAATGCTGTCCATATCGTCCGGAAAGATTAGATCGCCGCGATGTCCATGGTGATGGCCCAGCGTGGCGGCCCCATGTCCCAGGCCGCCCATGCCCATGCCCAGTCCGCCGTGGCCATGCCCGTGTCCGTGGCCATGCCCGTGACCGTGTGCCATGCCATGGCCGTGGCCGTGGCCGCTCATAGTTAGCTGATTGCGCTGTAGGTGGCGCATAGAGCCGTGTCCGGGTGCACTGTGCACAGCCACCGTGGTCTGTGTCTGCAATTGTTGCTGATGTGTCTGCTGCTGTTGCTGCTGCTGCTGCTGTTGGTGGTGCAACTGCTGCTGTTGGTGTTGCAATGTGGGTGGCGGATAATCGGCCGGCGGTGGCGGTGCAAAGTTGGCGAATTGTGGCGAGGCGCATCGATTCTGAAATTTGGACGCGGCGGCGGCGGTGCTGCTGGCGCTGCCTGGATACATGTTGATGCTCTGTGTTATTGTGTTATGATTTTGATGCTGACGTGCTCGACTATCGTTATCGCTATCGTTATCGGCTCCAGTGGCGAAGTGACAAGCGAAAGAGCAGTCCACTCAAGCGCACATCGTCTAAAAGAGAAGAAGGGAGAGAGAAAACAAAGCCATTAATCAGCGTTGGAATTGAAAGCGTTACGAATGCGCATGCGGGCGGGCGGATGGCGGATGGCGGATGGATGGATGGAAGGGGAAGCCCAAAACAGAAACAGAACGACACATGACTGACATGCCATGCCATGCCATGCCATGCCAAAATCCCACAAATAAAAGCTGGAATTATGAGCTTTGCTCCGGCACCGAAGCAGCAGGCACTGAGCCAGCGAAAAACTCCAATCCCAATTTATTTATGCGACCGCCAAACAAAACATTGTTGCCGCCGCAACAACAACAACAACAACAATAGGAACAACAACACGCATGTAAAACATTTGGCGTTGGCATGCCATTTCCCAGTTCCCAGTTCCCGGTTCTCGGTTCTCAGTTCTCAGTTCTCAGTTCCCAGTTGCCAGTTAGCAGCAGTTCCCATCGCCCATCGCCCATCTACCGGCTCCCAGTTCCCGAGTCGTCCACTCGACGAATGCCATAAAACAGCATTAAAGCTATTAACAGGCGGCAAGCGCAGGCAGAGTTATTTCATACCCTCTAACTGGCAATTGTGAGAGGGGTATATGCACTTGATGATACAGAAATGTGATGATAATGGACAAAGTATCATTTATGATATGATACTACCTAACGAAGTATTATTGTATAGATGTGCTTAAGCTGCAATCATTTACCTATATATATTTTTGCATAAAGAAATAAAAAAATATATATTTAAACATTTTTTTGATTAATTATTGTTAGATTTATTTTTTATTTTTAATTTATTATTATTATTTTTCTTTTTTTAATTAACTAATTTTTTTAAATTAATTATTATTATTTTTATTTATTTTTACTTTAATTTTGATTTTACTTTTTTTTTATAAATTGTATTTAAAATACATGCCATCTTAATATTTATTTATGTGTTTTTAATTATGTAGTTTAAATTTTTTAAAATTCATTTTCTTGATAATTTTTCTCAAGTTTTTAATAATTTATTTATTTTTATATTTATTTTATATATATTTTTTTTTATATTTTCTTGTATACATTTGCTTGATACTTTTTTTATTTGTTATTATTTTTTTTTTTTAACAAATATGTCTTTTAAATATATTTCAAATATATTTTTTTTTAAATATATTTTAAATATATATTTTTTTAAATATATTTTTGTCTGCTGTTTGCATATGCAAACTGAAACTTTTTATAGGGCATCCGCTAGTCGTTCTTGCTAATTGTCACGCATTCGCTGCTCCACAATTCATTTCATGCTTCTGCTTCTTCTTCTACTTCTCGTGCGTGTGTGACTGATAGCAAAGCCGAAACTGAGATCCGCTCTATCTTCGTTTTTGGCCGCGCTCCCACCCGCTGTTAATCCTTTCGCCCGTCTCCCGCTGCTCCGCTGGCCCACCCACCCACTTTTACGAGCCAGTGGCCATAAATCAATCAGGAGAGCACTGGGCGCAGATCGCCTTTATGAGCCACTCGCAGCCGTCCAGCCGCAACTCGGCTAATCCTTGAGGCAGCCTCCCCCTCCCCAGCTCTGCGCTGCCTCAAGGCCAACATCGTCCAGCCAATTGAAATGCGCTGCAATTCTCTGGCTGGCAACATACAAATCTTTTGCATGCCACCAAATGTTGCACTTGTTACAAATTTCGTGTTGTTGTTGTTGTTGTTCTCTCCTTCCACTTGGCTTGATTAGTCAGCTATGCAATTTGTCGTCTATCTTTTCGCTTCTCTCTTTAGTTGCATACGAAAACTAATTGCTTGCACTGTAAATTCTTGACCAGAACATTTCTTTTCTAGTGTATTTAGCATTCGGCATGCTTTGCTGCTATTTGTTGTTGTTTGTTTTTTCTCTCTCTCTCTCTGCTTCTTCTTTTTTTTTGAGGCATTTCGATTTCACTGCACAGCAATAACGAACTACAAACAACAACAAACGAGGCAGGCGTGAACGGGAGCGGGTGTGGGAGCGGGTGTGGAAGCGGTAGCGGAATGCCTGTGGGACCATCTAGCAGCAACTGGCAATCATTTTTATCCCACGCTGATTGATATATCAATTTGATAGCCGTGTGCCGCCGTGCGCCATGGCCAAAAATGTTGTTTAGTTATTTTTGTTATTGTGCATTGGGCATCGAGTAGAACCGACCAGCTGGTCAGTCAGCTCTGCTGCTGCCGATGGACACCTACACCACTATTGGGCCTATGCCCTACTCCTTCTCCTGCCCCTGCTCCTACCCCTACTCCTGCTACCTCTTTCATGCACAACACCCTCAATGTTTTGTGTGTATCTGAATGCGTTTGCGCGCTTATTTGTTTCATCAATTCGACTCTTTCTTTTTTTTTTTTTCTTTTGGCTATATTTTGCCACTGTTTTGTAGCCTGTTTTTGGTTTAGCCTTTTTCAGTTTTAGCCGATTGCATTTCACATGCAAATTTTAACGAGTTGTTTGCGGTCGTCTATGCCACAGCAACAACAACAACAACAACAACAACAAATCATTGCCGTTTATTTGCAGGCAACATTTTGATTTGGCTGATTGAGTTTGCCCATGTCGAAGATTAATAATAAAATAAAATTTAAAAAAAAGGCGGAGAAATCCAGAAACTAGCTAAATGCCATAGACGACCAGAAATGTCCAACAAATGAATAAATGCATATTTTTTTTTTCAATTTAAATAATAAAAACATTTCTCTAATATATATATATATATAGATATAGAAGTATGGCCATGCAATTTCCATTTCCACTGCATAATTGAGTTGCCTGCAGAAAATTGATTTTTGCTAAGCGCTTCGCAAACACCAATTGCCAATTGAACAAACAGCTAAGCACGGATATACCTCTATATATTATATTTTATATGCATATATATACTTATATATAGGCTAGGCATAGAATAGAACTGTCGCTTGACTCATAGCACTCAAAGCATACTGAGAACTTGCTCAAGTTCTTTGACCATGTTTGAAATTCAATGAGATTTTATTTGCAATTGGCTATTTTATATTTATTATATTTTATGTTTTGAATCATTTTTATTTATATATTTTTTTTTTATTTATACTTTATTATTAAAATATTATTATATTTTTATTTGTGACTTTTTAATATTATTATTATTATTTTTTTATATTTTTCATATTTTATATTTTACATTTATATTTTGTATGCCATATTTTATAGTTTACATTTTAAAGTAAAAATTAAAAATTATAAGTGTTTAATTCATATATTATATATGTACTTGATATTTAATGTTTTTAATTAAAAACAAATTTATTTTAATTTTTTATATTTTATTTTTAATATTAAAATATTGATATATTTTTTATTTTTAATTTTTGTATATTCATTTTTTTCTAAATTTTTTATATTTCATCTTTTATATTTATATTTTATGTTTTATGGCTTATATTTGAATTTTTCTATTTTCTTCTTTCTATTTTCTATTTCATCTTTTATATTTTATGTTTTATATTTTATATTTTATATTTTATATTTTATATTTTATATTTTATATTTTATATTTTATGTTTTATATTTTATATTTTATATTTTATATTTTATATTTTATATTTTATATTTTATATTTTATATTTTATATTTTATATTTTATATTTTATGTTTTATATTTTATATTTTATATTTTATATTTTATATTTTATATTTTATATTTTATATTTTATATTTTATATTTTATATTTTATATTTTATATTTTATATTTTATATTTTATATTTTATATTTTATATTTTATATTTTATATTTTATATTTTACACTTTTTATTTTATATTTTATATTATTTACTCTACTTCTTATACAACCTTTTCTTTTAATAACTATTTCCCCCAGCCCAAGTACCGTTTGCTTCTCCAAATTTCCCCATGACTATTTAGCAGTTATGTAATTACCTTTGATTGTGATACATTCTGCAATTATAGTCGAGCCTGTTAAAAAAGTAGTTCAAGAAACAGCTATAATAGCTAGAATATGTAATAGCAAGGCTAAATTAGTTTTGCTCTATTAGCTTTTTGCTGGAATTACGTAAATTGTGTTTTCGATATATCAATTATCGATTTGTTAGAATCGATTAGCTTCTTTTTTGCCATTTTTTGTTTATAGCCAAGTCTCAGCTCAGCTGGACTCGTGCACAGGCAGTCATTTTTTATTCAGAATTGGCCTGATTGCCAGACACCGTTTGCCTCCCCCACTGACTGACTGGGCGTGACTCTCCCTCTCTCGGTGTGAGTGTGTGTGTGTGTGTGTGTGTGTGTGTGGGCGTTTGGGCAAAGCAATTTAGCCAAGGCTATTTCTATGATTTGAAGTTGTTTTATTAAACTTTTTCAGCCAGCAGCTGAAGCAGTAAAAGGCAGCAGCTTACATATATGCCTCTCTATCTATCTATCTATCTATCTGGTAGCTAAAAGTATCTTAGGGATACCTGGTGGCAGCTGGGGCCAATTCAATTATGTGCAGCAAGCAGCAATTGAGATTTCAGCAACAGGTTTCAGTTGAACAAGATAAGGTGACAACTCATTAGTTGCCTCTCTCTCTCCCACTCTCTCTCTCTCATTCTCTATCTCTGCCTGCCCCCCCTCTTCGATGCTCACTCAGTCTTGTCAACTCATTAGCACATTTTGTGCGTGTTGCACATCATTAGAAGGCAACTGCGTTCAAAAATCTAACTGCAAGGCATCGTTGCCATTGTCGAGTGGCATGTAGCATGTGGCATGCGGCATGTGGCATGTGGCATGTGGCATGTGAACGATGCTTTGTTGCCGCACACGTGCCACACGCTGCACCCACACCCGTCCAGTCCAGTCCAGCGCCCCGAGCTCAGCTTGCCATAGTCAAAAATTCATTGATGTCAATGGCAAGCGTCGCTCATGCCCCATTCACTCGCACACTCACACACACTCGCACACACACACTCTTGCACTCATTCAATCGACATTCGACAGTTCTCTCTTTCGCCTTGAGCCCCAACGCATCATGCATATGAAAATTGGCCAATTTGGCGGCCCAATTGAAATGGCAGCCGTAATGCTGGCCAAAACTGGGATCGCCCAATACATTTGTGGCATGCCGCTTGCCACTTGCCACTTGCCGCTTGCCGGTAGCGCCCCAGCACCACAGCACCACAGCACCACAGCACCACAGCTGCCAGCTTCCGGCTTCCTGCGCCCTGCTCCCCCATTCAGGCATCCTTCAACGTAATGACTTTAATTAACATGCATTGACTGTTGTTGTTGTTGCTGTTGTTGCTGTTGTTGTTGCACTCATTGGTGTTGCACTCTAGCTGCAAGTGGCTCGCTCAAGTGGAAGTTTTGGCAAACGCGAAGCAGCTTGCCACCAAGCAATTGCAACACGAAATGTAGGCCACAAATTGAGAACAACAACAGCTGCAACAACAACAACAACAACAATAGTAACAGCTATAGCAATAGCAGAACAATTAATTAATAAAACTACAAATTTCTGTACATCACGAACTGAATGAGTCAAGTGAATAAATAAATGAATGCATTCAATTCAACAGTCGTCCCTCTATGGCTGTTGCAATAAATTTTCTAAACTACATATGTATTTATTATAAGCAAGAATTATAAATTTATAATTAAAAAAAAAATATATATATATATGTCTATATATATTTATTTATCTAATTTTTTTGTAATTTGCCAACATTATTTCTATTTCAAATTTAACTAAAATTTTAGGTAAAAAGAAAAAACAAATAAAAAAAAAAAAAAAACAAGTAAGAAAGCTCTAGTCGAGACTGCTCGACTAAGAAATCCTCTGAACCCATTCGGAGAACTGATATTTCAATAATTGTTCGTAAAAATAAAAGCAAGGAGAGAAGAAGTGCAGAAGATCATTAAAGCTGTCTATGTATGTGTATGTGTATTTAGCAGCTCTCATTTGGTATTTGTATTTAGGTAAAACGAAGCTAGAATGCTCACAGCAGCAGAGAGCGCCACTTGAAGCTCAACTGTAACGAGCTCTACCTGCCGTCAGACTCAACCTTTGAGAGAGACAATGCTTGTGTAAAAGTGGCCCTATATAAAGGGCAGCAGCTGCAGCATTTCTTCAGTCGTCAATCAGTCTTCAGTAAATTAAAGCAGAGTGTGTGATCGATCAGCTAAGCATTAAAGACGTAGAGGAACTACGTAGAGGAAATACGTAGAGGAATTACGTAGAGGAAATACTTGGAAGAAACACTTCGAAATACGTAGAAGAAATATAGATTTATTTTTTATAAGCAATAATAAATAATTTCATTAATTTTTATTTATTTTCATCTAAGTTTCCTTTATCCCATCTCTCTCTTTCTCTCTCGCTCTCTCAATTCTTCAATGTAATTTTTCCCAATTAAACGCTTCTTAAATAACATAATTAAATAGAAATAATTAGTTTTTATTGCATCTTTATGCTTGACAGATTTCCTCAATTATCTCATTATGTTGTATCTTTATCTCTCTCTCTCTCTGCAGCTCTCTCTCTCTCTGTCGCAGCTCGCATTTTTCTCAATTTGCAGCTCCCATCGTATTTTTCATTTACGTAGAATTTCAGCAAGCAGGGTCTATCATTTGGCCACACTATGGCTTTTACTTATAAAAAAAAAAAAATCTGCTGCTTTAGCTGCTATCAAGCACAAACACGAAAAAAAAAAAAAAAATAAAATAAAATAAATGTAAAAAACGAGCAGCAAAAAAAAAAAAGGAAAAAAGGAAAAACCAAAGCAATGGCAAATCTAACCAAATGCCAACACAAATTTTGTTTGCACTTTGTATTAGGTTGACAAAAATCAACACCCAGACAGACAGACGGACGGAGAGACGAACGGACGGAGGCAATGGAGACGAGCGTACAATATTCTTGGAGCTTTGCCTCAATCAGAAGTCAGCCAAGCAGCAGCAGCGGGGCGGCATGGCTGCAGTTACTGTAGATAGATTTATGTTGCCAAGCCGCCCACACATTACACACACACACAGGCACACACACACATGCATGTATGTACATATGTGTGGACTGGGCTTAGAGCTGTTTGTCTTTTGCAAATGTTGGCAATATTTTGTGGTAAAAGGTGAATTTATTAGCACTCCCCACGCAGTCAGTTCTTTCAGTCTTTCTTTCAAATTATGGTTGCCATATGTTTGTCTCGTTGTTGCAGGCTCTCTCTACCACCCCCCACCCCCTTTCCCCTGCTCACTCTGTGACGAAACGCAACTCTTTTTTGTTGGCCAACAACAATTTCAGGTTTTCTTTCGCCTCTCCCACTCTCTCCCTCTCTCTCTCTCTCTCTCTGTGTGTGTGCCACTGCAACTGATTCGCTTTCTCTTTCACTCTCTGGCCCAATTCTTATCGTAGGCGCTGCAATTTAAAACACATTTTCGGGGATTAAAATCTTGACAAATCATAAACAAAACGGCGTCGGCGAGGCAGCTGCGCGCTCTGCACGCAATTACGAATACATTTGTGGCTGTGTGTATCAATGTGTGTGTATGTGTGTATCTTTAGACGACAGACTGATTTACTTGAGCCTAACAACAGAGAGCGAGAGAGAGAGGGAGAGATGCTCCACAGCAACAACAACAACAACAAAAAGGCAGTCAACGAGCCCCAAAAAGTCACAATGACAATAAAATACCACACACACACACACACACGCACAGCTGAGATGCATATCTGACAGAGCGTGTGTGCGAGCGAGAGAGCTACAGAGCGCATGGACGGACAAGCGCTACGTAAAGAAAAAAAAAAGAGAAGAAAAAAAAAAAAGAAATCAGGAAAATGCTTGCAGCTTCTCAACTTTTGTCCAGCGACAATTTATGAAAAATAAAATGAAAATCTTTAGCTAAACAGCCAGAGTGTGTGGGGAGGGGAGGGGGGGCGTGTGGAAGCATGCCTAATGCTAGCGGCAGCCGCCGCATAAAAGCCACATGATACGCATCTTTTGGATTGTTGCTCTTGAATTTTTTTTGTAAGCCGCTTTTTTGGTTGACTTTGCAGCGACATAAAACACAATAAAACTGATATAAAAAAAAAACACACACACACATACACGCACACGCACACTGGGCAGTCAAAGAGCGAGAGATGGGGAGTCTGAGAGATGGGGCATGGACTAGATGAGATTGGGGAGCAGCGGCCATATCGAAGCTGACAACGCTTTCAACGCATGTCAATGTCGACATTTTCAAATTCCAATAAGTTTCATTTGCTGTTGTTGTTGTTGTTGTGATGTTCTTTGATAAAACGGTAAAATCAACAAAATGCACACAGAGAGATAGAGAGAGAGAGAGAGAGAGAGAGAGAGAGAGAGAAGAGACAAGATAATCGCCTCCATATAGTATACATGTGGGTCGCTCTATTTACAGTATTTTCTTAAACTTACCAGCAGGTCGAAAAGCTCAATTTCCCAAAAGAAAAAAGAGAGAGAGAAAAGAAAACAAATTTTCAATTCAGTTCAAAGTGCTTGGCCTCGGCTGCTTATAAATATGGAAATGCTGTAATCATAGAAAGAGAGAGAGAGAGTGAGTGTGAGTACATTGAATATATAAAATAAAAATACAATTTAATTAGCATGCATATACTTTTGGCATACACTATAAAAGGGAATAATAATAAGCAACAGCAGAAAACTGAAAAACTGAAAAACTCATCAAAGTGAAATTTGCATGTGGAATGCAAATGTTTTATCAAGCGTAAGAAATTGAGTTATACAAATACAACATACTAACTACAGTGCCTGTCAAATACACACGCACACACACATATATATATATATATATATATATATATATATATATATATATATGTTTTATTTTTCAGCAAATGCCATGGCTAATTGAATGTTTGTCGAACAGATTCATCTCAATTAGTTGTCAATATCTGAATGTCAAATTGGCAATTCGTTTCTCTGATATTTGCTTTATATGAACTAAATACACATACACATACATATACATATACATATAGGCCGCACTGTCTCTGGCTGCCTTTGACATCAGCTTGCCATCAGCATTTGCCAATTGCAATTGACTTCAGCTCTCATTACAATTGAATTAACTCTTTGACTGAGACTCAGAGCACAAGCTAAGCTCAACTGTCTCATTGTCTCATTGTCTCACTGTCTCTTTGTCTCACTGTCTAGATCGAACTCATTTCATGCTTAACTAGCAAATTTCTAACAATTGCAGACTTTATGACAAAAATAACAAGCAAATATGTGACAGTGGAAGGGTGGTAACGACTGCAAAATGCTCTGTACATTCTTGGGATAAAAGAGCCGCAAAAGGAAATCTCAGCTCTGCCATATATATATATATATATATATGTATATAATATATATATGTATGTATATCATTGTGTGGAATTTTAGTTGTTTTAAATATACTATTTTCACTATCAATCATTTAAATTTATTTTGTATTTATTTATTTATATTTTATTTTTTGTTTATTGAATTATATTTTATTTTTTATTTATTTTTTTAAATATATTTTTTTTATGTAATTATATTTATTTTTCATTTATCTACTTATATATATTTTTTTATTTATTTATATTTTATTTATTATTTATTTTTTTATATTTTACTTATATTTATTTTTCATTTATCTATTTATATATATTTTTTTTATTTATTTATATTTTATATTTTATTTTTTTTATTTTTTATTTATATTTATATTTATTTTTTTATATTTTTTATTTATATTTATATTTATTTTTCATTTATTTATTTATAAATTTTTTTTAAATTTATATTTTAATTTTGTATTTTGTATTTATTTATCGATATTTTTTTTTTATTTATTTATTTTTTTTATATTTGATTTTTATTTATATTTATTTTTTATAATTTTATTTATTTATATTTTAATTTTTTATTTATATTTTATTTTTTATTAATTTATTTATTTTTTTACAGGGTACTTTTCGATATGTCTCTCAATTTACAATGGAATTGCAATTCTATTTCAGTTGGATCATCTCTAGAGGAGGTTGAGAGCAATATAATTGGCGAATGTTTAGCTCTAAGTATTTAGAAAGCAAGCATGCGGTTTTCCACGCCCCCTGTGTGCCCAGATATGCCACCCATATACTTTGTATCTTAGATTGTTAATTCAAACATCTATTCCTAATTTCAAGTATGCAAAATTTAGAGTTTCCTTATATACAACACCCTCCTAAGTACGACAAGGTACTACCACGAACATATCATTTATATTTCGATTCTCTGGCTTCGGAGTAGCCAAATTATTTAGAAGAAGAAAAGACGGACAGGCAGATTAATAGACTATCGGACGTACAGTTCGATCAACTAAATATATGTAAAGCTGCAAATGCAGTCGTTCCATCACATACATATCATAAGCCAATTGCCAACATTTGGAACTAGTTCGCCGAGTACTGCGACAGCAGCTCAGAGCTGAGGCACTTAAAAAGCTAGCAGTGAGAAGCTTAGGGCTAATAAATCAATTTCTGGGCCAAAAATATATCCACACAGTGGGAGAGACAGAGAGAGGGAGAGAGAGGGAGGTAGAGGGAGCACTGAGTAGAGGTCATAAAAGAAATGTCAGAGCAGACCGCAGAATGCGCACTGCGATGGCTGTGGAAACTCTTTAAGCAGCTTTAACAAGCACACACGAAAGGCAGCTCTACCTTCTGTAGGTGAGCGGTAGAGGCAGAGGTAGGGGCTTGGTTAGGGCACAGGCAGCTCTCACTCTCGCCCCACACAAAAAGTCCGAGGCTGAGGCCATGTGAGTTGGGGACAATTTTTGTTGCAAAAAAAAAAAAAAATGGTTTTAATTGAGCGAGTGCTGGCAGACCAGAAAGAACCAGAACAAATGTGTGCCATTTAAGTCACAGAAAAAAACGAGAGAGAGAGAGAGCGAGAGAGAGATAGAATATATAGAATAAAATACAGTAGAGACTGTCGAAAAAGTGAAAGCATTTCATAAAGGCAACAAAACCAAATGCCAGCAGCTAGAACCACAACTCGCAAAGAGCTGGACAGACGAAAGGCGAGAGACGAGAGACGAAAGGGGAATGGCAATGGCAATAAAATGAAATAGAATTTTAAACCACAGGCAAACGTGCGTTATTCATTTTTGAATTTATAACACAATTGGGAGAATGTCGTGCCGTGTACGAAATGCCAAAGGAGCTGCACGAAGGATGAGAAAAAACAGCAACAAAAAAACAAAGTTAAAGGTGAACTAGATGTTGGAGAGGAGTTGAAGGAGTCGCAGGAGTCGCAGGAGTCGGCGGCGCCAGCAACCAGAAGCTGCTTGCCAACAAGAAAGGAGTGAAAATGCGCAGCAGCAAAATAAAATGCGTGGCTCCTTTGCCGTGTGTGACACATAAAAATAGAAATAAATAAGATGTGCCTCTGTATGTGTGTGTGTGTGTGTGTGTGTGTGTGCTCTTTGGCATGGACTACCTTTGCTCGAACAGACGCCGTTGCGAAACCTTGGCAGTTAAAGCAAATCGTGTTGTAGCAAATGCGACTAGAATGCTTGCCGACTCCTGCCAGCTGCCTGCTTGCCGTCTGCCGCCTCCTGCTGCCGCTTGCCTTTGCAAATGACGCGAGTTCACAGCAAATTGACAAAAATGTCTAAAGCAAGCAGAGGCAGCGCAATGAATGTGGCCCGCAATGATAATCAAACGCAATCATGATATTGTCAGCATGATTATGAAGCTGTGTGTGTGTGTGTATATTGGCATCAAGTATGAATGGGCGTGAGTGGGCGCAAATGCTTAAAGTCAAATATTAAAGCAATTCCCGAGTCGAAAATTGAGCAAAATAGCTGCCAGGCTCTAGCCAGGCCAAACGAACTAGTTGACTCATGCCGATGCCGCATCAAATGGGCAAAGTTTGTCGCTCTAATCAATTTACAATTGTTGTCCAATGATCTGTGATGCAATAATCGTCCGGGCAACCAAATTTCCTGAAGTCCCACAAATAACCCAGAGTCCATGTGTGCCTGTGTGTGTGTGTGAAGACCCACAGGCAACCCTTTTTTCTTTTCTTTCTGTTGTGTCGTCATGTTGAGCTACCTCATGAGTCACGTGCAAGGCATTGGCATTGTCCTGAGCCTGTTTACATGCAGATAACTTCAGCTGCCCAACCAACTTCAACTCCAACTCCAACTCCAACTCCCTCTTCATAAATGGGCGCTCGACAAAATTAAGCATACATAACATGGCATTTTCATATGCTTGTCATGGTACGTAGAGTGCGGGGGGGGGGGGGTGGGTGGTACAGTACAATCAAGCAAAAGACGCTGACGACCTTGTAGCAAAAGTTATTGACTGCACACACACGCACACATATGAGTGTGCAAATATGTGTGAAATTTATTTGCCACAATCCGGGAACAACCCTTTTCGGCCCTGAAGGGTTGCTCAACTGCTCAACTTCGATTACAGCCGCCCCAATTTTTCGTTGTTGTTTAAAATCAGTTGATTGCACAAATGCTCATTGAACTAATTTTATTTCGTTGCACACCCACACACACACATACATAGAGAGAGAGCAACTTGAGCCACGTTTACATTTCATGGGTTTCCATTGCCATATGCAAAAGGCCAAAGCCAATTGGCTGAAGCCCCGAGCCTTACCTGAGCCGAGCTGAGCTGAGCTGACTTGCCCATTGGAGCGTTCGCTGGGCTAGCTAACTTATTAGCCCGGCGAATGCTCGACAATGTGGACAAACAACAGCAACAGCAACAACAACAACAACAATTTGTGTCCTTTAAACAAAGCCAAAAGCAACAACAACAAATGCTGCTGATCAAATTACCAGACAAGCTGGTTGAACTTTGATTCACTTGAGTTAAGGACATGGTGTCGTCCTTTTTCCACTTTACTCAGCTTTCCACTTTTTTCCAGTAATTTCCATTCTGGCCACTTTCATTAATTACAGCTGCAAAAATTTGTGTAAGCTGACAACAAGGCGGTTGCGGGAATGCGCTTTACCAGCGAAATGCCTGAAATTTCAGCACAACAGAAAAACAGAAAAAAAAAAAAAAAACAAAAACAACTTCAACCCCAACAAGGCAAACATAATTTCCACAAATTGCGTCACGAATCCATTTTCTGTTTATGAAAATTGAGCAGTTGAGCTTCAATTACTTTGAGTTGGTTTCATTCCAGTTGCCTTGGCTCAAATAAGCCACGCCTAAGTTCCAACTAATAATAGATGCGCAACAAATTCAATTAAATTAAAAGCAAACGCGATTTTTAATGGGAATTAAAGAGAGTGAGAGAGACTGAGAGAGACTGAGAGCAGCAAGCGACTCTTATAAGTCGAACATTTCACTTTTTTTCACCACTTTCAAGTAAGGAGAATCTTCTCATTCCACTTCTCCCATATCTGATATTGCAATTTTTTTAATCATATTCTTACTTAATGTTGGTATTTACGACTTTGACTTTGACTCATGTTTAATATCAAGCTCATCTTTGACAAAAAAAAAAAAAGAAGAAAGTTACAAAGAATTTACATCAAATGCTGCCACAGGCTGACTCCCAGCTGAAAAGGCAAATGAAAGGACGGTGCTACGCTACGATTGAGCTAATAAAAATGTCATCGAAGGCACAAAAAATTGATTGGAAGAAACACTGGTGGGCACAGGTGAAAGAGATTGCTATTGGATATTCAAGAAGTTCTTGGCAAGAACAAATTTTTTTAAAAGAAATACCAAATTCGTAATACTTTTTAAACAGAATTTCTATATAGAATATTTCTCTAGATTTCAATTTGTAATGGAATAGCTAACAAGTCGTAGCTATAAATCGTCTCAAATTTATTTATTTTCAAAATTATATTGAATATATCATAATTTGTTTAAAATTTTATTTAGTTATTTTTTAAATTGGATTGAATATATCAAAAATTTTTATTTTTAAAATTATATTGAATATATACAAGTTTTTTATTTTTATTTACTTATTTTTAAAGTTATATTGAGTGTGTCATAATTTTTTTTATTATTTATGTATTTTTAAAATTATATTGAATATACCAAAATTTTTTTGTATTATTTATTTATTTTTAAAATTACATTCAATATTTCATAATTTTTTATTTTTAATTTTATTTATTTATTTTTAAAATCATATTGAATATATCATATTTTTTTCATGTTTATTTTTATTTATTTATTCCTAAAATTATATTGAATATGTCAAAATTTAGTAAGGTTTTAAAAATTTATTTAAAAAATAAATTTACTAATTTTTTTTATTTTTTTATTATATATGTATATATTTATTTTTAAAAACTTTGAGTTTTCCCTTTATTATTATTATATTTTTTTTTTATTTTATTTTATTTTATTTTTTTTTATTTTAATATATATTTGTATACACATATATTTTTTTAGTTAAAAAAAAAAGTTTTAATATACATATATGTATTTCTTTTTTCATTTTTATATTTATTTATTTTTTCTTTTCTTTTTTTAATTATTTGAATTATTCAGATCTATATTTTTTTTTTTATATTTTGTACAATTTTTATATATGTAAATGTATGTATATATATGGAATTCAACTTTCAAGATTCTATTCTGATTTATTCACTTGATTTATTATTCAACGAAAACTCAAATAGTTTATTTTTTTATTTTTTATTTTGACATCTTTACGAAATGACCGTCAAAGCAAACAACAACAACGGCTACAGCAACAAAGTTTTGTGTTTTTTTTGACCACTTTATCGGCTGAGCACTAAAAGCTTTCAAGACGTTCATTTACTAGATCAAAAGCCTCAGTCAGCCATGGGCCCAGGCAGTTCAAGTCCATTGTCCGCTGCAGTTTCTTTGGCATTTTGGCAATTAAATCATTTTGGTCATAAATCGAATTTCACTTCACACACACACACATACAGAGTAATAGAGAGAGAGAGAGAGAGAGAGAGAGAGAGAGCGAGAGAGATGCATAGACACACGCATCTTCAGTGTTAATCCAATTAACTGGCATCAAACACATTCCTTTCTATTGCTCTCTACCTACAACATAAAAAACCCAACAACAACAACAACAGCAGAGACAACAACAACAACAACAACAACAACAAACAGCTAAAAACTAAAAACAGTTTCAAAGAAACTCAAACTTTTGGAGTTTTATAGTTTGTTTTGAGGCTGTTACAAATTTCATACGAAACTTGGCTTGGAAACTTTTCAACGGCATTTCATTGGAATAGCTGCAACAACATGGGCCAAGCCAAAAGGAGTTAAAAGTTGGCGCTCCGTTCGCTTGTAGGTGGTGCCGACAGAGATTTGCAAAAGGTGGCTCAGCGGGGGGGTGGGGCTGTTCGAAAATGTTTTCATTGATTTTTACGAGCATCAAACGCAATCAAATAAATTCCTCTTCATCTCTCCTCTGCTGCTGCACCATCATCTCCTCCTGCTCCCCTTCGTCTCGTTGTTGTTTTTTGATTTTTTATATTTTCTTTTTGCTTTATTATTATTAGGCGCTTGGCGCCGGCTGCCGAATTGTTGGTTGCCCACCTACCCCTGCCACGCCCCCACACAATTTGCGTGTTTTGCAATCACAACAACAACAACAACAACAACAACAACAACGGCAATCGGTCTCACTATTATTTTAGTTCGGGTTCGCGTTAGTTTTACGAGCCTGTGGGCCCCACGCCGGGACGCCTTTAACGATGCTGCTGCCAGCGATGTTATTGCTGTTGTTGTTGTTGTTGTTGTTGCTGCCGTTGCTGCTGCTGCTGCTGCTGTTACCTCAGTTGCCGCTGCCTGCGCCTTGGCTCTGGCCTGACGCGTGTCCTGTTACGTGTCGTAAACGCATCATAAACAGCTGACACTCCACACTCCACACACACAAACACACACACACATAAACATCGTTGTAAACAACACACATGCTGCTTTATCAACACAGATTTTTAAACCCAACAGCCGCAACGCGCTATTCGCATTATTTTTTATCATATTTTTCGGTTCGGTTCGTGACATTAATGTCGATTTGAATAGCCTTTTATAGGCGCGTGCTTTCAGCTCGATATTACTTGATGACATTTATAATTTACTTCAATTTTCTACAAATGCAATGGGCTGAGTTAGTGAAAGCAGTTTTTATACCCTGAACCCATTGAAAATGGGAAATCAGGGTATAATGGTTTTGTGAAAAGTATGTAACAGGCAGAAGGAGGCGTGGCAGACCCCATAAAGTATATATATTCTTGATCAGGGTGACGAGCTGAGTTGATATAGCCCTGTCCGTCTGTCCGTCCGTCCGTCCGTCCGTCCGTCCGTCCGTCCGTCCGTATGAACGCCTAGATCTCAGAAGTTATAAGAGCTAGAGAGCTGAAATTTTGTATGTAGACTCGTGTATACCATACGCAGTACAAGTTTATCAAATTTTTTCGATAACTCATTCGATATCTTTTTTATCGAGGATATTCGATAAATTTATATTGTTTTTTCAGTCTAATTTGAACACTTTTATACATAAAGACTTCAGATTTACTGTGTATACGCATTAGATGGATACACACATTTTGTCATTTACAGATTTTGGATACCACGCCCCCTTCGCCCCCCATTCGTAAAAAACGCGTATCAAGTGCTAGAGACTTGTGCTTTAGAATGTACACAAATTTACACGTTATGATTACGTTTTAAAAGTTTCATTAGGATCATACGTCTACAAAAGAAATTATTCAACAAATAAATTCTCATAATATTGCTCACACTGCAGCGCAGCCCAAGCGCAGTCGCTGCTTACTGCGCAGTTAGCAGAGCGCGGGCTTATGCGTGCATGTGTATGCATGAGTATGTATGTGTGCATAAAAGAAGTGCAGAATGATTAGAATATCAGTTTGGAGGGTTCAGGGTATCCCCTAGTCGAGCAGTCTCGACTAGAGCCTTCTTACTTGTTTTTTATCGTCAAGGGGAATTTCAGTCAAATGTGTTTTATAAGCCGAACTGAGAGTTGCATTGAGAACAGATTTGTAAGCCTAAATGAGCGGCTGATATTTAAAGTTTTATATTGATCTTCAGTTTGAGAGAGTTGTTCAATAAATAAAAAAATAATAAAAAAAAAGTATTAAAATTCTTTTTATATAGTTAACTTATATTTATAAAAATAATCATATTAATAACAAATATTAATAAAATATGAAATTAAATTTGATATTTTAATAACTATTAAAATATTTGAGAATATATTTCTTTTAATTAATTAATTTATTTTTATTTATTTATTTATTTATTTCTTTATTTTTTTGTTATTATAAATAATACAAATAATTATTTTACTAACTACCTCAAGAATATTTTTTGAGATCTCTCTCCGTCCCTCTCTCTCTCTCTCTCTCTCTCTCTCTCTCTTTCTCTCTCTCTTTCTCTCTCTCTATTTTTTTATGATCAAGTAGTCTTGCTCTGTCCTAATCAATCAACATCTCTTATTCAAATTTTATTATTGCTTTATCATTGTTCTTTGATATTATATTATATTTATTTATAATATTATATTATATTATAGTTTTTATATGAATTCATTAAGCTTTTCATTTAAGCTTCTTCATTTATAATATTTTTTACTTATTAACTCAAAAAACATACAAGAATTGTTGATTTTGTTGTTGGCAACTTCAAACTTGTAACTCTCGATAGTTGCTATAAAAATCTGTTTTAGTTTCTTGGTGTTGGTGTTGCAGCTGTCGCTGTTGCATGACAGTGGAAACGTGTTATTTTATCAGTCGTGGCTGTTGCTGTTGTTGTTGCTGTCTGTCAGTCTAGCTGTCCGTCCATCTGTCCGTCTGTTTGTCTGTTTGTCTGTGGCAAAGGTTTGATTAGCCATAAAAACGCGCATTTGGTGTCGACGCAGTAAGTACTTGTTTTCCTGATTGTTGGTTGCCTGGCGTTTTATGTCAATACCGCAACTGGCTGGGAGTTGCCCCGTGCCCCCTCTGCTGCTGCTGCTGCCACGCAACATTTTGTGGCACATTTTTTACGAGCTTTCGTATTTGAAAGTCATAAAATGCATTTTAACAGCTTCGCAACGCGCAGCCTCTGACAGCGCTCAGCGAATCCAGCTGCATGTTTTTGATGATTCTCAGTTGTTGTTGTTGTTGCATGGATTGTTATTGTTTGGCTGTTGTCTGTTTTTCTTTTTTTTTTTTTATATTTCGTTTGGGCGCATCAAGTTATTATTATGATTAGATGAA
Source organism: Drosophila aldrichi (assembly GCA_035045965.1). Classification (NCBI taxonomy): domain Eukaryota; kingdom Metazoa; phylum Arthropoda; class Insecta; order Diptera; family Drosophilidae; genus Drosophila; species Drosophila aldrichi. Next base: position 13,711,189 of record JAWNOM010000484.1, on the reverse strand, counting down.
CCTTAACCCTTGACTGCACACTGGAATTTCGCAGCCCAAAAAACAAGCAAAAACCAAACAAAACAAAACAAAATTACACAAAAAATAAAAAAAAAATAAAAACATCTTCATCCGGCCAAAAGGGCTGCAGCCCAATAAAATGTAATTAATTCGGCCAAAAACTTTTTACCAACCAATAAAGCAAGCACCGTGAAGAGCCAACAGCAGGAGGAGGAGGAGCAGCAGGAGCAGCAGCAGGAGGAGGAGCAGCAGCAGCAGCTGAAAAAGCAGTAGCTGAGGCATTTGCATGTCAAGGATGAGCCAAAAGCCACCAAAAATGCCACAGAAACTACTTCACGAGCTTAAACAGGAGCTGCAAGCACAATGAGAGCGAGAGAGAGAGAGGGAGAGAGCGAGTTGGAAGTTAGCAGCTGGAGCTAGCAAAGGCGTAGAGCAGGGTGTGTGTGTGTGTAGGGGAGGGGCAGCACACAGGGCAACAGGAACCGGAGCTGAGCCACCAGCAGCTGCTAGACATGAACTTATAAAAGCTAGCAAAACTCTTGAACCGAACTCGGCAGAGACGGATGCATGGGGCGAGGGAGAGTGGAGTGGGGCGCGGTGCATAGCTATGACTTCTCTGGCAACGCTGCATTAAAAAGTTAATAAAAGTGGAGCATGCCACAAGTCGTGCCGCAATTTGCGGCAGCTGCAGCTGCAGCACAAGGATATGGATATGGATATGGATATGGATATGAATATAAGTACACATGGCGCATGCATCTGTGCGTGCATGTGCGTGCATGTGTGCATGTGTGTGTGTGTGCATGGCAACTTAAAGCTTTTGGCATGCTGCAGCGAGTTGAAAAAAATACACAAGCTAGCTGCAAGCAAGGTGGCATAAGCAGTTCCTTTGACTTGCAACTTGCAACTTGCCACATGCCACATGCCAGCGCACCAGCCCGCACACAAATGGCAAACAATTAAAACGCTCAACATTGAGCAAGCTGCGGATTTATCGACACACACACACACACACACATGCACACACACACACAGTACAAGCAACTAATTGCAACAGCAACTGCTGCCAAGTGGCGCCACACTTGTGGCTAAGGGTCCCTCATCCGCCAGTCAACTGCAACTCAAGTAATGCGGCCAATTGTAAATATCGAATGTGCCACAAAATTGGCAGCAGCAGCAGCAACACACACACACACACACACATGGATATAATTGCATTGAGACTAATTAAGGACGCATTAAAAACGATTCGTAGCTTCAGCCAGAAAGTGTGAGCAATTTGTTAAGTCGCGCATCAGGTTGCGTAAAAGTGCTTGAAAAGCAAATAAAGTGTGTGCGTGTGTGCGTGTGTGTTTGCTAAAGTCGAGACTTCACTGTAGCTAGTTGCTTGTCGCAGCAAATGAAAATTAACTTAGCATTTGCTCCCATTTGCTGCTGTTTACCCAGGCGATGGATGCCTGACTGAACTAAATAGAAGTTGAAATGTCTCTTTAAGCAACTTTTAAATACTTTGGCCACACTCGAATACCGTTTAAAAACCACAAAATGGGTATATCGTTTCTGTTTGCATATATGAATACAATTAATTAAGTCTATAATGTCTATATCGTAACAGGAAATACAAATAAATAAACTCCTAGCTCATATATAATGTCTATATCGTAAGAGAAAGATGAACATATAGCGTCAATATCGTAAGGGAACGATATGGCTCAACAGAAATACTTTCTCATATATCGTATACATATATTGTACATACAAATCATATCGGCAAAACTCTTTCACGCATTTATATCGTAACAGCAAGAATATCCTATATATCGTATATAATCATATTAGCAGAAATCTTTCACTTATATATACTATAACAACAAGACTCTCCCATATATCGTATATATTATATATACAAATCATATCAGCAGAACTCTTTCACGTATTTATACCGTAAAAGCAAGACCCTCCCATATATCGTACAGCTTGCCAATATCATCTCGTATCAGCTCTCACAAATATCGTAACGATAAGACGCACACATGTGACACATGCTGTCAATATCGTATCATAACAACTCTCACATATCTGGTAATCATTATCAATATCGTATCAGAGCAGCTCTCACACATGTCGTAAATATTATGAATATAAATAACAAATTTACGATATTCATGAGATTCTTAATGTTGGAATAAAGAATCTCATGAATATCGTAAATACGTTCACTATCGCATCACCAAATATCTTTTACACTTTCAATATCGTAACAGCAAAATTCTCTACCACTATCATATTTACTGACCATATCATATCAGACTGACATATATCGCATGTAACAGCAATATCGTAAACACTCTCACATATATCGTACATATTGTCTGTATATCACATTAGAATAACTCTTATATCGTATCAATATGTCATACACTGCATAAGCCATAAATATCGTAACGCGTATGTCTTAAATATGACCTATATCGTATTGGCCTGACACTCAAACATATCGTAAACACATCTCGCACATGCATATTTTACAATATCGTATTTATTCTTAATATCGTATCAGCTAGACTCTCTCACATATCGTGTTCTTGTATATATCGTATCAACAAGACACACGCTCATACGTACATATGTATATATGAGGTATATCGTAACAGCAAAGCCCTCCTATAGGCACATACGCATCCATTTACATACATAAATACTCTGCCAATCAACGTATCGAGTTTCTTATGTTTTATTTATAAAGAAACGAAAAAAACAAAGACGCAGATGTGGCAACAGATAGAATAACGATATCTATATTGACTCGCCTCGTCTTGATGTTGATTTTATGAGAAAGCTAAAAGACTTTGCATAGCCATAAAGACGCGCATATATGTATATCGTATATGCCCATATACATACATATATGACATCTGTTATGTTTTGGCTGATCGATAATTGATTAATAACATTTAAGAGACGATCGTGTTAAGAGTTTTTTAATGTAGCCAAAGTGTTTAACTCACTCACTATCTCTCTCCTCTCTCTCTCTTTTTCCCTTTCTCTCTGTCGTTTCCGTCTTTGGGCTACGCACGTGATTGGAAATTTGAATATACGATATATATGCGTATGTCTGTATCTGCGTGTGTGTTTAAACGACATATCAATAAAGCATTAAAATAATAAAAAGAAAAAAAAACTAAGCAAATGACAGCGACAAACGTGCCATGTCCAGGCACTGCGGATGCCACGCCCACTCGTTGCTGCAGCAACACCTTCGACTTTAATATGCCGCAGACGTTGCTTGATGGCAAACTTTTTGTGCGCGCGCCCGCACCTTTTGTCAACCAGCAGCACGTTGTGTTCTACCTCCTCCTCCCCCCATAGCTGCCCCCCTTCCCACCCCCTGCATTATATTCACTCTAATTCAATTTGAAGTGCCAAGCATTTTGCGTACTCTGCCCGAAAGCCAAGTGAAAACTTTTCTTACAAATCGTCGAGCGTCGCTGGGCGCTGGGCGCTTGGCTGACCGCTGGCCAGTGGGCGTGTCATGAATTTTTGGGCCACTCCAAAACGTGGCCATGTCGAGTCTTCAGTCTTCATTTGTAATAAGTTGCCTGGCATTGCATTTCATTTGGTCTTCGCTCTGACCGAGACTAGCACATCCCAGTGATGTGGCACGCCCACCAAAACACACACGAACACACACACATGCGCATTGCACACACATATGTATTTGCAGAGCTTGCCCCACCTGCGGCTCGGCGTGTCTGCCGTACGTGACATTTGGCGGCGCCACAAAAGCACGTAAAAGAAAATACTCTGTAAATCTGTACGTCATTTCATCTTTTCCGTAGTTTTTCTACGGCTCGCTTTTTGCCGCTTGGCGTCCTTTGGTCCTTTTGCGCCGTCTGCTGCTGCTGCTGCTCCTTTTTCTTTGCTCTTCCTCTGGCTTTTCTATTCTGTTTTTTTCTTTCTTTGCAGTTTTCTTTTTTTTCTTCTTCTCCGTGTTGCAGCCTTGTTTACAACGGCGTCGTCGGCGAAGCGCAAAAGTGTTTGTTGCCGCAGGACGATCGAAGGCGAAGCCATTGAACGCAAGACAGGGCGACCGAGAGAGAGAGAGAGAGAGAGAGAGAGAGAGGGAGAGAGTTGGAACAGTTGCTTGGCCTGAGCTGCTGGAACTGCCATAAATTTTGCTTATCTAAACGGAAAAATACAATTTGTAATTGAAAATATTTGTGCGCACTTTCGCACACACACACACACACACACACACACACACACACACTTACTCGTGTCTGCTAAGTTTTTCTTGATTTTTGGCATTTTTGCGACTTTTGCCTAGACTACTCAAATGGCCGCTCAACATTTTAATGGGTTTCCGTCGCCTTGTTTAATTGCCATTGCGCCGCTCTATGCGCTTCTCACAAATAAACCATTTGATTGACATACAGGCCAAGCAACAGCCAGAGCTGCCAAAAGTATTGCAATTACTTGATAGCAATAGAATATACATATATAGATACAGCTATATATTTATATATCCTATATAGCCCTAGATCTATATATAACTTTAGAACTCTCTATTTATAGCAAACGTAACTCATTCCCATGCTTCTCTATGAGTTAACTTACACTGCGCCGCATTTTGTGACTCATTTGCGCCTCTCTATGCGCTTCTCATGGCACAATAAGCTGTTGAATTTGTTATACTTGAAATTCCTTCGACACAAAACTGAACATAATTATTATTATTATTTTCTTTTATATTTATTTTATTACGAGAACTTTGAGCTGTCTACGTCGGCTGGCTGAGTGCGTGAATTTTATGTGAATTTTGTGGCATGACAAAGAAAATTTTGCGAACAATGTGTGTGTGGCTGGCCATAATGTGGACAGGTATTATGCAAAATTGAATGGCTCTCCGAACTGAAGTATAAGAATATATATATATGTATGTATAGGTATATGTATGTATATATACATACACATACATATACATATATATACATATATAGATATATATGTACATTCTCATTGCATGACTTTGCTGTTTAGCGCTTGGAGACGCCGACCAGAGCGGGGCGTATGCAACGTTTGTGCAATTTGTAGCCCAATTTGTTGACCTGCACCACGGTATTGGCATCGACGGAGCTGTCCAGCGTCTGGAAGATCGCCTCATGCAGATTGGGATCGAATTTCTGATTGATCGGATCCATTGTCTCGAGGCCATGCCGCTTGAATACCTGCTGCAGGGCAGCGCACGTCAGACTGAGGCCCTCGTACAGGCTCTTGAGTTCGGCATTTGTGCTCAGCTTATCCTTGGGCACCGACTGTGTGGCATGGCCCAGGACATCGGCCACCTCGATCAGATCCTTGCAGAAGCCCTGTATGCCAAAGAGCTTGGCCTCGTCGATCTGCTTGTTCAGGCGACGGCGCAAATTCTCGCCGTCGGCCAGCGCGCGCTTGTACTTGTCCAGCAGCTCCTTGTGCTCCACCTTGATGGAGGCCAGCTCCTGTGTCAGCCACTCGACTTCCGACATGGGCGCTCCGCCCTTTGGCTCATCATCATGCGACGATGTTTGCTCTGTCGATAGTTCTTGCTGTTGCGATGATTCCTGCTTGGACTTTTGCTGCGGCTGCTGCTGCTGCTGCTTCTGCTGCTGTTGTTGTTGTGGCTGCTGCTGCTGCTGTTGTTGTTGTTGTTGATTTTGCATTTTCTTTGTACTGTAAATGCGACTAAATTGCTGAGTTACTGCTGGACGCAGCCTGGCCAAGTTCTGTGCCGCTGCCATCGCCTGCAGCTGGGCCAAACGTTTGCTGAGCATTTTCAATGCGAGGGGGGCGAGTGGAGCAGACTGCTTGCAATCGATATGAGCGGATAATTGAAAAGTTGGAAAACTTGTAACTTTCAGTTGTAAAATATGAAATTTTGTTTATTGCAGCGCCTGCTCTCAAAATGATTGACACGAGCTCAACGAGCATGAGGAAATGTAGCACATTTTAACGATATATCGATAGGTGTCGATATATATTGTGAATATGTGTATTTTCAGAAATACATATATAAATACTAAAATGAATCTGCTAATGTTTTTATTTTACAGCTTAGTTTCCTGCCAAGTTGTAGCTGAATTATAATTCTCTGAACTTGATTTAATTAATTTAATTTAATTTAATTAATTTAAATAATAATTTCAATGCTCAATAACGCATTCGCCTTTCACTCTAAATATTTGGCAATAGTCAAAAGTATTTCTATAAAATTAATCGGTAAAAAAAAACCAACTTTCGATAGGCATTGACAATACTCATATCAGCCAGACGTTAGCCAACACTTGAGATCCCCAACAATTGAAGGCTTAGGGCATATGTATGCTTTGCTAATGGGCCGTCGATCCGGCCAGCTTCCAGCCTCCTCCTACCGTCTCCTGCCACCAGATCTGGCACCACAAATAGAATTGACACGCTCGCAGTCGACAGCGCAGTCGGCGTCGCTAACATTAATAACAACAAGCTGGGCCGGAGCGGGCCTCGACATCGTCTTATCATAATGATGACGTTTACATTTCAATTAACGAAGAACAACATAATTGCAGCAGTCAAATTATATAATTATACACAAACAACAAACACACACACACACACACACGCACACACATGTGTTTAAATAAAACAAGCTGTCTGAGGAGGGGCGGAGGGCATTGGATATTGGAGCCGTCGAGCATCGACATGGCTCTGGCATTTGATGCATATTGAAGGCGGCTGGCTCTGTGGCAGCTGCAACGCCGTCAAATGCTATGCAGGTGTTGCCCCATGTGTCAAAAAATAATCATTTTGGAAATCACTTCACAGCCAACAGAGAAAAAGAGAGTGGGGTGGGAGGGGGAGAGGGAGAGAGCGTGCGATGCCTGAGGTAGGGAGAGAGATATGAAAAATGCGTTCGTTAAATGCACCCGGAACGATGCAACGTGCCACGCAATGGGGCAAAACATGAGTGCCGGACCAGCGCGAACGAACATGGCAGCCATAATGCGGCACAGGCCAGCGCCTGCCAGTCAAGTGCTCGAGCAGCAGGCAGCAGGCAGCGTGCGAAGCAAAGCAAAAGCCCAGCCAGATCCAGACCAGACCAGGCCGGGCCAGGCCAGGCCATAATTTGTATAAAGCGCTGTCTGTCTTATAATTCCATTTCAACATTCAATTCAATGAACGACTTGAAGCAGTTCCCAGTCAGTCCAGTCGATCGCAATGGGTCGCAGCTGCGTGCAGTTACACTGAGCGAAATCAGCGAAACTAGCCAGGCCAATGGGCAGCTAATGTGTACAGCAGTGTTGGGCAATGCAACAAAATGCGCTATATTTCAGTGTTGATAACAGATTATATGCATAAACAGCTAAATATGCCGTAAACAGTGTTAGATAACGCTACAGAAAGCGAACGAAAGTAGTGTTGGTTAACGCAATAAAATAAATTCAATATATGCGACTTTCTTATTCATTTTGATGGTAAACTGCAATGAAATATGCCGAAAACAGTGTTAGATAACGCCGTAAAATCGGGTAAAAGCAGTGTTGGTTAACGCAACCAAATAAACACAATATATGCGAATTTATTATTCATTTTGATGGCAAACTGTAGCAGAGGGACAACACAATATGAAGAAAACTGTGTTAGATAACGTCGTAAATATTGGGTAAAACCAGTGTTGGTTAACGCAACAACAAAAAACACAATATATGCGAATTAATGATTTCTTTTTATGTCAAAACAGCAACAAATATGCCGAAAACAGTGTTGTACAATGCAGTGTTGGTTAACGCAAAAAAAAGAGACCCAATATGCGAATTAATTATTAACTTTAATGGCAAACTGCAACACACGGACAATGAAATATGCCGCAAATAGTGTTGCACAACACAGCAAAATGAGCTCAATTATAAATATGAATACAGATAATTTAATATATTTATATGCCACTTCATTTATTTATTTAATACACTAATATACAGTGCAAAACTTTAGCAAAAATTATGAAATTTCAATTTCAAAGTTTTAAGACTTTATCGAAACGGCTGTTAATATTTCCGTCACTCACTCTCGGCCTGCCAATCTGCTTTGACAAGCTTTACCTAACATACTTTTCCACATGTATCGATAAAATATATATCAATTTTTTTGATTTCAACTCACAAAGCAACCCGGCTGGCTGCTGAAAAAAGTTTACCTAATGACACAACATATATTTCATCGACATTCAATTCATACTCGTGTAACCGGGTAGAGCTCTACTAGCTTTCAATATTTTTTTTTACATTTTTACATTTTGCTCACATATTTTTCTGAAGTCAGCTTTTTATTTTTGTTATTTTATTCCAAAATTATATATAATTTCTTCCAAATTACCGTAACTCGATTCAAAGTGATAAATCGCGAAATGGCATCCGATCTAAATGAAATGATACCTGAGAACTGCGAAGAGGAGCTGCAGGCATGCCCGCACTGCAATCGCACCTTCAATCCGTCTGTCCTGGCCAAGCACGCCGACATCTGTGCTCGCGTTTTGAAGAAACGCGACGTGTTTGACTCTTCTCTGCAACGTCGCGAGAGATTAAATTATTACAACACGAGTCTCAGGGCGACCCGCGAGCCTGAAGCTAGCACATCGCATTTAGCTAATAGAGCGACTAACAGGAACACGGTCGCTTCCACAGCGGATTCAGCTCCTGAAGAGGATTCGGCTGCAGCCTTGCCAGCTCGAGCTGATACAAATAGACGACCCAATCGCAGGTCAAGCACAAACCGATCTTCAGAGCCAGGCTCATCTGTAAGCCAAGAGTCCTCAAGGAGCAGGCGCCTCGACGCTCTTCCATTGGAACGCTGTCCATACTGTGAGCGCAGGTTCAACCAGAAGGCCATAGACAGCCATATTGCGTTCTGCAAGAAGAAGAGTCTGACTGCAGCCTTTTCTGCCGCCTACGGGCCCGGCCAAGATGAGAGGGCATTGGCCAAGCAGCGCATGGATGCACGCATGAACTATAGGCCTCCATTGCCAAGGTGAGTGATATATACATATGTGGGCAATCGCTAATGAGTAATGATGATGATGATAATGTATAATGGACAATGATTTGTCAATGTCTTATGAACGATGACTAATAGTAAATGACTAATGACCAATAGGCAATACCAAATGACTAATAGCCAATGTCCAATAACAATGACTACTGACTAATGACTAATAAGTATTAACCAGTAGCCAATGACCAATTCCAAATGACTAATAACTAGTGGACAATGCCAAATGACTAATGACCAATGACCAATGACCAATGATAATGACCAATAGCTAATAACCAATAGCCAATGATCAATGCCAATTGACCTATAACTAATGACCAATGCCAAATGACTAATAACCAATGACCAATGACCAGTGACCAATGATTAATAACCAATAATCAATTGCCAATGTCTAATGACTAATGACTAATGACCAATAGCTAATAACCAATGGCCAATGATCAATGCCAATTGACTAATAACTAATGGCCAATGCCAAATGACTAATAACTAATGACCAATGCCAAATGACTAATAACCAATGACCAATGACCAGTGACCAATGATTAATAACCAATAATCAATTGCCAATGTCTAATGACCAATGATTAATAACCAATAATCAATTGCCAATATCTAATGACTAATGATCAATGACCAATAACTAATAACTAATGACAAATAACCAGTTAACAATGAACAATGATTAATAACCAATAACTAATGAACAATGATCAATGACTAATAATCAATAACTAATGAACAATGACCAATGACCAAGATAATGACAATTATCCAGTTTATCCAAATTCCCATTATCATTTAAATCATTATTACAATTGTTCTCATTATTATTGCCTACGCCTATAATTTCCATTTATAATTTCATCTACTACATCAATTCCCATTCCCCATATAGAAGCAAGCACTCATCGCATTAACAAAATTCCCCTTGGACAAACCTTTTGATTTTCATAAACCTTTAATATATAATACATATTTCAAATTTCAAGCAAAAAAGACAATTGGACCCACACGGAAGCACATGTACTTCCGATTATATACCAAACACGAAAAACGAAGCATAGGCAACACAAACATCAACTCAGCACCAACAAACAAAAAAAAAAAAAAAAAATATTAAAAAAAATAAAATAAAAACAAATTTGATCAACTCACGTCTACAACTGAAGCTGTCAGAAAATCCACAGAGATGCAGTGAAATTCCATGATTCCCTGGGAGAATTATCATATCATATCATCGTAAGTTCAACAGCAGTTATGGAAATTATGAATTGAGAATTTCAAGCTCAGTCTCTGTTTCTTTCAGTGTATGCTCTGCGAACGATTCAAGTCCGAAAATCAACTGACAAGTTGGCGTCCGACGTTGACGCGGCAACGTTATGAAAGAGTGAGATTTTTTAATTATTGTTTCCATGTAGCGCTCTCTTCTCTTGTGTGTGTGTGTGTCGCACGTCAGAGTCGCAGCAGTTCGAGCTCTTTTTATAACTACTGATATACATATATTTTGTATATATATTTTTGACGAATGTTAAAATCTAATACGCTCACGCATATGAAGGCCGTGAGCTATCAACCACAAAAAAAAAGGAAGAAAAGGAAAATGGAAAATGGAAAAAAAAGCAACATTAGAATCAAAACCAAAAAAAAAAAAAAAAAAAAAAAACTGAACCAAAACTCAAGAACACGAACTGCTGTCCAACTGAAATTGTTTTCTATCGTGACACATGAGAGCGCTTCATAAGGTGCTGCTGAATAAAAAAAAACTTGCCTGTGTGTATAATTTTTCATAAAACGGTCCCACAAATGTGTAATAATTTATTAACATTTCGCTCCCACACACGCACACACACACACACACACACATGTATACCTCAGCCATTTAGTGGTTTCGCTTTCAGCATTTTTTTATTTAACCCGATTGAAGGCAAATTGAATAGCAACAGCAACAGCAGTGGCACCTGCACCTGCACAGGAACTACCTATATGTATAGTCGGGTTGAAGGGGGGTTGAGGGGGGCAGGGTGTGTAACTAACGGGTAAATGGCAAGCAACGGCGCGCTGCTCTTGTTTGATGAAGCGCATTAAACAAATAACGCCCTGGCAATTTTTCATTAAAAACTCGCAGACAGCCAACACATTTGAGTGAGTCTCTGCCATCTCTCTCACTCTCTCTCTGTTGCTCTCCCTCTTTCCATATTGCGTAGCAGATTTGCCGGCGTTGTGCGGTGCTAATGCAGCTTTGGCGTGTGTGCCGCATTGCCATTTGATGCACTCCACTCCATTACACATTGGCATTGTGTGCGCAGATAGCAGAAAACGAGCTGCTGCCTCAGCCTCAGCCTCAGCCGGCGCAGGCAGGTAAAAGGAGCTGAAGCACACACACACACACACACACACAGGTGACGCCAGACACGGGAGACACGGGAGACAGGAGGCAGACTAATGAGCGCCACGAAAACGAGCTATGCCCACACAACTTAAATGTGTTCTCTTCGCTCATAATGTGAGAATCATGTTGTACAACAGCAACAACAACAAACAAAAAAGAAAACAAAATTGAACATTGCATGTTGGGAACCAACAAATATCTGCTTGAACCAGCCAGTGGAACCAGTCTGCAATTGTTCGCTCCTCATTGAATTATTGAATTCATTTTCGATTTGCTGCTCGTCAATGCTGCAATTAAAGCTGCAACTGTAATAAAGCTCATCAATTTTGAACTATTAATAAAAGTGTTTTCCTCTGCTCAAATATTTATTGCATTCAATTTCAACCTCCACTTCCCTCCACTCTCTCGCTCTCTGACAGCGAAAGCGAGATATTATTTGGCCGTTGTAGTTGTTAAATGTGCCTGTTAAGCTTGAGAGCTGCCAGAGAGCATAGGCCAAATAGCCAAATGACCAAAAATATCTGAACAAGCTAACAAAAAAAACAAAAAAATAATATTAAAAAATTAATAAATAAAAATAAAATTTAAAAAAATATAAAAAAAAAACAAAATTTAAAAAATATAAAAAACAAAAATAATAAAATAAATAAATACAAAAATAAATAAATTTAAAAAAAAAATTTTTTTTTAAATAAAAATAAAAATATTAAAATTAAAAAAATAACTTTTTATATATAAAAATATATTAATAAATAAAAATATTAATATTAAAAATAAAATTAAAAAATAACAAAAAATAAAGATAAAATAAAAAATAAAGATAAAATAAAATAAAAAATAAATAAATGAAAAAATACAAAATTACAAAAAAATTAAATAAAAATTGTAAAAAATAAAAAAAATATATACAAAAAAATAAAAAAATAAAATAAAATGACAAAATTAAAAATTAAAACAAAAATTATAAAACAAAAAAATTAAATAAAAAGTTAAAAAAACAGAATAAATGAGAAAAACTAGATATATGTGTGTACATATATTTTCTGTAGACCCATTTAAATTATTTTACATTTTCCGAAATTTATTTCGTAATACAATTGATTCCCCTTCTTTCCTTTGGAATTTGGCAAGCTAAATAAAACAAATAATAATTGAAATTGACAAAAAATTCGTTTTTCTTCTGTTATTTAGAAATAGTTGTTGTTGTTGTGGCTATTGTGACTGCTGCCATTTCGATATTGCTTCAATTTAGCTGCAAATTATTGCTTTGAGCCAATAATATAGCATTTCACATAAATATGTCTTTTTGCATGCCCGCTCGCTGTCGCATGAAACGGGGGATATTGGCATTGTGCATTGAATAGCATCGATAGCATATTAATATCGATATCGATATCTACGCCCATTGACTACTTGTCAAATCGTGCAAATTTTAAAGCTAAAAACTCCAAATTTAACAACTAATTAAATGGAGTAATCATAATGAGTGGGTTGTGGATGTGTATCCTGCAGTCGTTAATGCCCCACTGCAATGTTCTTTCTAGCTTTTTTTTTTTCCATTTCGCAAAGGCAAATTGAATTTGGCTAATTGTTGTATGCATTTTTAATAATTATTATCCAGCGAGCAGCACTCAAAGCCATGTACATAAGTATATGGATAACAGTGTATATATTTTATATATGTATGTATGTATGTATGTATATAGTATATACGTATGCATGTCCATATACATACATATATAAATAAATAACAATATGCGGCAGGCGCTAAACTATGAATTAATGAAATAAATGTTTATTACTTTTATTTCATTTAGTTTGTGGCTAATACTAAAAACACATGCGCGTGTCTACATGTGTGTGTGTGTGTGTTTGGTATGCGTGTGTGTAAACGTTAACTGTTATTAGGGCATACACACCACTTCCTCTCGCTCTCTCACTGTCTCTCTCTCTCTCTCGCTGTCTCTCCCTTTCGCTCGCTTTGGGACGTAAATAAAAATGCCTCAGCATTTCAATAAAAAGTTTTTATGTTATAATTATGGGGCAAACGAGGCAACGACAAGAGCGAGCGAAAGAGGGAGAGACAGAGAGAAAGAGAGAGACTCGGAATGCGTATAAAAATTAAGGCCTACGCCACACACACACCTCCCACCCTACTGCCACACACACACACACACACACATACTAGAGAACGTCGCGGCTTGCCTTGGCCCATAATTTTTCTATTAGACAAATATGTAAGGCGCTCGGGTCGAGGGCTGCTGGCTGGGCTGTTTGTTGTTTGTCATGTGAGAGTGTAATAAATTTTATTAAAAACACACAGCAACAACAACAGCAACAGCAATAACAAACACTGCAACACGCTGGACGAACCGAAGGAGGTGCCGCGCACATTTGGGTCATCATACGTGACCAGCACGGGAATGCCTCGAGTTGGCTGCCCCTGCACCCTGCCCACCTTTTAGCTGTGTAAAGAGAGCGAGTTGGGGCGGGCAACGGGGCACGGGGGACACTGCCTGAATGTCCAGCTGAGCCAACACATAAAAAGAAAATAAACAAAAGGCCAAAAGGCAACGAGAAAAATGCAACAAGCGCAGCTGACTGACTGAAACTGAGAGAGAGCGACAGAGAGAGAGAGAGAGAGAGAGAACGAGAGAAAGGAGCAGCAGTTTGCGTAACGGGCGACAGGCAGAAGGCGGGAGGCGTGTGGCTCTTGGCGGTTGGCGGCTCTGACGCTTGTCTTAGATGTGAAGTGGGGCCCAAGTTAATGGGCGTTGAATGAAGTTGACCGGCTGTCAGAAGGCGCCATAATTACATTTCACACCAGGCGGTAAACGACACAGTTGCCACACACCAACCCCCAACTCCAGCTCCCCTCCCGAAAAAAAATACAGAAATATCAAGGCAACAGCTTGAGTTGCCGAATATTAAATGCTCTCATATATCAAATATTATTTATGCTCAATTAATTAAGTCCACAGCAGTCTCAGTTCCACATGAGATCTACGAAACCCTGGAAATGTTTAGGTATAAAAGTTAAAATAAAATTCTGAATTACTCTACGTGATAATTTTTAGCAGCTTTCAGCTAGTCCAGACTTAGATGTTAAATGATTTCATCTAGTTCGTAATAAAATTGTTTTACTTTCTCTAGGAGAAACAAATCGAATCGGAATTGATCTGTATCATGCTTTAATATGCAATATTGGAATTTGGAAAAAAAACTCGATCTGCGTGTGCTATACACGGCTCTACACAACCAATTTGTACTCCATAGCTCTTATAGGTTCTGAGATTGCCGCATTCAAATGCTCGTACGGACAAATTCGAGCACATGCCTCAGCTCATCGACGTGCTTACAAATATATATACCTTTTGGATACTACGACGCCTCCTTTAATCTGTTACACACATTAATACAAAATCATTGCACCCTGATTTCCCATTTTCAATGGGTTCAGGGTATAAAAGGGTCTCATAAAGCCCAGCCCAGGCCAGTGCTGAGGCATACCTCAGCTGGAGTGCAAGTGTGTCTCTCTGTCTCTATCTATCCAGCTATCTCTCTCGCTCTCTCTCTCCCACTCTCCATATTACATTAGAAATCAGCGGTCATAAATTCAATTCAAATCAAATTCAAATAAAACCGCTTGTTTGAGCGTAGCCCTGAGGTCGCTCTATCTATCTGTCCGTCCGTCTGCATTGCACAATTATTTGTTTACGCAAAAGTGACGATAAAATAAAATAAATGACAAAAAAAAAAAGAAACCGAAAAAAAAACCTATATCAATGATACAATTTAATTAATTTCGACTTTTAATGACAGAACGCACAGAACACGTAAATTATATGACAATCAACTAAAATTTCTATTGGCAGCAGAAACAACAACGAAAAAAAAGAGTATGAAGAAAAAAAAATGAAACAGGGGAAATTTAATAAAACACAAAATAAACACGAGGAAATTTGATGACACATGGCAAATGTTTTATTTCACTTTTTTTATATGCGACAAAATTTAATAAGAAAAAAAAAAGTAAAAGAAAAAAAAAATATATGTACATACATATATAACGAGGTATGGTTGTTGACATAGCTCTTGTTAAATATTTGTGATTGAAAGGTTTTTTTTATTATTATTATTATTGCGGCAAACGGAAATTTGTGTACGAAAAGTCGGCGTAAACTCATTTGGATTGGGAGGTCAGAATTTTTATATATACATACATAGATGAGAAAGTGAAGAGTATATTTTTTTTATAAAGTTTCAAAGCTTTATTATTTTTGAGCAGTTTTTTTTTTAAGAATAAGAATAATAGAATAATTTATATACAGAAAAAATGAGCTTAAGGAATTTTTAGTAAATATGAATAATAATTATTATTATAATGATATTTTAATAAGATAGCTCACATAGCATAATTTTCAGAAATATAATACAAAAAAATTATATATATAAATATCACATTAAATATATGTATATAATAAGCTCTTTTAAGAATTTTAAAACATTTCTTATATAAAGAAAAATATTATGAGCTTAAGAAATTTTTAGAAACTCATTCCCATAACAAAATTTTCAGAAATAATTTTTTTTTTTCAGAAATAAATAAAAGAAAAAATATCAAAATATAAATAAATATAAATTTATATCATATATATTTTTTTATATATTTTTGTTCAGGCTTCACTACAATCGTATTGCAACTTTTCAAATAACTCTCGCAATTTGTCGACACGCCGTGAATGAGATGCCGCAGGCACAACGCAAATTGACAGAGTTATTACATTTTCTGTGTATGTGTGTATGTGTATGTGCATGTGTACATGTGTGTGTGTGTGTGTGTAAAAACCGCAATTGAAATGCAAAATATTGTGCATATTTAAAAGTCAAAATGCAATCATTGAAAAAAGGTGCAGCCAGAGCAATGTGAAATAAAAATTGCCTAGGGGCTAGTTCTCCCAATGGGTCAGCGGTTTGACTGTGCAGATGGAGCGGGCAGGGAGGTGTGGGGTCCATTTAATGGGCAAATGCACATTTTACCTTCAAATTCAAATTGGACAATATCAAATAATTGTTAAAGGCACGATAACAATAACCAACGAAAATAGTATGACAGAGACAGAGAGAGAGAGAGAGAGAGAGAGAGTGGGCGTTGGGCGTGGCACATTAAGGCAGCCAACGAGCTGGCCAAAATGCAATTTATAGTGCGTGTAAATGAACTGCTGACCAAAAAGCCAAACCGAACGCAGCTCTATTGAGGGAAATTGCCCATGCAAGTGTAACTATGTTCGCCCCTCCCCCCCCTCACCACACACTGCTAACCTCTCCTCTTTCGCTGTGTGTATTAAATTTATTGATTTCCATATATGTATTTATATATGTGTAAAATGCCATAAATTACAATTATTTAACAGAGCCGCACGGATGGAGGCCGACACAAGTCAATGGCCCCCGCCCCTCTCCCTCAGCAATTGGGGCGCAGTTGGGTCAGTGACGTAGTTGTTGTTGTTGTTATAGTTGCTGCTGTTGCGTCTTTGTGTATGTTGGCTTGTTGCTGTTGCATAATTTGTTAGCCAAATTGCAACTCAACAAGCTAGCAACAATGAGCCCGAAAACTCAGCAACAGACACAGGTGCATACAGCACACACACACACACACACACACACACACACACAGCTACATATATATGTGGAGAAAGCATTGACTGCATTGCCTCCACCACACCAGACTCATCAAATATGCAAAATTTGCCTCTGCTTCTGCTTCGGCCTCTGCCTCAGCTTTAGCAACAACCAATCGAGCTGCACGCCAAAGGTATCCAGTGACTCAACGTGATATGTGATAATGTTAAACAGTGATCTAATGTGAACACACAAATATATATGTATATATATGTATCTGCATATATACACATCGTTTGAGTATTATCAGATTACGTATACGCAATGTATATATATAAATATGAATATGAATATATATTGAGGCAGCTCTTTGTGTTTTCGCATTGGAATTTATGGCTTTAATGTGAAATGAAGACTACAATGATATTAATTAAGGCATTGCCGAAGCAGTTGAATATATATTAAATATATATTACATTTAAAAAGTGCAAAAAGAAAAGGGAGAAGAACTAGCTGAGTATATTAAAATGTATATAAAATATATTTATTAAAATATATTTAAATAAATAAATATATTATTATTAATTTTATTACACCCTGAACCCATTGAAAATGGGAAATGTTAAATGTATTTAACAGGCAGAAGGAGGCGTGGCAGACCCCACAAAGTATATATATTCTTGATCAGGGCGACGAGCTTAGTCGATTTAGCAATATTCGTATATCTATTTCTAAGTATTCCTTCAACGTACATCGAAATATTTCCTCTTTCTTCTATGTAATTCCTCTATGTAATTCCTCTACGTAATTCCCCTACGTAGATCCTCTACGTATTTCCTCTACGTATTTCCCCTACGTCTGTAATGCTTAGCTGATCGATCACACACTCTGCTTTACTTTACTGAAGACTGATTGACGACTGAAGAAATGCTGCAGCTGCTGCCCTTTATATAGGGCCACTTTTACTCAAGCAGTGTCTCTCTCAAAGGTTGAGCCTGACGGCAGGTAGAGCTCGTTGCAGTCGCGCTTCAAGTGGCGCTCTCTGCTGCTGTAAGCATTCTAGCTTTGTTTTACCTAAATACAAATACCAAATGAGAGCTGCTAAATACACATACACATACATAGACATCTTTAATGATCTTCTGCAGTTCTTCTCTCCTTGCTTTTACTTTTACTCAAGTGCTGTCTCTCTCAAACGTTGAGCCCATGCCTGTGCCTATGTGTGTCTATGTATGTGTGTTTGCGTGTGTGTGTTTCTTTTGTAAGCAGAAAGACGCAAAGAATTATTGAAATATCAGTTCTGCGAAGGTTTCAGGGGATTTCCTAGTCGAGCAGAGCTTTCATACTTGTTTTTATTATTATTATTGTTATTATTATTATCAATATAGTTGTTAATAATTTTATTATTTTTTGTTTAAATAAAATAAAAATTGTTTATTAATTTATAAACATATTCACATTGTATTAGCGCGATCATCAACTAATCCTTATCATCATATATAATCACAAGTGAAATGAACGTGCACTTTAAAGGCCTTTGCCCTTGCGCATCTCTTGGCTGGCCGTGAGGCCTTGTTTAAGGCCACGCCCACACAATGGCAGTTAGTTCAATCGCTTGACGATTTGTTGGCTCTGCAGTTTTGCCGCTATTATAGAGTCCGAAGCTTATTAGCTGCGAGCTCAAGCAAATGCCATGCAAAGAGGCGAATTTGCAATCAAAAGAACAATTTTCATATTTAAGAGCGAGAGAGACAGAGAGAGAGAGAGAAATCTATAGACACAGGCATGCACTTAATTTGGTAATTGTCTAAAGGACAACGAGTCGAAAGGCATACACACACACATACATATGCATGTATTGTATTTAGATAAACACACACACACACACATATATGTATATCTATGTATGTGTGCGTGTGTCTCGGCCAGTCGTGGTCATTAATATTAATTTCGTCTTTAATTTATTGTAATTTACGTGCATTTGATAAATCGTATTATTATTATAAGCAGTTGCCGCTCTCTCCCTCTCTCTCTCTCTCTCTCTCTCTCTCACTCTCTCTGTCTGTCTAGTTGCGTGAGAAATATGTTTTCTGGCAATGACAGCCCCACAGACATACTATATATATATATATATATATGTATTTGTATATGAAACTTACCTTTTGCTCTTGCCAAGCGTCAGCTGAGAGAGTTTCAAGCACGAGTTAAAGCTGTAAATGGAAATAAGAATAAAACGTTTGATTAGAATTGCTAGAAAATTTTTAATGAATTTTCTCAAGTGCTTAAGAGCTAACAGCAGTTCGATAAACAGTTCGTTTACAACGTGGCCAATTATAAATCCTTTATTAACAAATGATTCGCGCTAATTGCCCATTGAAATTAACTTTTTGCTGCCTTCTTTTCATTTCATTTAGCGAGTTAAAAGCATTTAATGCAAATTGAAATTAAATACAGTTAACTAATGAAAACACAAAAAAAAAAGAACATATATTATTTTTATTATATTTATACATATTTTTTTACGCTTTTTACTTGATTTGCAGTGCGTAAAAAATGATGAAAAAAAAAAATTACATTTAACTATTTGCTAGACTGAGAATTAAATTTAAATTTTTATTAAATTTAATGTTGAGCGAAAGCTTTAAGTAAAAACTTGCAAAAGATTTAGTTGTTTTTTTTTTTTGCCTAAATATTGAATTTTATGCATATTTATACCCATTCACGAGAGTAAAAAGAGTATATTGGTTTTGTGCAATATTCGGCTTGTCCTGCATTTGCCTTGTTTTGTTTATATATAACGATTGGGGGGCGTGGCAAAACGAAAAGTGGATCTGCTAGTCGTGAATGAGTATTTTTCAGTCGATAACGCCCGACTGCAACGTATTATTTATTTTCAAATTGGTTATATTTAATATTTATATTATTATAATATTTATATTATTATTATATTGTTTATAAATATCTTTATTTATTTAATATATATTTTTATATTTTTAAATTAACAATTAAAATATTATAAGTTAATTTTAATAAAAATTTAATTTTTTTTAAATCATTTTTTTAAAGTAAATTAAAATTTTATGATTTTTATTATTTTATTTTAATTTAATTTTAATTTTTTTTTAAGTATGTATTTTTTTTTTTATATACACAAATTAAAATAGATAAATATATATCTTGTATATTTACCTAATTATTAATAAAATTTTGTGCATTTATATTATTAAAAAAAAATTTAATTAAATTTGTTTTAAATATTGCATTTTATTATATGTTATGCCTAAAAAATAAATTATAATATTTTGCTGGCGGGCAAAAGTAAACAGAATTTGAATTTCTATTAAATTTGGTTTTATTTCTGACTTAAAAATATTTTCGTTTTAGCTCTAATGCATTACACAGAAATTTGACTTTTGCTTGCATAATTTATACAGCTTAAAGTTTGTATAAGAAGATTTAAATAAAAATGGAATTTTCCTCATATGCTCAATTTTAATAACATATTATTATTTTTGATTTAAGTAAATATTTTTTTAAACATTTTGTAGCTTTTATTATTTTGACCAACAGAAATTCGCAAATGCAAGCCGACAAATTTATATATAAATATATAAATAAATATATATGTATGTGTTTGTGTGTTTATTGAATGACAGTGTTAAAAAAAAGAGAGAGAGACTTTTGTATGTGTGTGTGTGTGTGGGCAGCGCTTGAGGCGCTTTTGGAAAAGTTCAAAAATCTCATTAAATACAAGAGCAGCCACAACAACAACAACAACAACAACAATAACAATTGCAATATACTAAATATTTATGCCTTGTTGTAAAGTTGTTTTTCTTCCATTTTTTTTTGTTTTTGTTTTTGTTTTGTTTCGCATTTGACTTTCATATAAAAATTGTGTAAAATAATAAAAATAATTTCGCACACACACGCATATTGTCGCCAGACGCCATTTTCTTTTGTTATTATTGTTGTTTGTTGTTGTTGTTGTTGCTGCTGCTGCTGTTGCGTGTAATGGACGCCGTTATGTGCATTGACATTGGCTTTGGGCCGAGCGCATCGTTCGCATAGCATAAGGACAACATGAGCTGCTCTGCTTCTTCCTTCTGCATTACTTTGGCTTGAATGAGCTCGACACACACAGAACCCCGGCCCCACCCACCCCCCTTCGTAATAGCTGCCATTCTCGGCACGTTTATAAACGACATAAATATAATTAAATTGTTATAAAAATGCATTCAACAAAATAACAACATGAGAGCTAACAGCGATTGGTTGAAGGGTCTCTGCACACATGTCCATTGAGCATTACAAGTTTATGGTCTGCACTTCAGCTACTCCTCCGCCCTCCCCCCCTTCAGCTCTAGCAGTTGCTGCTGCTCGAAGCATACTTGAAATGCACTTGAATGCACTCGTTTGCGCCGGACACAAGTTATCTCCCCGCCCCTCCCCGAGGGCCATTGCTACAGCTGACAGCCTCTCTATGTGATTCTCATGCGTGTGCAATTGCAATTGTTTAGATTTTCAACAAGCATTACATAAAGCTGATTTAACGCCCGCCACTAAATCCAATTAGAAATCGATTGAATATAGAAAAGTGATTCGAACGACATCTGATTCATTTGAAGCAATCGTTATTTGCCCTTCGATTGGCTAAACGCTTAACAAATAGCGCACTTTCTTATCGATATATTTGATGAGGGCTGCTCCATTTGAAACACCCACGCACGCTGATGAGTGAACAGAATGCGGCTCTCTCTCGTGCTTATCGCTTATATTTGACATGGTCGCGCCTCATTTGCGGCTCGTTTGTGCTTAAAAGCTGAAAGATAAGAGCCCGCTGTGACCGTGTCGCTGGCTCCATCAACAACAAAATGAGCTCGCTTTCTGGGGGCCACCCACGAGTCGTGCTACCAATCGACTGAAATTATTGCAATAATCAAATCAAAATATATGTATAGATGTATGTGTGTGTGTACATTTTCTATGGGCATCTTTTGTATCTGTGAGATATCGCATGCCATCATTATTAATAGAGTTCATTAGCTGCAGACAACGCGAGACGCGCGTCGAGTGGACATATCGAGTGAACCGTGAACCGTGAGCCGTCGTGAGTCGACAAACCCGTTTCTCTAAACGAAAAAGTCTCTTTCGCTCATTCTCTGAATTCCAGCGTGTGTGTGTGTTTGTGTGTGTGTGTGAGTATTTTCGTTTCGTTATGGTTTCGGTTGAAAAATGCTTTGTTTATAAATGCGTTTATCATTCACTTCATACGATCTCTGTTTTCTTCACATTGCCCTTTCTTTAATGAGAACTAATGAACGCCTTGGCAATGCGATCATCATCATCAGCTTGATCATTGCTGCCGGTTTTTAAATTTTGGTCATTGCCAGAAGAAAACGAAAAGTATTTTTATTCAGCTGCTTTTATTGTTTACACAAGAGCAATAAAAAAAAAAAAAAAAATCACAATAATATTAAACAAATACCCCGACAAAAAACGTGTGGGGGAAGGAGGGGCTCAACCCACACACTCACATGCGCTCGTAAAAAATATATATACATACATACAAAATCAGCTCGAAATCTGTTAATGCCAACCATTTATATCTCTCTGAGATCTCTTCAGCTAATTATGTTTGGGGATCATTTTCCATATCAATCAAAGAGCTGAATGCAGCCGTAGATTACACGTGTGAATTTATGGCAAAACATTAAACAGAATCGAATAGAGCTGATAGCTTATATATATATGTAGTTAAATAAGGCCAAGAATGCCTAAGCCTTGTCTCAGCTCACCAAATTGAATTATTTGATTGACACGCTATAAAAAGAGATAAACAAAAAAACACTAAAAACACTAAAAACTCTAAAAAAAAAATCAATATGAGCTGTGCTATTTATATGGTTCAGCTATCTCACTGTCTACTAAAAAGTTAACCCTTCTAAAAAACAAAAAAATATATATATACATATATACTCGTATATTCATATAATTTCCTTAAACAAAATGTCGACAACAACAACAACAACAACAACAGCTAAACACGTAAAAGCCAACTGAAAACAAAAAAAACTAACAAAGTTTTGTTCGTTTCGCCCATTTCCTGCGCACAACAAAAAATGTCTAAAACTAAAAATATTTAGTATTATATACATACATAGTATATGTATATGTATGTGTGTGTGTGTGTGTTGGTTTATAAAATTATGTCAGCAGTGCTTAAACAACAACAACAACAACAACAACAAGGATATGTGCCTTGCAGCACAGGCGTGTAAATTATTTATGTGCCAACTGTCCTTCTTATGAGCGCCATTGCCTCCCCACTCGGCAGCCCCCTCCCGCCACACATAATCCCAATGTGACACGCATGGCTCCTGCTCCTGCTCCTCCTGCTGCTGCCGCCAGTTTATAAATAAAAATCATTATTACTGACTGAGCCGCGCAGCTCCCTCAACTGGCGCTCCTCCGCATACCCCACACGATTCCTGCTGCCACGCACAACCTGTTCTCGCCCATTGCCCCCCCGTTTCTCCCGTTGCTGCTACGCCCCCTTGGCTCCGTTGCCTGCCTCAGTTTTGGGTATTTTTCAGTTGGCGACGTTGGGAGTTTTCGTTTGAAATTAGCACGCATTGTCCTTAATTGTTGGGGCGTTTGGGTTTTCATTTTGGGGCTTGGGCTTTCCATTCTTTTATTCAGCCTCTCTTAGCTTTTTTTCTTGTTGCTGTTTAACAAGCTTGGGGTCTGCCATGGTGTATGTGTGTGTGTGTGTGCCAAGCCAATGACTCGTTTGGCTGGCTGCGTGTTTATTTATTTGACTTGTGCATGTCGCTTTTGGGTGTTAACTTTAATAATTAACGGCATTAATTGCCGCACATGTCACATGTTGGCTTTCGGCTTGTGCCGCACAAGCCACCCGAACCACCCACTCGCACCACTGGCACCACTCGCACCACTCTCATGCATAGCCATGCATTTTGTAGAATTTGTATCCAATTTATTTTTCATTCTTTGTATTATTTAAGCGCTTATGTCATGTCATATAACCAGCCGAAAGATTCACAGCAACAACAACAGCCACTGCCCCGCCCACCAGATCTCAATACGCCCATCAAATTTGAACGCCTACCTTACGTACGAAGACTGCATTATTCATAAGCCCTAAACGTTAATTATGCACATGCCAGCGGGTTTTTTAGCTTTTTTTTCTGTTTAGGTTTTTCGGTATTTGGATTTCGGTTTTCAACTTTTGGCTTTTAATTGCACAAGCGTAAAATTTCAAATCGAAAAACAAAAAAAAAATACGGTTAAGAGTTTTGTTTTATGTATTTTATGTTGTGTTCAAAAGTAAAAGTCAAATATATATATATTTAACTAGCTAAATAAATATTTACAGCTAGTTAGTAACAGAGACTAACGTTTTTAGAGAGTGTGTGTGAGAGAGAGAGAGAGAGAGAGAGAGAGAGAGAGAGAGAGAGAGAGAGAGAGAGAGATAGAGAGAGAGAGAGAGCGAGAGAGAGATAGAGAGGGAGAGAGAGAAAGAGAGAGAAAATAATCTTGTGTATTAGCAATATTAAGTGATGGAAACAACAACAAAAATCGATTATTTTTGATGATTAATCGATGATTATTTTAAGCCAATCGATTATTAGCTTCAATTAATCGACGAAAATAATTGAATAATTATAGGAAATCACAATAAATCGAAAATATGATATCCCCTTGGGAAAAATCGTTATCGATAATTATCGATAATTTGAATTTATGTGTAAATCGAAAGAAAAAGAAAAAACTGATCTTGCAGTTTCGAATTATCGGGACTCGACTGAAGTGCCTAAGACCGACGCAATATTTTTTTTTTTTTTTTTTTTTTTTTGAATAATCGATTATGGTTTTCATTCATGACAATAATTGATTAATTTGCTTCCATATTCGATTTAA
Source organism: Drosophila aldrichi (assembly GCA_035045965.1). Lineage (NCBI taxonomy): Eukaryota > Metazoa > Arthropoda > Insecta > Diptera > Drosophilidae > Drosophila > Drosophila aldrichi. The sequence goes on along the minus strand of JAWNOM010000484.1, from coordinate 13,686,168 downwards.
ATGTATCGCAAAATAGGCTGCAAATAAACTAATACAATATTTCTGCAAACTAACTTCTTCAATCCATTCAAGTTAAAAATCTATGAATGCAAGCAATATAAAACTAAATGAGTTCGTAATACGATCTATGCCTCAATCAGCTATTTATGGGCAAATGAAAGAAATGAAAACGATATCTCTTAACTATTATTATGTGTACAACTATAATACATAGTTAGACAAACTAAAGCTTATTTTATGGCTAGAATTCGCATAAAGCATGCCAGTTACAAAATGCCAAATCTTGATAGAATTACGTTTAGAATGTATTTAACATAAATTTAAATAACAAATACAAATCAAGATCTGATGATCAATCATGATCATTGATGCCTCCATCGGCTGCTCTTAAGCAAAGCAAAGAAGGTAGGAAATGTAAACAAAATATTTTGTGGATTTTTATATTTGTTTATAAAAGTATATACATATATATTATATATAACTTGATAGTTATAGCTACAATTTCTAGCGGCTTTTCAAGCAAAATTCTTATAATACTCCCTAAGTACTTCTAGCTATAAAAACTTTCAGCTCACACTGTCTGCATTCATTCGATAACATTTCGATAACAAACCAAGTCAAGTGGCAGCCGTTAGCTTAAGTAGTTGGGGGCATAGAGGGCTTAGGGGGGGGCGTGCCCTAGTGATGCTCAATTAAAGCAACGTTTTGGCCATAAATGCCAGGCACTTAACAAACCCCTGACGATTATGAGTCCGACAATGAGGATTCGGGATGAGCTCAATGTGTGTGTGTGTGTGTGAGTGTGTGTGGCATATGATTTTCAATTTATGCCACAAATCCGGAACCCAGACAGACGCCGCCAAACTGTTTTCATTTTTTTCCTTTTCTTTTTTTTTTTGCATTTTGTGTGTATTATTTTTATTATTTTCTCCTGTTTTTTTTTTTACCCCCTCCTCTCTTGGCGGCAGCTTAACGCCTACGTCGATACAATTTGAGTTGGGTCACAATGAGGCACCAGCCATGAGGCGTGGCATGCCATGGCACAACTGCGAGTGGCATCAAATCGAGTCCAAGTGGCAATGGGGTCGTCAACAGCAACAGCAACAGCAGAGGCAACAGCAGTGGCAGCTTTTGTCGTAGTCCTCCAACAGTTTTTGGCGGCCGTTGAGCGCCATTAGGCGGCCTGTGCAGACATTAAAAACAGCTGCCATTGTCGCTGCTGCTGTTGCTGCTGCTGTTGCTGCTGATATTTTTGTTGCTGTTGTGGCATTTTTTGGAGCGGCGCACAAAAATTGCCTGTTTATATTCGCAGCGACAGCAAATTTTATTATTATTTTTGTTCTTGACAACGACAACAGCTGAAGGAGCAGAAGGAGCAGCAGCAGCAGGAGCAGCAGGAGACATTCTGGTGGCAAGTCCTAAAAGAGGGACACAAACTGTAACAGGAGTTTTTGGAACATGCAGCAGAAGCAGCAACAGCAGGAGGAGGAGGAGGAGGAGAGGGCTTCTAGTGTCAGTTGCCTGCTTTGAGTTGATTTTATGCACACTCCCATAAAGTGCAGAACGGGCATATTGGCTTTGGAGCAACAGGCTTGAGTGCTGTCTATGTCTGAGTGGGTATGCAGAGCGTCACAAGATAAACTCACAGAGTCTTAATAGCCCAGCAGACGCCTATAGAGTCAGAGGGTCTTAATACCCTATCAGACATATGTATGTGGGCAGCAGTCAGGTTCTCAGAGAGTTTGTAGCGAAATTGTCTGATTGGGTATGACGTATTATTAAAAAAAAAATAAATAAATAAATAATTAAAAAAATATATAAAAAAATAAAAAAAAATAATTTAAAAAAAATTATTGCAAAAATAAATAATTAAACAAATAAATAATTATAAAAAAAATTGATTTTAAAAAATAATTTTAAAAAATAATTAATTAAAAAAATCAAGAATAAACAAAATCAATAAATTAATAATTAAAATTAATATAAATTAAAATAAAATAAATAAAAGAAATAATTAATTAAAAAAATAAAGAATAAACAAAATCAATAAATTAATAATAAAAATTAAAATAAATAAGATATTATATTATCAATAAATTAATAATAAAAATTAAAATAAATAAGAAATTATTTTAATTTTAATTATTAATTTATTGATTTATTAAAATAAATAAGAAATTATTTTAATTTTAATTATTCATTTATTGATATTGTTTATTCTTGATTTTTTAATTAATTTTTTTTTTAATTATTTTTTAAAATGTATTAAAAAATCTTTCCTTGAACCTGATAGTCCCGAGTATTTAGTGCTCTAGCTATAACGAAGACAAACTCTTATATATTTTGTTTATTTATTTTTATTTTTTTAAACACTTCTCTTTTATTCTAAAAATCTTTCACACAGTCTGAAGATCCAAGGTATTTAGTTAAATATCTGTACATAAAACAAACTCATATATTTTAAAGAAAAATCTTTCTTAGAAGCTGACAATCCAAGGCAATTCGCTATCCTAGCTACAACTTAGAAAACTCATATATCATTAAAAAAAAAAACTCTTATATTTTGTTTTAAAAATCTTTTGGAGAATCTGAGGAACCAGCGTATTTAGTTCTCTAGCTATAACTGAAAGAACTCTTATATTTTGATTTACATCTTCTTCTTCTTCTTCATCATCATCTTTAGTATTTATTTTAGCAAAATTTGCATTTTATGCCCCGTCGCTAAATTTGTTGCATCGACTACAGACTCCATAGAGTCAGAGAGACTCGGCGATGACTCAATGCAGGGCGTCGCTGGGTGTCTGGCGCGGCACCTTTTGGGCGCAACGGCGCATGCCGCTTAGAAGACGTCGCGCAACCAATTAAAGAATAATTCATTTCAATTGAAGTCAATCAAAAGAAATAATTTCACGCTTAATCAATTAAGTGCCCAGGCACAGAGAATGCCAAGACAGACACACAAACAAACAAACAAATAAACAAACCAAACAAAGAATATTTTATGCTGTTGAGATTTTTGGGGAATTGGAGCAAGCGAATGCGACGACATGGGTTAATCAAAGAGGCGCTGATTGAACGGTCATATGGAAGAGACATAGTAGAGAACTTGGACTCGCTGCAGATCGTCATCATCATCATTATCATCATCGTCATTATGATGATGATATATGGGCACTTGAGCTTTGCTTGTGAGCCCCCAACAAATTGATTTGATGGCGGTGCTGAAATGCCGGCAAGTGGCACTTGAGCAAGCCAGACTTGAGAAATGTACGACTATATATATATATGTATATGCATAAGTATATGTGCTCCATATTACGATTGTTCGATCAATTTATATAGAGTGAGAGTGAGAGTGAGCGTGAGGAGAGGCGGCGCAATTGAAATATGCTGAATTGCAGCTAATCAGGGCGGCAGAGCCACAATTTTGTTAATCAGTGAATGTTTATGAAAGAAATTAGAAATACGAGGTCTGCTCCAAAAAGTATCATGAAAAGTGAATGAGCGTGGGATATACTATAGAAAATATATATGTTTAAGAAAAATAATAATAAAAAATAATAATAATAATAATAAAAATAATAATAATAATAATAATAATAATAATAAAAATAATAATAATAATAATAATAATAATAATAAGAATAATAATAATAATTGCTCACTTGTTCATTGGCTAATCTTACATTTTGCCCAATATAAATATATATGAAATGATCACAGATTAACGTCTTGGTACCTTAAGGTAATTTAGGATAAATTTGAGAATTCCTGAATTTATTAAAATTTCAATTTAATAATTATATTTATAGAGAAAATACATTTGCAAACTCACAAAAAAAATATATGTATATATATAAAATCAAATGAAATAAATTAATATTTATGCAGGTAAGACTTCATATGCTACACATATATCGTACATACAGTAAAAATATATAAAATATTATACATAAATATATATACATATTTATTTTTATTGAAATTTGCAGCTGCCTTAAGGCAACTTAATCTCAACAGAATTTAATTAAATATATTTGTAATAACGAACTATGGAAATTAACAATTTGAAAAATGATTTTCTTGCTTGAAAAAAAAGAAGAAAAAAAAATAGTAAAAATATTTATATTTACAGATTGAATGTCTAAAAATATGAAAAGAAAATTAAGTTCAGTCTAGAGCAAAAATATTTTAATAGGAAATACCTGAAAAGCCGCAACAAATTGTTGTTAACATTTTCATATGCTGAGCAGAGAAATTGCAATAGTTATAATAGACTTTTTGCTATTAAAAAGTTTACAGGTCGACAACAGAGGGCGCCACAAGCACACACACACATTCACACACACACACAATGCATGTCTGTGTCTATGTTTTTATACTTTTTTTCTGCTTTTTAGAGTGGCACACGCATTGTCAAAAACATTTGCGCTCTTATGCCAGGGCCACCCAGAAATTGTTTGGTGCAACTGAGTGTGGCAAATGCAACAAACAGGAACGGCCCATGGAATGGAACAACAACAACAGCAACAACAACAACAACGTCAACAGACAAAGCCAAAGGCAATGGCAAAGCGTCGCATTAATTTGTCATTTTGCGCGTTTGGCGACGACGGCAAATGGGGCGCAATGATGATGGAGTGGGCGAGCTGGCTGAGTTTGCACCACTATGCCAACATCAAGTGGCGCACAGACACGCCCACACACACACACACACCCATACACACAACACTTAGCACATACTGAAAACTTTGTTTTTTGCTTACGCGCTGTAAAAACTTACTTATTTTTTCTATTAAAAAAACATTTTTTTTTTTCACAACTCTTTTTTTGGTTGTTGTTTACACGCGCTGCCTTTTTGGCTTCTATTTCCGCTACTACACACACACACACACACAAACGCGCGCGCAATTTGACTTTGAAAAGTACAAAAAAAAACATTGTCACAAAACTTTTATGGGAGAGACAGTGGCAAGGCAAGGATAGCCCAAGTGTGAAGCGGAATGGTAAAGGCTAGCAGCGGGGCTGTCAGGCAAACATTGGTGGCCATGTCTAGCACACACACACACACGCACACATGTGCGCTGCGGTGGCAGCCACTTCATTTGCTTGCTCATTAAAAGTTGCGACACATACAAATGCAGGCGGCACGAAGTCAACACGTTTGCCAGCATGTCAAGTGCCAGTCAGAGTTGCCAAAGGGGGGCGGGAGGCAGCAGCACCACCACCACGGCACAATGAATGTCAAGAACGAGTGAAAATTTGCGCTTAAATGCAGCACAAAACTACGACGACGAGGCCAGCGACCCAACACCTCTCAGTCTCACTCTCTCTCTCACTCTCACTCTCTTCATCTATCTCACTTTTTATACCCTGAACCCATTGAAAATGGGAAATCAGGGTATAATGGTTTTGTGAAAAGTATGTAACAGGCAGAAGGAGGCGTGGCAGACCCCATAAAGTATATATATTCTTGATCAGGGCGATGAGCTGAGTCGATATAGCCCTGTCCGTCTGTCCGTCCGTCCGTCCGTCCGTCCGTCCGTCCGTCCGTCCGTCCGTCTGTCCGTCCGTCCGTATGAGTGCGTCGATCTCAGAAGTTACAAGAGCTAGAGAGCTGAAATTTTGTATGTAGACTCGTGTATACAATACGCAGTACGAGTTTATCATATTTTTTCGATAACTCATTCGATATCTTTTTATCGAGGATAATCGATAAATTGTTATTGTTTTTTCAGCCTAATTTGAACACTTTTAAACATAGAGTGTTAAGATTTGTTGTGTATATACATTCGATGGATACACACATTTTGTCATTTACAGATTTTGGACACCACGCCCCCTTCGCCCCCAATTCGTAAAAAACGTATTTCAAATACTAGAGACTTGTGCTTCGGAATGTACACAGATTTATACATTATGATTACATTCTGAAAGTTTCATTAAGATCATGCGTCTACAAACGAAACTATTCAACAAATAAAATCTCATAGTATTGCCCACACTGCAGCGCAGCCCAAGCGCAGTCGCTGCTTACTGCGCAGTTAGCAGAGCGCGAGCTTATGCGTGCATGTGGAGGCATGTGTATGTATGTGTGCATAAAAGAAGTGCAGAGTGATTAGAATATCAGCTTGGAGGGTTCAGGGTATCTCCTAGTCGAGCAGTCTCGACTAGAGCCTTCTTACTTGTTAAATATAATATATATACATATATATACATATGTATATTTGTACAGACTTGCTGAAAATGCACAAAAAATTTGTCACTTTTCAGAGAGCAAGCAAGAGAGAGAGAGAGAGAGAGAATGAGCTGAGGTGTGTCTGTCTGTGTCTGTGTCTGTCTGTGTGTGAGGTGCTGCTGCCCCTGTTCACATTTCCTGCGCCCTGTCTTGGTCATTATTATAATTTTTCATGTCTTGACTTCACATAGCAACAGCAATCAACACACACACACACACACACACACACACACATGAGCTGAGGCTTAGCGGCTTACTGGAGCGTGCTTGGGGTTGGCAACAGCACAGGTGTATGCACACATACACTTACTAGGCCCTCCGTCTGTCTGTCTGTCAAAAGTACAAATGACTACAAGTCGTCCCAGTCGAAATCGGATTCAGATTCAAAATCCGGAATTTTGCCTGGCTGCCCACCGCATCGCCACTTGGGTATTTATAAAGCAGACAACATAGAGAGTCGACTCTATGAAATGCAAGTGTTCGCACAGCTGATGAATGTCATCACACACTCACACTCAAACACACACACACACACAGATAGCTAATGAAGACGTGTGATGTGTGTGTGTGGCAAATTTACAGATACAGTGAAAGTTAATAATTAACATGAAATGATGATAGTTCAGTTCGAGTTTATTTATAGAGCTTATGAAATATTAATAATAATATTAGTACATGAATAATTATAGGTCATTATAGGTCATTTTATCATTATTCTTAGCACTTAATAAGCATTTTCTTTACATTCTTATATTTATTAGTATGATCATTGTCATTGTCATTGTCATTGTCATTGTCATTGTCATTGTCATTGTCATTGTCATTGTCATTGTCATTGTCATTCTCATTGTCATTGTCATTGTCATTGTCATTGTCATTGTCATTGTCATTGTCATTGTCATTGTCATTGTCATTGTCATTGTCATTGTCATTGTCATTGTCATTGTCATTGTCATTGTCATTGTCATTGTCATTGTCATTGTCATTGTCATTGTCATTGTCATTGTCATTGTCATTGTCATTGTCATTGTCATTGTCATTGTCATTGGCATTGTCATTGTCATTGTCATTGATAAGCCATTCCTTAATTCCATTTCTACTTTACATTTAAGTGCAAGAATTATTTCAGTCCTAGTATTTCTGACTTATTCAGTTAACTAATCAAATAGCATTACACATTCAATTTCTCACCATTTCAAACTTTCTCTGGTTCTTCCTCGTTCTCTCTCTATCTCACTTGGTGGCCGCCTAAATGTCGCCAAAGCTGACCCTATAAATAAGCGCACGAATGGGCCAGTCTCTATTCTTATTAAGCATTGCCCCACTGCAATGCATTAGCTAGCATTAGCGACAGCCCCAACTGCGCAACCCTTGTAGATAGTTTGGATTCGCGTATCTTTATGCTGTCGGTCGTCATCAGCTCCGTAGCTCCGTAGCTGCGTAGCTTCGCTGCTCCCGAGCTCCAGAGCTCAGCGACATTTTGCTAATTAAGCTGTGCGGTTCACGTTAAAATTGTTGCAGGCACCGCAGCAACATCGGAACATCGCACCGCCGCTTCGCCGCACCACCAGCTATTAGCATTTTTATGTTGGCAGAGAGAAGGCACTTGAGGTTTATCTGGGCAGAGTTTATGTCTGGCAGCGGTCACTACTTAGTCTGATTATTGTTATTATGGCGTCGCAGTTTTCATAAATTCCCAGCAAGTTATTTTCCCATAAATTCAGCGGCCAGACGTAGTGCAAGGACAGCGTCGGACAGGACAGGACACGAGAGAAAAAGAGAGGAGAGGAGGAGAGTGCGGTACGAAGTGGGACAGGACAAACCAGAGGACATGCCGACAGCTCCACAGGTAGACAGCGACTAAGACAACAACGACGATGACAACAGACAGTCAGACAGACTGAGAGACAGATGGACAGGCAGACAGACAGACGGACAGAGTGAGGGCAAGGCATTGCGACAGATAACTGGCAAGACGCTTGTTGGAGCTAGTGGGGGCCGCCGTCGGGTCGTCCTGTCAAGACGCAGACGACGCTGCAAGCAGCAAGCCGCAACCATAAAATGTCGTCGATGGGCAAAAATCTGTGACGGGGCTAGGCGGGCGGCGGGCGGCAGGCGGCAGGCGGGAGCAGGAGACGGGACGTAAAGTGAATGCACATCATGAAGCAAGCACCTGTCCCAGACGCTTTGTCCTTTGGGATGCAATTTAAATTGGCATTCCACATGACGGCCAAACGAGTGCGAATGCGAGTATTCATGTGCAAGGACATTCGCCGCATTTAACTGAATTGAACTGAACCGAACTGAACCGAACCGAGCCATCTAGCCGGGCTTTAACTAAAAGCAGCTCTACCGCTACCACTACCTCTATCTCCTACTCTACCTCTACCTCTACCTCTACCTCAATCTCAGGCTCTGCCTCTACCTCTATCTCAGGCTCTGCTTCTACCTCTGCCTCTACCTCCACCTCTACCTCTACCTCTACCTCTACCTCTACTTCTACCTCTACCTCTACCTCTACCTCTACCTCTGCCTCTAGCTCTACTTCTACCTTTGTGCAACTAAACCTGTCAACCAATATCACCTGCTCTATGCGTGGTATTAATTTACTTCTACTTCTTCTTCTTCATCGTTTACCCTTATTTGGCAAAGGGTATAATAAAGTTGGCAATGTTTATATGAGATTCGAAAAGTCTTTACCATTTCTTTAATTGGACGAAGCTGAAATTGTTGTCAACTTCTCTAGATCCTAGTTGAAGGCATTAGCTTATGCCATTACTTTAACTAACTTTAATTGCTGTAAGCTTAGAGCGAATTCTTGTGAAGAGATAGATTTACTTATACGTTTTTTATATATTACGAATATTTGTTCAATATATTCTATATATTTAAGATATCTGTGGGATGATTCAGTTAATCAACTCAGGATCAGCTCAGTATAATATATTGATTTTTGTATCATATGCATATAGTAAGAGAAAAATTTACTCAATGTACGTATATATCATCATATCATATCATATATGTATATATGTATATGTATGCATATTATATATTGACTCATCTATAATCTTTCACTCCAGATAAGCTAAGTCAATATGAATATTACATTGATGATTTCATCAATGATTTCATCATTTACCCCTTACTCAAACGAATTTCAAGAGAAAACCCTAAACACAGGGTATCTGCTAGTTTAGCACTGCTTACTAATGCATTCATATTTGTGACTTTCGTATGTTTTTTCGTTTTGTTTTAACACATTCCTTTTCCGTTGATTATTATGAAATGTGGCTTTTGCTATTGTCATTATATGTTTTATTTTTTGTCTCATCAGCGACCTTCTCAGGCTGAAGTGACTTCTCGACTCTCGCTTCTCGATTCTCGCTTGTCGCGCTCCCAGTTCTTGTTGCTCGTCGCGCATTCGTTCCGAATTGCATTTGTTATCTTGTCGCGCCCCATTGTCGTCATAGTTCTCAGCCACTGGGCAGCCGTTAACGCTTAGGTAAACAAGCAACAACAACAACAACAACAACAACAACAACAACAGCAATTTAGTGTCGGTTCCGCTGTCTGCGGCATGTTTTTGCACCGCTTCAACGGGTTGCACAGCACTGCTGCACTGTTGCAGCCATCATCATTACAGACATTGGCCGTTGCCAATGCCAATGCCACAACTTGTCCAGTTCGCACTTCTCTCTTCCTCTCTTCCTCTCCTCACCTCCTCACTTCTCGCTTCTCGTAATTCTTATCTTGCTCATGTTGGAACACGAATGCTACGCGTCTGTGCACCGCCTGCCGTCAGCTATCAATTGGATATCATCTCGATCGACCAAAGCTTATGCAACTAAATTGCTGAGATCGACTCAATAAATAGTCGCGCCTCATAATCCGCTCTCTGTGCGCACTCTATAATTATGCGCTGCTATTTATTTATTATTTAATTGGCATTCATTAAGGCTTTCTAAGCCACAACTACTTGAGCTCTATCATTAAAGAAAGCTGCAATTCCAATATTTCGATGCGATTCATTAAGATTGCTTTATAATTCATGGGAAATTTATTTTCAAATTTAAGGAATTTATTAGATTTGAGTTTCAGGAGAAATGGAATTAAGGAGAATTGAATTTTATGTCTGCCTTATGAGACATTATATAGACTTAAGCTTATAGGATAAGTTTTTCAGTTTTTCTTTAGGGTCTGCCATATGAATATATTTATGATATATTCATTTGAATTCAGAGAGTTCTATTAACTTATTTCATGGTAATATTTTGATTTTGATTTTTGGCAAAGCTTAATAAAAAAAATAATAAAAATAAAAAAATAAATAAATAAAAATGAAATATACAAAAAATAAATAAATAAAACATAAAAAAAAAATAAAAAATAAAAAAAAAAAAATAATAATAATAATAAAAATATAATAAAAAAAATAAAAATAAAATAAAAATAAAATAAAATAAAAATAAAATATAAAATAACAAAAAATAAAAAATTAAATTAAAAAAAAAATTAAATTAAAAAAAAAGATAATAAAATGCTATAAAATTTTCTATTTTTATTCCTGTTGAATATTTATGTATGTATTATATTTATTTTAATACATATATATAACATACACTTATTTGTACATACATATATGTATATACACATTTATACATACACTCATACACACATACATACGTACACTCACACTAAAGAATATAGCTTTAAAAATGATCTATATATTTTTTTTTTCAAAGCACCAACTGTTACTACAACTTATGAGAAGCGCATAGAAGGGCGTCTTTTTATATGCTTCAGTATTATTAGGCAGTAAATGGCTTTTTTTGTTGTGCCAGCTTTTAGACTCTATGCACACTTTCCATAGTATTCATTAAACCAAATAAATCCAGTGAGAAACACAATATTTTGAGTGAAAATTTGAAAGGCAAATTTAGATTAGCATATTTATGAATTTTCAATTCTAATTCACAAAATTTGCACAGTTATGCGTAGATATTGGACTGATTTATGCCAGAAACATTTATGAACTGGCAGCTGTTTAATATTCTCGCACTCTCTCTCTCTCTCTCTCTCTCTCTCTCTCTCTCTCTCTCTCTCTCTCTCTCTCTCTCTCTCTCTCTCTCTCTCTCTCTCTCTCTCTCTCTCTCTCTCTCTCTCTCTCTCTCTCTCTCTCTCTCTCTCTCTCTCTCTCTCTCTCTCTCTCTCTCTCTCTATTCGAAATTAATTATTGAATTTAAGTCTAAGCGTCATAAATATTTTGTTGTATAATTGTTTTAGTTCTTGTGTAATGTGATTTTCGGTTAATACGTAAATTAACGTTATTTCAATATTCTGGTATTGAATTGAAGTTGGCTTCAATTATGCGAAATATTCATGCATGCTGAGCTCGCTCGCTCTGCTAGCAGAATTATTTTTGTTAAGTTTGCCTATTGCTGCTGCTTATCATATTAAGTATTTCATTTGGCCAACTGAATTGTTGTACACAACTTGGCCTATTCCAACGGCCATTGTCAGAGTCTCAATCGCTGCTGCTATCTGATGATGATGATGATGAGAATGCTCAAGTTCTTATCTCAAGCTAAAAGCTAAAAGCTAAAAGCCAAAACTGTAGCTCTAGCTAAAACTGACTGCCCTAGGTTCAATTCCGATTCCCCTGTGCCACATAATTTGTACTTTAATCGTGCGGCAGTGGGGCACAGTGCTCTGTCTGCTGCTGTGGATTCCACTGTGGTTTCCACAAGTTTCACTTCATTTTCATAAATGCCACATTAAAGATGCTGTTGCTTGGCTCGACCGCAGATCGCGCACAGAACAAGACATACATAGCTCTGCCATCAAATGACATTAGCCTGGACAACACACTCTACGGCTATGACAAAAAAAAAAAATAAGAGAAATAAAGTTAAAGAACACGTCCTCGATGCAGTTTTTACGGCCAGTTTCAGCTGGTTGAGGGAGGTGGAGGGAAAACTGGTAACTGGTAACTGGTAACTGGGCGGAGGCATCGTCTAGATACCTTTAGCCAATTTATACAAAACGCTGATCACTTTATAAGTAAGTATATCATCATTTATACATGCGCTTCTGCCCAAGCCAGCGAACCGCAAGCCAAGTAAGGCTCGCCAGAGGGCCAAGACGGCGACTGCGACGGCGACGGCGACGTCGGCTACTTAGCCATGTCGTTTTTACCGTTTTTGGGCGCATGGGGCATGCCAAAAATGTTGCGAACGTCTCAGCGTTTTGTACAGTTTTGTTGTATTATTATTTATTATTGTTGTTGTTGTTGTTGCTGTTCGTTCTGGTCATTTATATTGTGCGAGTGTGTATGTGTGTGTGCGAGTGTGTGCATGTGTCAAGTGGACTTGTTTAATAATTTATGATGAGGCCAAAAACGTAGATCGTGCGTTGCGCATTGCCAGCCATTAATCATGCTGCCAGTCAGGCCAACAGCAACAGCAGCAGCAGCAGCGGCAGCCGCAGCAGCAGAAGCAGCAACTCCTGCGAGAAGCGCAGCGGCTGCTACTGCTGTAGTAAAAGTTCAATTACCCGCCAAATCAAAATTCAATCTGCTGGCTACAAAAAAGCAGTAAAGAAAAAAAAAAAAAACAAACAAACAAACAAACAGACAGAGAGACAGTAAAATCCGCTGGCCAGCATACAGTAGTTGCTGCAGGAGCAGGAGGCGGGGGCGTGTTGCCACTGCATATTGACTGCAGTCTGCAATGTGGTAAAATCAAAAATTCCAAACGCATACGACAGACAAGCATGACGACGAAGACGTGGAGTAGCAAAAGCTGGATCAGCAAACGGCAGGAGGAGGAGGAGAGGGCAAAGAAGTAGTAGCAGCAGCTGGAGGAGGAGGAGGGAGTAGAGGGCTAAGGAGTGGTAGCAGCAGCAGCAGCAGCAGCAGGAGGAGGAGGAGGAGGAGGAGGAGCAGGAGGCGGGGAGGAGAGGGCTAAGGAGTAGTAGCAACAGCAGGAGGCGGGGAGGAGAGGGCTAAGGAGTAGTAGCAACAGCAGGAGGAGGAGGAGGAAGAGGGCTAAGGAGTGGTAGCAGCAGCAGCAGGAGAAGGAGGAAGAGAGCTAAGGAGTAGCAGCAGCAGGAGGAGGAGGAGTAGTAGCAGCAGCAGCAGCAGGAGGAGGAGGAGCAGCAGCAGGAGACGACACAACGAATCATGTCGTGGCGGGCGTGTGCTCAGCAATGGCGTAGGCAGTGAGGACGCCGATGCCTGATGGTGCCCACTTAGCAGCGCCAGAGATCAGATGACAGCGAGAAGACATCGGCGACGTGGCAGGATAACATCCAACCAGTCAGCCAGTCAACCAGTCAGGCAGTCAAACAGGGCCTGCAAAAACGCGCCCAAAAACCACCAAAGGCTATCAATCAAGAGGCGTACTTCAAATACTCTAACTTGAGCATAAGTTAGAGTAAGAAGCGAGCACAGTGAACGCTGACTAAGAGCAACTAGCCGAGAAATTCAATTGCATAGAATTTGAACTTGACAAGACATAATAATGAAATTACTAATGATGATGATGTTTTGATTTTGATTCTGATAAACTTTGCTCGCATCCCAGCAGAAAAAAAAAAAAAATACTTTTACATTCTTAAGGCTTTGAAAGCCTAAATAAATCGCTCACTTGTCTCAACAGTTGTTCCGGCAGACGTGAGCTTAACCCAATTCTAAACTATAAACTTGAGTTGTAGCAGATATCTACAAATAAATTATATACATATATATTGAATTGAGACTTGGCGAAGAAATCGAAGAAGCCAGCGAAACTTTGTTTCACTGAAATTTGCAATGCGTTTGGCAGGGTATATAAGCGAGCGAGCTCTCAGCGTGACCTGAGGGACATGTGTGGCTCTCTGACTGTATGTGTGTGTGTGTGTGTGTGTGTTGGCCACGTAGTAGGTGCAAGCATAAGCGCTACTAATCTGCTACTCAGTGGCGTATCAAGCTAAGCAGCATGCCAGCGAACAAACAAACAAACAGCGAGACAGACAAAGAATCAAACAGAGAAAGGCAGGCAGACAGAGATAGAAAGAGCAGGAGAGAGAGAGAGAGATGAATGGCAAATGCAGGCAGCTGCTATGCTCATTGTGTGTGAGTGATCAGACAGCCGCAGATTACGTATACGCCGCGTTGTGTGCTTAACTTTTTGACTTTGGCTGTGGCTTCTGCGGCAACAGCAGCAACAGCAACAGCAGCAACAACAACAATATGAAATATACCTCTGGCTGCTGCTGCTGCTGCTGCTGCTTAAAAAGTCCGCTCAGGTCTCACAGATGCCGCAGTCGCAGCCTTCATTTGTTATTCAAAAGTTTTTGGCTGCCTTTCTGCTGCTTCTTCTACTTCTCTTCTTTTTTTTTTTTCTCTCTCTGTATATTTTCCTGTTGTTGTTGTTGTTGTTGTTTCCACGCCACGTACGCAGCTTGACTGAGGCTGGAGCTTGAAGAGCCAGTCTTAGCCAGACACGACATTTGTCCAGCAGCAGCAGCAGCAGCAGCAATCGGGGGCAGGTCTTTGGTCTTGCCCCGCTGCCCATAATGAGCTGCAAGTGCAGCATTTAATGGGCTCCTCTTGCAAAGATTTGATAGTGAGATGACTACAGAAATGCAATCAACAAAGAAATGGCACTCTGGCCACTCGGGAATTTCCAAATTCAACTATTTATACATGCTGAATTTTAAATACTCTCTCACACACACACCAAGTGACATGCATATGCATGCATGTCAAATCGAATGCAACAAAATTCTTTACAAAAAACCAACAATCTCTGAAATGCTGCAAACACTCGCCGGCATAAGTATGCGTACACCACAAATAATTTAATGGCTCTGCACGCGGATGCGCTATCAAACAAAACATTATCAGTGTTTATGTCAATTGTTTTTGTTTTTTTTTTTAATACTATATACATATATATATGTATAAATATATCTCTATATTTCTTTTTTTTTAAACTATCTGCTTTGTTGATTTAGCGAAGCTACAAAAAAAAAATATATATATATATATATATAACCAAAAATAAATAAATAAACAGGAAAAAAGCAGGAAAAACTGGCTACAAAAATGGCATACAAATATTTTTGGGCCGGGAAAATTGTGCACGATATTTATGCCAACATTTCATGGTATTTATTTATTTTTATTTATTTTTTCTATAAAAATATTTTTCTTTTTTTTCGCATTAAATTTATTGAATTTATTTCCTCTCTGCGCTTGACTTTCTGCTCTTGCCCCCATTGCAACTAAAGTGATATTTATTTGAGCCCGAAACAAACTATGCACAGGAATATGATTTCAAATAAGCAAAGCACAAACAACATTTCATAAGTGTCCATTAAATGATGGCGCTTAGTATGCCACAGTTGAGATGCGAACGATTAGAAACGAGAAACACTTTCGAACTGTCAAGTTTGTGTTGCGAAAACTTTGCTAAAAACTTAAGCTTACTTGACTTGTGCTAAATGCAAAGCTAATAATTTAAAGTGCATAGAATGAGTGTGTGAAATGAATGGAGTCTATCTGTACAGCATTCGAGTTGGAAACGTAACTTTAATAACTAGACAATTGAAGTTTCATGAAGATCTCAAATAATCGCATCACTAATTTATGCTAAATGGAAATTTATTAACTACAATCTATTATCGATTATTTGATTACATATTTCCTAATTGAAGATCTGATATTTCAATCATTTTTCGCTTCATTTCTGCATACACAAGAAAGATTTACTATGGCTCATTATTTATTAAATATCTTTTGTTCTAGTTGGACTTTCTGCATCAAATTTAGGGGGCATAAGAGGCATAGTCGAAGCAGAGTAGCTCACATATTAAATAGCTCTTTTAGATTCAAGGGAAAAATACAGAAGTAACCTAGATCCGAAATACACTTATCACACAATCTAACTTTAAAGATATTCTAGCTGAATAAAATTATTGAAGTTGATCGATACTAAACAAATTTTATGAGTTATCGAAAAAGTGAAAGACTCTTGCTAATGCTGAAATATTTGCTATATAAAAAGGTAAGATCGAGATCCGCAAGAGTCAGATGCATCGTTTTGTTCAAAAATACTTCATGGAATCTTTACATAAATTTTCACAAAACAATTATACTCTAAAATTTCACTCTTGATAGAATAAAAAAAAATATATAATAAAAAAATATATATAAAAAAATATATATAAAAAAATATAAATAAAAAAAATATATATATATAAAATATATATATACAAAAAATATATAAAAATATAGTAGTAGTAATAAAAAAAATTATTAAAAAAATTAATTAAGAAAAAAAAATATATTAAAAAAAAATACATCTATTATATGAGCATAGAATCATTTTGCTGGCCCATTTGCCGAGCGCTTTTGAAATCAATTTTTATTATTGTAATTAATTTTCAATTATTATTAAAATATTAGCATAAAATGTGCATGAACTGCATAATGTTGCGCATAAAATATAGTTACAGCTCATCTTGAATAATTGGCTTTACTAATAAACTCTACATACATATATATAATGTGATTCTCACTTTTTTTTAATGCAGCTATATTAACGGTTATCTACAGTCAGTTTGACTGACATGAAAAAGAAAAAAAAAAAAAAACAACTGTTGAAAAAAAGTTGAATAAACTCTCTCGCAACGCTGGCTAAATTTGTGTAAATAAAAATTATGTTAATTATAATTTTTTCCATTTTTTTTCCATTCTCCTTTTTTTTTTTTTTTTTGCTTTTATAGGTGTGTTTTTGTTGTTGTTGTTGCTGCTGCTGGCTGGTTGTGGGCTGCAATTATGCTAATTGTATTTTCAATTATTATATGTTTATTTATTATTATTTCAGTGGGTGCATGTCACTGTAGCACGCCTCCGCCACCCGCCACCCGCCTCTGCCCTCTCAGCCCTCGCACAGCTGATTAAAATTATGCAACGTTCGTCGATTTATGATAAACGCTGCATGAATTTTAAGATGATTTCATTTCCATCAAAATTAAAATTGATTTTCCCGTTGCTTTTCTGCTTCTTCTTCCCGTTTTTTTTTCCAGCTGTGTTTTTCCAGCTCTCATTTTTCTCCTCGCCAATTTACAGGCCCGAAAGCCTATAATTATGCACACCCACACATGCACATATGCTCGCACACACACACACACACACACACACACATAGACATATGTATGTGCATACGCATTCATTAAATAATTATGCTGATAATTAAAAATGAAGTGGACAGCTGGCTGAACTGGCTAAAGACTATCTGAACACGCACTGCCTTTTCGCGTATTGTCATCGCGGCATATACCCTGGAATCCCTCAGTTAATCGCATTAAATAGTCGCTCGTTGCCTCGCTTTGAGTTGTTACTGAAAACGCACGCAACAACAACAACAACAACAACAAATTCAATAAAAGCCGCAACAAAATCCTTCAGCTTTAACTTTTACATTGCGATGGTGAAATGGTTTTTATTTTTTAATTCTTATTTGAATTACGCGAATCTCCAATTGGAACACATTCATATTTGCATCTGATCGGATAATGTTTTCTCTATTGGTGTACAATTAGTTGTTGATTGACTGACTGACGAGCTGAATCAATTCAAGATTGACTGCTTCATTGATTGATTGATGGATTGATTGACTATGAAATAGATCTACTAAACTGAACCAGAGATCCTAACTCTAGATGAACGACTGATCCACTAAGTGAATGAGGGATTGACGAAACAATAGACTGAAGAATAGACTCACTGACTTAATGATTGATTGAGTGACTTATTGATTAATATGAGAGAGAGAGAGATATAGAGAGAGAGAGAGAGAGAGAGTGAGAAAGATATAGAGAGAGGGAAGGAGTGAGAGAGAGAGAGAGAGAGAGAGAGAGAGAGTAAGGAAGAGCGATTGAGAGAGAGAGAGAGAGAGAGAGAGAGTGAGAAAGATATAGAGAGAGGGAAGGAGTGAGAGAGAGAGAGAGAGAGAGAGAGAGAGAGAGAGAGAGAGTGTAAGGAAGAGCGATTGAGAGAGAGAGAGAGTAAGGGAGAGCAATAGAGAGAGATAGAGAGGGAAGGAAAGCGAGAAAGGCAAAGTGAGATAGAACGAGAGAGTATGGGAGAATGACTAAGGGAAAAATAGAGCTAGAGAGCCTTTCCTCTCGGCATACGAGAGACGAAGAGTGTGCGAGATTCAGCGAGTGAGGGAGAGAGGGAAAGACAGAAAGAGTGAGAAAAGTAGATGACAATGTAAGCAAAGAGTCCCTCAACTGATCGATTGACTGACTGAGCGAAAGACCAATTCCAAGTTCTTTACATCGTATCGTATCGTATCTTATAATGACTTAAAACTTTTCTTCGCCAACTCCACATTCAGCCAAGCGTTGCCAAGTCGATGCTGCTCCTCCCACACACTGCCCTTCGCTTCAAGGTTCAAAGAGCTTTAGTTTATTAGCGCCATATGCGTCTGATAAATGATAACGCTGTTCCGTTCCGCTGATTATGCAATTGATTAAAATGAAGAATGAGCAAAAAAACAAAAATTGGCTTGCAATAGCAACAGCTGCAGCTGCTGCTTCTGCTCCAGCTGCTACTCCTGCTCCTGCTGCGCTGCTCCTTTACGTTCATTCGCATCCTCTCTCGGCAGCCTTATCATTATCCATATTGCATACCCTTTGGGCTGCCTGTATTGATCTGACTCCTTGGCTTGGCATTTGTTTAATTAAAGTGATGCGCATGCCGTGCACCCGTTTGCCAGTTGACCAACCCAAAGCCAACCCCCCACCCCCCTCCGCCTGCATACCATGCAGCAACACACACTCAGTGCATTGGCTCTGTGGGCATCAACTGAGCGCTCTGCCAATTGGAGCCACAAAATATTTTCGAAAAGCCGTTGGCATTATTTAAAATGCAACGCAATGCGGCGCTCGAAATGCAATCAATGTGAATTAAATTCCCGGCTTGCAGCCAAGGAAATTGCAGTCCGGCAGTCCGGCAGTCGACAGCGGCCGCATGGCCCCCACCGACTAACCAGAGCGAGCCACCGAGCCACCGAGCAGGTGAGCAAAGGGGGCGTGCCTGGACAGAGGCAGATGTGGCAGGTCAGTTGCACGTTTGAGCCGTGGTCCATTTACGGCTCGCGGTTCCGTCTCGCTGCCTTATTTTTGTTTTTTTCGTGCTGCTGCCACTGCTGCTGTTGCTCCGACTGAGAGCTGGCCGCAAAAATGTTGCACAAAAACTCGGCAGCTGGCCGGCAATTTAATTGAGCGTGAAATATGTGCCACCATTTCAGGAGGCAGCAACAGCAACAGCAACGGCAGCTGAGTTGTAAGTGCAAAGCACTCGAAAGACCCCCAGCATTCTATAACACAATTCCTAAAGCCTAGCACAAAGAGACATCGCTCTGAAGCTCTTTAAATCTATATATACAATACATATATGTATATTTCGACTAAACTTCAGATAAATATATTTACACTACAATTTCATTTTGTTTATTGATCTTGCTAAGTTTGTAATAAAAAGCATATAAATTAATTAATATTAATAACATAAATCATTTATTTTTATAGCCCAAACCCATTGAACATGGAAAATTAGGATATATTTCAGGCAGAAGTAGGCGTGGCAGACATCATAAAGTATAAACATTCTTGATCACAACGACGAGCTGAGCACTGTCCGTCTATCTGTCTGCCTGCCTGTCCTTCTGCCTATTTATCCGTTCGTCTGAATGTAAGAACGTGTCAATCTCAGAAGATATATGAGCTAGAGACTTGAAATTTGTTTGCCTAGGTTCGTATATATCAAGCGCATATCGAGTTTGTTTCCAAAAATCGATAACTATAAAAACCTGATTGAAAATCAGCTATGAAATTATATATTCCACTTTTTCTAGAAGATTTTTTGGAAATCAGATTATCTAGGGCAATGTTGAGGTAGTCGATAAATGTTATCTACATCTATCTGTTTATATCTATATAGCTCGACCTACATCCACATCTTTATCCACATCAATTTATCTATCACATCTATCCATCACTCCATCACAGCTCCAACAACTGACGATTATTTATATGCCAATCTATAGGTAATTACAGCTCATATTATATCATTTAAGCACTCATTTCTGCGATAAACAATAAATGTGTTCACTTCGCTTGAAATCAGATCCAAACACTTTGAAGTTCTTTGCCAATTTTGTTGTTGTTTTTAATTACCCATATCAATAGACTTTTATTGCTAGTATTTTATTGCAATAACTGTATATATATAGCATTTGTGCTGTGTTTACGTCTGTTTGCGAAACATTTAACTGTGATTTAATAGTCGAGCTAAGTATTTACCAAAGTTATCAAATTATACATTATTGTTTGTAATAATCATATTACTGCCAGGCTGAAACTCGTTTATGTAGTAGAGTGTATGCAGTTTGCTTAATATACAATTAGCTAGAGAGAGAGAGAGAGAGAGAGAGGGAGACAGATTTGATGCGAGAAATCATTGCTGAAACTGCTCTTCAGTTAGATTTACCGCAGTCATTAAATACTACTGCGTTTTTGGGGGGCGTGGCCAGCAATATCCTCTCATTCACAGCAGTTTTTGATACACCTAACGATCTCTCTTTCACACTCAACCGCTACCCCCTCTCTCTCTCTCTCTCTCACGCTTTAACTGCAGTAGCTGGGATTTTTATCAATTTTTTGTTTTTTGTTTCTGTTACCAACTTGTTTCTTAAATAGCAACATGAAACAACAACAACAACAACAACAACAACAGCAACAGTATCAACAGCAGCCTTAAGCATATTCTCTCAGCTTACAGCAGGCGTTGCCCTTGGGTTTAGTGTTACCGTTACACAATCCTTGGCAGCTGGTGCGTGTCTTGGCTAATTGATCGCGCTCGCAAAACAAAAAAAAAAAATCTCCTTTTACCACTGCTGCTGCTGCTTCTGCTTCTTCTTCTCCTTTGCCTGCCCCACTCACAGCAGTTAGCCCTTGTTGTTGTTGTTGTTGTTGCTTTTGTTATTTATGCATGTTTATCTGTGTGCTGCTGTTGTTGTTCTTGTTGTTGTTTTTGTTATTGTTGTTACATTTAGCTGCTGAGGGCGCAGGTCACGGTGTTTTGGCTACGGCAAAGGCGGCAACTGCATCCTGTGCCTGCTGTTTTTTTGGTTCTTCTCTTTTTTCTTTTCCTTCTTCACTTATATTTTTTTAACTGATGCCGCACACATGTTTCCCTCACACACACACACACACACACACAAACATGATGTTGCTTCGGTTCAATTACTTGTAATTTTAGCCGCAACAACGACAACAACAACTACAACTACAACAACTACAATGTTCCCCCTTTTTATCACGCTGAGCACAAGAAACAGGTAAATAGACAATTTGCTAGTGATGGACGCGTGACACGCGTGATGTGATCGGCAAAAACAAACACGGCGATTTAATATTGTTATTTAGACAAGACTTAACTGAATTTACTCTAGACTCGTCAACTGTTAGCTAAATTCTGTTAAATTATAGCAGAAATGCTTAGCATAAATGTCTATAACATATGCTTAACATAAGATTTACTTTATGTCCACAAAATGTTAATACTCATGCTGTTAAGATATTTTATCAACTGTTAGCAAAGAGTCTGTTAAAACATTAACAGACTGTAGCATAACAGCAATGCCTAGCACAAATTTTAATAACATATGTTAAGCAAAACATACATTGTTGTCAGAAGAATGTTAATTCTCATACTGTTAAAATATTTTATCAACTGTAAATGAAAATTATGTCAAATCATTAACAGACTGTAGCAAACACAAATTTGATTAAACTTATGTTAAATAGAACATACATTTTTCATTGTAGAATGTTAATTCTCATACTGTTAAGATACAATATCAACTGTAAATGAAAACTATGTAAAATCATTAACAGATTGTAGCCTAACAGCAATGCCTAACACAAATTTTAATAACATATGCTGTAGAGAATATTCATTTAAAGTCTACAGAATGTTAGTTTTAATACTGTTAACATATTTTCTCTTATATACCACTACTCTATAGATAGCATATATGGAGAGCACTATCGAGCACGATCTTCGTCTCTTCTCTTCTCGATTCTCTCCACGAGCACTGCAGCTGCTCGCATCCTGTGCGATTGAGCTCATCTCTAGTTAGCTATCGTTTCGAGTGTTCAATGCTTATCGCTGCCTGTCTGTGCTAATGTGTGTGTAAGTGTGCGATTGAGGGTGTGCATGTGTGCGTGTATTCTCACCATTGCCAAGGGGCATGCCGGTGCCTGAGCCATGTTGTCCTTTGGCTGTGTTATCCCTGCCCCTTTGCCATCCTTTCGCTCTGGCTGTCTTTCAACCTCAAAACATTATGGCTCGGCTTTTGGAGAAAGCCGCTTCAACTGCTCCTGCTCCTGCTCCTGCTCCGACTCCTGCTCCTGCTGTTGTTGTTGTTTATTTTTTGTTGTTTTTCTTTTCTGCTTTTTTTTTTTGTTTTGTTAACGTTTTACGCTTTAAAAGTGATTTCGCTTGAAGCATCATTATCATTATTTGCCGCTCCTGCTGCTGCTCCTGCTGCGGCTGCCCTGCCTCTGTTTATATCCTTTTCATTTCATGCTCAAGTTGTAATTGAAGTGTAAATTTTACATCTGTTTAATATGCATTAAAAGCAACAACAACAGCAACAACAACAACATACAGAGCGTCCCAAATGATATTAATATTAATCAATAAAATGATTAAGGCCTCAAGGAATCAAATTTTTCCATCAATTATTGCCCCACAATTTGGACTCATTATCCAAGAGAGGAAGGTTCGCTATCTTTGCCTGCCTTCCTGCCTCTACCCTCTTGGCAGACCTCTGTCTTCTGTCTTGTCTGTCTGTCTCTTCCTTCTCAATATTTTGTTGATTTTCCGCTGTTTTTCCAGCCGTCGAGTTTCCGTCGTAGCCACAAACACAGCCGTATGTGGCGCTTTCTTGCCTTGCTGCCTGTATGTATGGGCGCCCTTCTATTCGATTCTCAACGCATTCTGTTTTCTATTTGGTTTGTTTCTGTTTTGCATTCATCTGGCAAACAAGTCACGTACCCTGTATAAAGGGGGGGTTGTCCTGTCAGACGGGGGCGTGGCTGTGCCACCATTTTGTAGGTAAAGGACACACACACACACACACACACACATCATCATCTTCTGTATAGACACAACAACAACAACATGGAGAAGTACAAGAAAAATATGTGCATAAAACTTTTCTAATAATCAGGATAAGCAGCTGGCAATGGGCTCATTTCGGGCCGAAGGCTTTTGGCTTCTGCTGGCTAAAGTAGCAGGAGACGGGAGGCGGGAGGCGGGGGGCGGTAGGCACATGCAATGCAGTGAAGGCGCGCGCGCGACGTAGCGTGCAAAATTAATTGCGTGACTGACCAAAAGAAGAAAGCGAAAGCCCAAAGTCGAAGCTGAAATAAATATTCTGAAGTGGAGCTGAAGGGGGGCACTGGATGGGAGGAGGGGTGGCGGGGTTGGCAGCCAGCTACTTGGATAAACACTTTTGTAGGCAATTTGCAAGGGGCTCGATGTATGTATACCCCAAAGGACATGCAATTGAAGCGTAACCCTGACCAAACCGGACGGACACATTCGCCCCAAAAAGCTGCTCAATTCGTTCGCTTTTGCCAATCAATTCGTTAAGCGCTTTTATTGAATTCAATTTCCTGCGCGTGTGTCTGCCTCTGTGCTCTCTCTCGCTCTCTCTCTCACACACTCTCTGTCTGCCTTTTTCTATCGTAATATAATTAAGCCTTGCATATAGCTTAATGCAAAAATAAAAATTGCTTCAGCTAATGCAAAGAATTCATTTTTGGCTTCACTTACAAATTTGACTTTGAAATTTGCATTAAAAGTTAAGCCAGACTGACTAACTATATACAAGACAGATATATATATAGACATGTCGCAACTTGGCAGCTGCTGAAAGAGGCATCTGTGTATCACCCTTTATGCCACGTTCTACCCACACACACACACACACATACACGCAGAGACACAAAGATTATGTAGCCCCGGCTGACATCTTCGAGTCAGCGATGCGAAGCGAAGCCAAATCCCTGGGCATATGCTAAATAGCCTTGGACAGACACACACACACACACACACGTAGACACAAAATCAGAAACAGATTTTCGTTGAAGGCAAGTTGGGGGCGCCTTTGAAGTGCCTGCCACAAATTGTCAATGTTGAAGCCGGAAATGGCAGACGTACGAAACGGCCAAACCCGGCGACCGGCTGACTGGGCGACCGGTTGACTGGGCGACTGGCCGACTAGGCGACACAACACAGATAGATACATACATAGATAGACATGGCCAATAAATTGAAATTGTTGCTAATTTCTTTCGTTTCATTTCTCGCAAACAAAAAATGCGCAGCTCAAAACTTATTTCTCACAGATTTCAAAGTAAATATGCAAAATATTTCTTCGTACCACATTAATGCATCAGCTGCTCGCTGGGATAGCGGGCGGGTGGGGTGGTGGGCAGGCAACTGTCGGGCTTCAAGACTCGCTTGGCTGCCTGCCCGGCCATAGGGGCCAAGTCGTCACTCAGTTGTCGCCTGCAATGTGGGCGCGAGTGAGCGCGAGCTCTACTCGTAAACTACAAAAATAAATCAAGCAAAATGAAGAAGAAGAAGAGGAAGAAAACGGAGTAGGAGCAGCAAGCAGCAGCAGCTATTAGCTGACAAACCGCAGCTTAAATACCCTCAGATATATAGAGTTGCTCAAGTAGGATACGAAAATATGATATACAAATACATATATAGATATATTATGATTTATTTTATGATTATCTAGCAATTTAGATTCTAGAGATGATCTACATAACTTCTGTATCAATTTTTGTAGAGCTTGTTCTAGATCGTCTATAGACAATTATATAAATGATCAACTAGAAGATCTTATAAATGTTCCATACGACAACTCCTAAATGATCTATCATGAATATCTTCTAAATGATCTTCGACATAACCCTTTACATATCATATATAAAAAACTAAATGATCTAGATGATATTAATGTTATTCTAGAAATAATCTCAATAATCTTCCCAGGATATTTTTCAGATGATCCTTTAAATATTAAAAAATATATATATATATATGATCTAGATAATCTTAAGGTTCTTCTAGATAATTTCTCATATTATCTTATAAATGATATCCTAAGAATATCTTTCAGATGATCTTCTAGATGACATTCTAAATATAACCATCTAGATGATCTTAATAATCTTCAAAATGAGCTTTTCAATGATCTTTCAAATTATCTTCTAGATGATATCCCAAGAATATTTTCTAGATGACCTTAAAATATATATGTAACTCTAGTCAAGTTCTTCCCAATGATCGCTTCCGATATTTTCTCTATTCTCAAGATCACAAACAGTTACGCAATGACTAATGGGGGATTGTGTGCCCACACGCTGGAGTGTATCATGGAAACAACCTTTCGAGCAACGGAGCTATGCGAAAAACGTGCAACAAACTATGCGTTCATCTCGCTCTGGCCGCATGCCGTTTGCCCCCTCGCCCCCTCTCTCTGTTGCTGTGTCTGTGTCTGTGTCTGTGGGCCCGAGCTTAAATGTTGGCGGCATGTCATGGAAATAACATTAAAAACACATTAAAACCGCGAGTGTCTGGGCAGCACAACAAAAGCTAAACGATGTGAGAAGCCAGATAGTGTGCGACAAAGATTGTTGAGGCTCTTGTTATTGTTGTTGTTGTTGCTGTTGATGATGATGGCCAGAGCCAAAAGCCGAAAAAAAAAAATACAACATAAAGACAGCCAAAACCCCAAACGAAACAATTGCAAAAAAAAAAAAAAAAAAAAAAAGTCGAGAAGATATATAAAGTAAGAGGCGAAGCTTGACTCAGACATTTGCCATCCGCCCAAGCTATATTACAACGCTTGACTGTTAATTTGCTTACACACACACACACACACATGCACACACACTTACTTGTAGTCTGAGCAAATGGATAAAACTATTTGCGTAACATTGTCGCTGTTTTGGATCACATACCTGCAAAGACATAGAAGAAGAAGCGCATATTAATAGAGATACATACATATATATAGATACACTTGTAGTATTTAGATAGAAGTTCACATAGTCACTGCTAGATAGAAGATGGAATATTTCTGATATCTGCTGACAGTCAGGCCTATCAAATGGCTTCCGTTCGACTGGCCACTAATTGTTGGCAAGATCTACTAGAGTTACGCTAGCAGCTTTTTGGGCAACGTATACCAAAGCAATTAGGCACTGGCTAGAGGAACTACGGCCAGACCGCAAATTGGTATGGGGGCTGGAGGAAGCTGGCAAATGAAATCGATGCTCGCGATACTTGGTTACGCCTCATTAGGCGGCGCAGCTGATAACAAAGCCAAATGGAAGAAGCATTTACACAAATATACATACATACATATACACACATATTTAATATACATAGACATCATCATATACACCATTCAAATTCTAATGGAATGATAGATGATTCTTCAAATTGTTCCCAGGCTATTTACATTTCAGTAACAAAGGCAAATGCCAATTTCGACAGCTGCTCGAGAAATACTTGCCTAAGTCGTCTCTGGCTCAAGAGCTTGTAGTAAAAACTTTTTTTGGGGCATAATTTACAAAACATTTTCCATACATTCCAAATACATTGAATGATGCTCTTCACGTACAACATTCACATTGTTTAATTCTGTAATTTGATTTTGTGCATCATCCAATGAAATTGTTGAGAATTGTATGAATAGAAATCGCTTTGTAGGACTTTTCATTATATTTAATAACAATGTAATGCTGCAACCGAAAATAAATTAAATGTACTAAAAAAGTTTGAAACGCATTATAAAGTTACACGTATTCATATATAAAATGCAAATTAATTACAAATTTAACAACAATGAAATATAAGAAAATTAATAATCAATTACACATTAAATAAATATATTTATATGAATATATAAATAGTAAAAAAGGAAAACAAACTATTAATTATTATAATAAAACAATATAAAAAAATAAAAAAATATATATATTAGAGAAAATAAAAACAATTTAAATAAATAATAGAAATATTTATAAAGGAATTAAAAAATGTTTTTAAATTAAAAATAATAAAATAGTTAAAAAATAATAATAACACAAAAAAAATTTAAAAAAAACAAGTAAGATAAAAAAATAAAAAATATAAATATAAAAAAATTAAATTTAAAAAATTCCAATACAAAAAGACGAAGAAATAAAAACAAATAAAAGCATTAAAAAAATAAAAACAAATAAACAATAAAAACAAATAAAAAAATGAAAACTTTTATTTGTTTTAATACATAATAACATACAAAAATTAAGATAAACTTAAAATGAAAATATAAAATCAAATAAAAATAAATTAGATTTAGATTAGAAAAACTTATTTAAAAAAAAAATGCAAACTGAAACATATTTAAAATACTTGCAAAAAATATGTAAATTTATTTATAAACAATATAAATATACATATATTACATAGTGTATATATTTGCTTATACTAAAATGTATATAAAAATACATATTTATATCAAAAATATGTATACAAAATATACATCTATTTATAAACTTAAACTTCAATTCAAATAGCTACTATGCGTAAAAAAAGAAAAGCTAACATTTTTGTATTTAAGTGGTTGTCAATAAAAATAAAAAATAAAATAAATAAAAATAAAAATAAAAAAATAAATATTATATTAATATTATATTTAAAAGTTATATTTAGTTAAAATAAACAAAATTAGAAAATTTGCCATATTTTTTTAATATTTTGCTAGATTTTGAAGCTTGCTTTAAATTTCAAATTTGGATATGTATTTTAATATTTGATGTCAAGTGAAATTAGGAAATGTTTTGAAAGTTTCAGCTAACTAAAGGCATCTGCTGCTATGCTAAGTAGTTAAACGCTGCCACGCCCACGCCACCAAACCGCCCTAGCGCCCTAGTGTCGTAGCGCTCTAATCAATTTGAATGCTGTCGACATAGGTCGCTGGGGTTGCTCCTGGGCTGTTGCTGTTGGTTGTTGGTTTGCTATGTTTGTGGCCAATGACTTGGCAGTAAAAGTTTTTCACGCGACACGCGCATAAGCCATGAATGGATATGATATGGGTACATATACACATTTATTTGTATACATATATAAATTCTTAGAATATGCATATGTGTGTGTGGGTGTGTGTGTGCGTGTGTGTTTTCGGCTTATGATTGATGATGCCATTGATTGATGCATGACGCGCTGCTTGTCGCAGGCGACGATGCCGTTCCTGCTGCCTTTTAATTGAATTTTCAAAGCTGCCAAGGCAAACTTTTTGCATGCTTATCAGCGGCAAGCACACGCCCCGCTAGCCCGCTAGCCACTGCCCCAACCACCGACTCTGGGCCAGTGTCTAAGTGCGAGAGTTGTAAATTTATGCGCTGGCGTTCAGCAAAATGCGCCGCATAATCGTCGTCATCAACACATTTTATTGCAACATCATTGGCAGCATTCACAGCAGATAGAAAGAGAGAGAGAGAGAGAGAGAGAGAGAGGCAGAGAGCGAGTGGCAGCTAGCGTAAGCATATTTGTCATTTTCTTTATGCTTTTATGCCATTTCTTATTGTTGTTGTTGTTGTTGTTGCGGCATCTTTTGTGGCCGAAAGTGAAAAATGACCAAAAAATACAGCAACAGCAACAACAACAACAGCCAACTACCAAATGTAGCTGGCCAAATTGCCAACCATGTCTGTTTTTTATGATGCACAGCATTTGAGACACCCCCCCCCCCCCCTGCAGTCGCATTCGTTAAGCTCCTGCTCCACTTGTTCTTGATAAATGGCCAGGCCAATCAAAATTGTTTATAATTGTCATTACAGCGAGCCTCCAACTACCTCTCTCTCCCCCTCTCTCTCTCTCTCTCTCGCTCGCTCGCTCATTGGCGTTGAGTCTGACGACTAATGCGGCACCTTGGAATGGTCATGGCGTGCGTTGGGCAATTTCAATTAAACGGCTGACTCCTCCAGAGCCTCCCCCCCTCTATGCTGCTGGCCATGGCCATAATCACAGCCACTTTGTCACCCACCCAGTTGCTGGCTGGTTTGGCGGCTGCGGTGGGTCCCCGTTGCCTTTGGCTTAATGCAGTTGCCACACGCAACTGCCGCATAAAAACAAAATGTTTTCGTTACCGCCCAAAAGCAACAAAGTAACTACACACACACACACACACACGCACAGTAGGAAGTTGTCGGCCTCGAGCTGTTGCCGGAAATGAAGATGATGCAGCAAAAAAAAAAAAAAAAAAAACCAACTACGAAATAAATAAACTAAAAACAGCGCCACACAGCGACACTCGCGACTTGCGACTCTTGACTCGATTCCCATTTTCCATTCCACATTCCCCTTTCCATTTCCATTCCACATTTCGATTCGTATTCCCACTCCCATTACGATATATAACAATATTTGTTTATCTATCTATAAATGTAATTTAGCTGTAAACGTATGCGCCTTGCCATATTATTTGCTAATGCCTCCCTCAGCCCATTCCCAGTCAACAACAACAACAACAACAATAACAACAACAACAACAAAGTACTACGAATGCTCTCTAAGCACCGCTGTCTCGACGCTCTTAGTGCATTGACATTTTCGCATGCTTAAAAATAAATATAGCTATTCGCATACCATAGCTTGAATGGGGGGAAAGAGGGGGCAGGGGGCAGGAGCTGGTTGGGATATGGGGATATGGGGTCAAGCATTTTAGTATTTGTCTTTGATATGCTATCTAATCTTTGATCGATGCGACTATTTACATTTACATTTCAAACTCAATTTATTTATTGCGATTTGCTTTTCAAGTACTTAGATATATTTTTATTTTTAAATTAAATGTTTTTAGATGATTTAATAAAGTAGATTTAATAAAATTTAAAACGATTTTAGCTGTTAAGAAAATATATTTATATTAAGCGGATATTTATTCGAATGCAAGCGTAAAAAACTGAGTATGATTTGTTATTTATTTATTTATAAATTGTGTATTAATTTTTCAATTATTTATTCAGTTTAAAATTATTTATATATTTTTAAACTATTTATTCATTTTAAAAATATTTATTCAGTTTTAAATTTTTTATTAATTTGTAAATTATTTATTAATTTTTAAATTGTTTATTAATTTTAAATTATTACAATTATTTATTAATTTTAAAATTATTTGTTAATTTTAAAATTATTTATTCATTTCTAAATTATTTTTTCACTTTAAATTATTTATTAATTTTAAAACTAAATTAATTGATTTTAAAATACTTTATCATTTTTAAAAATATTTATTCATTTTTTAATCGTTTATTAATTTGTTAATATTAATTATTTAGTTTTAAATTATTTATTAATTTGTAAATTATTTATTAATTTTTAAATTGTTTATTAATTTTAAATTATTACAATTATTTATTCATTTTTAAATTTTTTTTTTTTTCACTTTAAATTATTTATTAATTTTAAAACTATAATAATTGATTTTAAAACTATTTATCATTTTCAAAAACATTTATTCATTTTTTAATCGTTTATTAATTTTTTAACTAATTATTAATTTTTTAATCATCTACTCAGTTTAAAATTATGCATTATTTTTTAAATTTTTTATTCAGTTTTAAATAACTTATTAATTTTAAAATTATTTATGCATTTGTAAATTTTAATTTTAAATTTTAAAATTATTTATTCATTTTTAAATTATTTATAAATTTTAAATGATTTATTCATTTTTAAAATTATTTATTCATTTTTAAATTATTTATAAATTTTAAACTATTTATTCATTTTAAAAATTATTTATCAATTTTTAAATTATTTATCTTTTTTTTAATTATTTATGAATATTTAAATTAGTATATTATTTTTTGTATATACCAAAAACCATTTAATTCAATTTCAGTTGTCAGGATATCTCATAGTCGTGTAGACCCGACTAGAATTTTCCTACTTCCAATTCCACTTGCTCTAGGGCAACATATATTGGCATTTCTTAGTTAGTTTGGATAATCCTAGTGAAATCTGGTTTTTAAAAACCGAAAAGACAAACAATTCAATTAAGCCAACTACAACAACAACAACAACAACAACAACAAACAAACAAACAAAGAAAACAAAAATAGAGCTACTTTTGTTGCAACATTATTATCTGGCTTAATTTTTGCGATTTCTGCTGCCTTTTGTTCTGCAATTTTCCAAAGTAAATTTGCTCTGTGATAAGCTTTGAAAATGCCAACAATTTTCCTCGGCTCTGCTCTGCTTTGCTGTGTTGTTGCCAAAAGGAAAACGGCATGCACAAAAGTTAATATTATTTCCATTTCTCATTTCCCATTTTCATTTTCATTTGAATTTCCCAAAAAATTTTGTTTTTGTTTTCATTTTTGTTTTTGCTTTTGCAGCAACAGCCCAGAGTCATCCCTCATGCTGGCTGCGAACAGTTGTTCTTCATGCTATTTGCATTTATGTATGTGTGAGTTGTATTTCCCTGATATTTGTATATTTATTTGCATTCGTCTTCTCCCTCTCTCTCTCTCTCTCTCTCTTCTTTTTTTTCTCCTTCTTTACCTTATGATGCTCATACATAATTAATTTCATAAAATATTTTATTTAATTGAAGTCTTGTATATGACTTTTGACTACGCAAAGCAAGAGCAATAACGCAAAGATGTCTTGAGTTCGGCACAGTGATTGAGAGCCAGAGAGTATGGCTGGGAAAAATCCATTGGAGAGATTGAAAACTATTGGGGAAATTGTAGAATGGAGAGAGAGAGAGAGAGAAGCAAAAAGTGTGAGAAACTTGAAGACAGCTGAAGCAGAGAGAAGCTGAAGAAGAGCGAAAAACGAGAAGCGAGCAGAGAGAAGCAAATCACGAAGAAGAGAGAGAAGCAATAAGCTAAGATGTTGTGAGAGACTTCAAGCAGCGAGAAATTTTGACAGAACTTCCAGCAGAGAGAATCAAGTGCAGCTATAAAGACAAAGATGAGAGAGAAGCGAGAGAATCTCTGAAACACTTGCAGCAGAGAGAAGCATAAAGCTGAAGAATAGAGAAGCAAAAAGCTGAGATGTTCTGAGCATAAAGCCATAACGAGAGAAGCGAGAAATTGTGAGACACTTGAATGCCATTGCAGCAGAGAGAAGCAAAGAGAGCAGCTTGAAGCTGTAAAACACTTGAAGCGGGTAGAAGCAACTGTCGGCATAAGGCCAAAGCAAAGAGAGAAGCGAGAAGCTGAGAAGCACAAGCTGAAGAAGAAAGAGAAGTTGAGATATAATGAGAGACGGATAGGCACTTCAAATAGAGCGAAGCAAGTGCAGACATAAAGAAACTCGAACAGCAAAGCAAAAACTTCTTGCGCTTCTCTCTCTCTCTCTCTCTCTCTCTCTCTCACTCGCTCTCTTTCGCTTCGTAAAAGTTTTTTTTGCCACATTGTTGTACCACTGTGCCAAATTATTGACGCTGTTTGTCTTTTGTGCAATGGCAATGTTTGTTTCTGTTGTTGTTATTGCTTCAGTGTTCTTTCTTTTCGTATGTGTGTGT
The DNA here is from genome assembly GCA_035045965.1 of Drosophila aldrichi. Taxonomy (NCBI): domain Eukaryota; kingdom Metazoa; phylum Arthropoda; class Insecta; order Diptera; family Drosophilidae; genus Drosophila; species Drosophila aldrichi. The sequence continues at coordinate 13,653,252 of JAWNOM010000484.1, read as the reverse complement.
GTGTGTGTGTGTGTGTGTTGACTGTAAGAGCCAAAACGAGAGCAAGAAATGGCCAGCACTTGAGTGGCAAAAGCTTGTGGCATGTTGCTTTTAAGCTAATTAACTCAAAGAGAAACAGTTTTCAAAATGTTTTCGTAAAATGCTTTTACTTCACACACTCGCACATATGTCTGTGTGTGTGTGTGTGTGTGTATTTATATTTGCTTTGGCATTCTTTTTGTAACTTAACGCCAGCCCCAAAACTGCATCTCTTAAATAGAAATGCCCATCAGCGCCTGGGCCTAGTCTCTGGTCTCCATTCATGCCTCATGCCTCATGCCACATGCCACATGCCGTGCGATCCACCTGCAGCGGCATTCAATCATAACGCCAACGACAAAGTCATAAAAAAGGGACTCGAAATTGATGAGGTGTGGCACTGACTGTCGCCCTTACCCACCTGTCCCCCTCCCTCCTACCTCCTACCCCACACACCAACAGCACCTTTCCGCCCCTTTCAGCCCATTTAAAAGAAAATTAATTAGCGCCTGGTCGCTTGGCCTACCATCCAAAAAAAAAAAAAACATCAACAACAAATGAAGACGGAAAAAAGATGTCGGAAAATGGGGAATGAAGAATGAAGAGAGCCATGAGCTATGGCAGGGGCAACGCCAAGGCAAAGAGTCGTGTCGAGTCGAGAATGGAACTTGGCATCGCTGCCAGTGGGCGTCCCCTCGTCAACCAACTCCGTGGCGTTGCCTCATCATTTTTTTTGTGTTTTTTTTCTCTCTTTCTCTCTCTCACTGCTCTTGCTGTTTTCCGTAACGCTCGACGGGCAAGTGTCATCCAAAATTAATTGCTAAACAAATGTCTAATCTTTGCCATTTAAAAAGCGCATAAATCAAGCGCAAATCAAACACCATAAGAAAACACACACACACACACACACACACACACACACACACACACACACACACACACACACACACACACACACACACACACACACACACACACACACACAGACGAGCAGAAGAAGCCAAAAATAATATGAAGAGCGTCAAAGCAACAGAAATCAGGTAGAAATATCTAAAGTTTACTTCTTTTTTTTTTGACAATTTAAATATATATGTAGCAATAAGATTAAAGTTATTAATATATATTATTTCAAGCAAATAAATAAAAATAATGATATTTAATTTAAATAAATTACAATAAATAGATATTATTTAAGCAAGTGTTTGTAGATAACAAAAAAAATTATATATAAAAATTGGTAGATATTATTTAATTAATTATTTATTAATTAATTATTTATATTTTATTTATTATTGTTTAATTATTTATGTGCCTCTGTATGTGTGTGTGTGTGTTTCTTTTGTAAGCAAAAAGACGCGGAGAATTATTGAAATATCAGTTCTCCGAAGGGTTCAGGGGATTTCCTAGTCGGGCAGTCTCGACTAAAACTTTCTTACTTGTTTTATTTTATTATTATTATTTGTTTTTTTTTTTTGCAGCTTATAGTTATTTAATAAATGCGGGTCCATAAATGTCAGAGAGTTGCGAGCGCAGCACTCGACGCTTGTCGTTCCACAGCTACGAAATGCAATACTAACTCCAATCCGTAGCACTCAACGGCAAGTTCCTTAGCCCGCCTCCTCACCGCACCCTCCCCCTGGCCGCGTGCCATTCCCCTGCTCACTCTTGCCTTTGGCTATGCATTTATGATATACTTTTTGCTCTTTTGGCATTCGCAACGCCTCCGACGCGCTCGGTCGGTCGTTTGGTCGTTTGGTCCGTCGGTCAGTTGCACTTATTGCCAACTTTGTTCGCCTGCAGTGTAAAGATGCCACTGCCACTGCCCTGGCCCCTGCCACTGCCTCATTCATAACTCGCTCAGCGAAATCCCCTTTACTTTGCCATCTTCTGTTTGTGCTATGCTGCTTCGATTTTAGCTGGAATATATACGACATATTTATATTCTATCTCCCTCTCTTTCTATCTAACTATCTCTTTCTCTCTTTCATTTTTTCTCCCTCACTATATCTGCCTGTTTTTTCTGTTCTTTCTGTTCATTCTATCTATCTGTTTCTCACTCTCTCTCTCTCTCTTTCTTTCTCCCATTCCTTCTAGTTTTCTCTCGCTATCTCTCTTTCTTCTAGTTTGCCATTTTTTCATCACTTTTTCTTTCTTTACACAGTTCTCTTTCTATTCTCTCTATTTTTCTCAGTTTATTTTCCTCTCTCTCTTTTTCTATTGTTCTCTTACTTCCCTTTCCTTCCTTCTTCCTTATAATATCCGATCCTAAAACTCCTTTTAGTAGAGCATTCATGCATCGTTATGCCACAATTCAAATCTTTCATTCATATTTTTCTGCTTATTTTGCTCTTTTTTTCTCTCTCTCTTCTCTCTTTCCTTTCTTTTATTATTATTATTATTATTTTATTTTTTTTTTTTTGTTCCCCGTCACATTTTATGCGTTGAGCGCAAATGTAAATTTTTATGTCACTGGAATATTTCTGGCTGCATTGACGGAACACTTTTGAGCACCTGGCTAGAAACTTTTTTGCACTTTCTCTAGCACAGTTACATGCTTGACTGAATGCCCACTATTCGCTGGTCCCTTACCTTGCAACCACCCCCCCACCCCTTGTTTGACTCTTTGGCACTTTGGTCTATAGCGAAAATATTTATTTGACAGTTTTCATAGACGTTGCTTCTATGCCACAAAGGTCCTTCGAGTGGGGGGAGGGCGGGGGGCACGTCCTGTCGCCATTGACCAGTCAACCCCCCATTGCCTTTGCCACTTGCCACTTGTGCCCCAGGGCTAAAAGTTGCATGCGTCTTGTGCACAATTTTAACACTTCTTGTGCAAATTTTATGCACTTTCTTTGCCAGAGTTTTTCAGTTTTTCAGTTCCTTTGCTTCTCCCCCTTCTTATTTTATATTTGCTGCTGCTGTTTGTGCTTTTCGCACTTTGCATTGTTGTTGTTGTTCTTGTTGTTGTTGTTGTTGACTGTTTGTAAAAATTTTCAATTCTTTTCTCTGTTGTTCTCATGTCTGCGTGGCCACAATTAAACTTTACGACTGCAATTTTCATAGCGTGTTTTTTCTTTATTTATATTTTTATTAGTTTACATTTTCAGCTGGTTTTTCTTTTCGCTTTCTGTTTCTGTTTTCGTCATGCAAAGTTTTTGTCAAGCTTAAAGCGTTTGCCCAGTTTTATTGTCATTTGGCCAAGTGTCTTTCCAAAAGTGATATAAATTATATAGACAGACAGATTTATATATATATACACATAACAAATTAAATACTTGTTTGTTCTGTTTTTAGTATTTTCATGGATAGCTAAATTTTTGTCAGTTTTTCAGTTTCAAAAACAACATGAAAATTCATCAAATTTTTATTGTTAAATATTCACTTTGAAATAATATTTTTTTTTTTTATCATTCAATTTGGTTGTCAAAAATTTAATGCTCGCACTATTATTATTAAACAACTTTTGCAGTTGTTTTTTTTTCGATCTCTTGACAGCTTGAAAGCTCTTCATGGCTAAGCTCAAGATTTGATTAGAGATAAACAAATAAGCTGATGTAGGCATTAACAATTGAGTAACTTCAAAAATCTGCCACACACACACACACACACACACACACACACACACACACACACACACACACACACACACACACACACTCTGCCGCTGGCCACACACTTGAAGCGCGTTGCCTAATTAGAGTCCAATGCTGACGCAGCACTTAGTAGCTAGCTAAGTGAGTGTGGGGCGGATGACTAGGGAAGTGGGGCGAACCTTTTCATTGATATTTGATTACGCCACCATATGGCAAAACAATGAGCCTTTTGTCAAAGACTCACTGGCGACGCCATGGCACGCTGTTCAGCTTTGCTTTGCTCTGTTGCCGTTGCTGTTTCATCTTTTCCTTTCTATTTTTGGTAAAATTTCCTTTTCGCATTTGGTTTTTGCCTGCGGCATTTTAGCAGCGGCGTCTGCTGCTTGACATTTGATGTGGCAGGCAGCGAGCGAGCGAGCGAGCGAACGAATGTCTTGCCTCAAATTTCAATGAGTGCCACACAGTGACACAATGAGACTGGCCCGAATCGAATCTCTGCCACTTGAGCAAACGTTGCCAAGAACAAAAACAACAAAAAGAAGAAGCAGAGGCAGAAAATAAAGCGAATGCCAGTTGCCGACTCTGGCGATTTGCTTATGGCAATTATTAACTGCCATTTGATATGCCGGCGGCAGGTAGTCAACGATGCGTGGGAGAGCAGCGAGACAGGGAGAGAAAGAGAGAGAGAGCGAGAGAGAGAGAGAGAGCGAGAGCAATTGTTAATGAAGCATTAAGCAGCGCCTCAAGGATGTGCATAGACAGGCACAACCAGCCGCAGCTACAAAGTGAGAGTAAGAGTGAGTGAGAGAGTGAGTGAGAGAGAGTCAGCTGGAGTGAGAGAGCTACAGTTACAGATACATTTACAAATAGCTCGGCCTGTGAACGGAAATTGCGCTAAGTGCCCTGGCACGCAAAATAAACATTGAGTCCCGAGTCCTGTGTCCTGTGTCCTGTGTGTCCTAGGCTGCCTTTAATGCCAGCACTCTGCTGCAACTGCTCCGGCTCCTGCTGCTCCTGCTGCTGCTCTTTAGTTTGGAGCGCTGCCTTTTTGGGTGCAACACACTGTCGAGTACTCAAAGCGAGTCAGTGCGGGTTGCATATAATTCTTCTTCGTTTTCGTTTTCTCTCAACAAATTTTTTTCCCCATTTGTGTGTGTGTGTGTGTTCCTTTTTTTTATTATTTCGGTAGGGAGCAGTGCATTAACCCTACTGTAAGCGAGGGGAGCAAAAGGCGAACACAAGGGCTGATGCTATGCTAATGGCAAGCCGCACAGCTGCTGCTCTCCTTCGTTGAAGCGAAGGAGAACTTTAAAGATATAATAAATACTAAAGAAATTGAATGGAAAATATGGAAGATATCGATATGTGCAATAGTAACGATAACGATAAATGGAAGAGCTTTAACGAAGCAATATTATGGGAATCTTATGGCAATAACTTAACTTATCGATATATGCAACGATAACGATAACGGTGAATTGTTAAAGAACTTTAAAGAAGTAATTTTAACGAAATGTTGTGGCAAATAATTGAATTATCAATATTTTCAACGATAACGATAACGATAAATTGACGGAGAGCTTTAAAGAAGTAATATTAACGAATTTGTATGCCATATACTTAAGTTATCGATATGCGCAACGATAGCGATAACGATAAATTGATTAAGAGCTCAAACATAACGGTATTAAGGAAATGCTATGGCAAAAAGTTAAGTTATCGATATATGCAATGATAACGATAACGATAAATTGATTAAAATACCTTAATATATTGAGATATATACAATATATTATAGCATTAGTAAAATCGATTACCTTATTACTTTTAGACACTCGATAAATCGATAAATATACAAATAAATGCAAATACCAAATACCAAATCTCATCTGTACAGAAATCGAACTAGAAATAACGAATTATTAGCTTAAGTAAAATAAAAACTGATCCATTAATTCGCTTATTATACGATTATACAGAACATGAATTTATCAATTAATTCCATTGCTCAACTAACGATAGCTTTAATAATTGACTTTGCTTAATCTCTGCACTTTGTCATTTCAATCTTTTCCCAACTTGCATTAGTCCGGAATATAATCAGCATATATACTATATCGTTTACGATTAGTAAGTGGCTCTACATTACCGCTTTTAGAGAGGTTTTTTATACTCTAACCGAAATCAAAGCTGGGTTTTGCCTTGTGTGCATTTCTGCAGCTGGCTGACACCGTCATAATACCCACCCAGGGGCTATAAAAAGGGCCAACAACCGCAGTTGGTTGCTAGTTTTCCCTTCTTTATTTTGGTAGTACCAGCGCAGCACCCCCTCTCGTCCCTTCACATGTTTTTTTTTTGGTTTTTTTTTTTTTTGTTTTTTGTTTCACTTCACCCAAAGTCCTGGGCTTTGATTGAGAGGCAACAGCAGCCAGTCAGTCAGCGAGTCAGCGAGTCAGCCAGCCAAGCTCCAACACAAAAGCGACGCCACGGCGCCCCTTCGTTGGGGGGCGGGCGGTCAGTCTCTGTGTGACAGCGAAACCTGTGGACTCGGATGGGACCGAACCTCGAAACTTGGGGCTCAAGTCATTAGGCGCGGCTATGGGCTATGCGCGTGGAAGTCCTAGTCCTGCTTTGTTTGACAATTTTGTGCTCCCCCCGAAAAAAAAAAAAAACCAGTAAGAGGAAAATAGAATCGTGCAGTCATTGTGTGCGTGTGTGTGTGTGTGTGTGTCTTAGCTAAAGGAATCCGATTCCCTTTTCGAAAATAAGCATTGTAAGGGTGTGTGTGTGTGTGTGTGCGGCTAGTTGTGGGCGTGGCTGGCAGGAAGCAAATGTCAGCGCGCTTAATTTTTTGCTCATGCGAGAACGCTCGCTCGCCCAAGGAGCCCCCCAAGTCAAGCGCCAAAGCCAGCGAGGGTAACAACTCGTACACTGAAAAAAAAAAAAAACAAGAAACCAACAACTACAACGAAAATATTATAATAAATTCACAAAAAAAAGAGAGAGAGAGAGAGAGAGCAAAATATAATAAACTTGTAGCAAAGGGCGAGTCACACACACACACACACACACACACACTTACACTCGCATCACACAACATGAAAATAATATGTAATAAACTCTTCGCTGCAGTGGCTAAAGGCAAAAGTTTGTTGCAAGTCGACACCGCTACCCCCCTCCCCTCCCCTCCCCACTCTTTAACGATGACATGCACCCGGGCTGAACAGGTGAGCGAGTGAACAGGGAACCAACGCTGCTTCAGGGCTTCTGGTTAGCCCGTTTCAGGGTTGTCGCTGTTTTGCCAACTTGTCTACTTAATCCAGCGTGGCAGGGGAGGGAAGGGGGGGGGGGCGTTAACGCCGTGCCACCAACTTAAAGGGTCATTCATTTTAATATGCCACACGTTGCGCCACGCATGGCCAGCTACAGGCCCAGCCCCACCTATCAGCCCCATCTCAATAGCAGCCCCATCTCAATAGCAGCCCCAACTCCCAACTTGGATTATTTGCATAAATTAATTACAAAACGCTGCCGCAGCCGTTGGCCATGTTTGTTGGCGACCATCAAGTCCAAATGTGCGTAACTGGAATTGGATATTGGTTGAGAGAAACACAGAGAGAGAGAGAGAGAGAGAGAGATGGGGGTGTGTGCGTGGCCCAAAGGTATGCGTGGACCCAGGCAAGGGGTTGCCAAGATAAACTTTTTTAATTATGAAAATTAAGTGCAGCAAGGACTGCAATGAGCGCGAAACTTTGTCAACGTAGGTACGTACGTATGTGTGTGTGTGTGTATGTATATAGGTGAGTGCGTGCTACCTGGTGGATGCCGTGTTTGTGTCATAGCTGGGCCAAAATTGAAAGCTGTTTTCTAAATTGGCAACAACAGATGTTGACATTAATTGGAGACCATTGTTAATGAATGTGTGAATGAATGCGTGTGAATGTGCATATGAATGTAAATGACCGAAAAAAAAAAAAAACAAATACAAAAATAAAACAAATTAAAATAAACATTAAACAACAGCAAATATATCTAAAATGAAATTGAATAAATGAGTATTCATAATTTAGCTAGAAAATAGCTAGATCGAGTGTGAGTACGCTTTGCATATGAATCAATTGTGAATAATTATGTAGATAAATGCTGCTAAAAGTTCATTTCGCTGGCTTACACATTCAGAAATGAAACTGAGTGTATTCATTGCGCATTCATTTCATTTGCATAACTCATAAATATATATAAATATAAACAAAAATCAAATTTATTTGCATATTTGCGAGTCAAGTGAACTCACAGATCTTGAAATGTGAAATGTTTAAATGTGAATCAATTATTGAATAATAATTGAATATATTGTTATTAATAGCAATGTATGAGGAGTATGTGCTACAGTGAGCAGTGGATCGACTAAGACATATCCAGCCTGAGAGAAACTAAATTTAGGGTGATTTTTTATCCACCCAATTCTTGTGGTAATCGATGATCGACTATTATCGATAACAAGCAAATGTCACTGGCTATGATACACAGTTATATAGCGAATATATGGATATACACAAGCCTAGATCGACTCAGTTCTTCGTCCTGATCAGGAATTGGTATATTTTTTTAACCTCTGCCACGCCTTCTTTTGTCTCTTACCTACATTTACATAAAATCATATTCATATAAGCCAATGTAATCCAAACTATTCTAGTACTATTTTACTACTATTCTACTACTATTTTACTACTATTCTACTACTATTTTACTACTATTCTCCTAATTTTCTACTACTATTCTACTACTATTTTACTACGATTCTACTACTTTTCTACTACTATTTTAATAATATTTTTATTACTATTTGATGACTATTCTACTACTATTCTAATACTATTTTACTACTATTCTACTACTACTTTACTCCTATTTCTTTTATTTGTATTTTATTCCTAGTGTAAATTAAAAAAAAAAAAAAACCAATGCAATTAAAATTTGATGCGATTTCTGAATTAATTTATTACACTTATTTATGTGTTTAAAAAAGTAAAAATAATTATACACATTAAACAACAAAAAATAATAAATAATTATTTATTTTGACCACAAACTGCATTCGAATGTTTGTTGTTTTTTCCCCCTTTTTTTTTTTTTTTGCATTTCTCTTAAAACAAGCTGAAATGAATCATAGACACTCATGCTGTGTGTTGAATACATTTTGACAGCAATTTAGTGAATCGTGTGACTCAGTTTGAATAGTCGTGCCCCGGAGTACAACTACGATATGTATTAATGGTGCCCGCATTACTCAAAAGGCATTCACTTCACGATAGATTCATTCGTTCGTCCGTCCACCTGCCTGGCTGAGTCACTTGCTTGGCTACTTTCTCGCCAAATGGACCAAAGAGTAAGCGAGACAGATGGGGGGGGGGGGGGGGGGAGATGAACTAAGACAAAGTGTGCACGCCTCCGCCTTAACAATTCCAGAGTAAATCACGCCAATCACTCGACAAAACTTTTGCATAACAACAAAGCCAAAGCGATAAATGAAGACAAAAACAAACAGCAACAAAGAAATAGACGCCAATGGCCAATAAGTGTGGCCAAATGGCCGAAAAGGCGAGGGGAGCCGGACTGAATGAGTCTTTGTCATTGCAAGGGGCCATTCGCTTTCCATTCATAATTTGATACAGATGCCAAAAAGTGTAAAGTGGAATAGCTAAAGGAGAATTGGGGCCACAAATAGTTGTGCCTCCTTGTTACCCGTACTCTCCTTCTCTCTCTCACAGACAGCAGCTCACTTGCTGTCTTTGTCAGTGTTTAAAAAGTATTTTCAACTTTTGGCCACATGCTTCATTTATCACAAATTCATTTATCATTTGTCGTCATACACACACATACACACACAGTAGCAGCAAAGCAAATGCTGAGAATGCGAATCTGAATCCAAATCGAAATGTTAGTGCGAGACAGAGAGAGAGAGAGCGAAAGAGAGAGAGAGACCCCGCTACAAAACTAAGCCCCGAAAAAACTGGCGGCAGACGAAGAAAAATGATAAAGCAACAGCCAGAAGCCAGGAGTCCGGCCAACGCAGAGAGCAAAGAGACAGCAAGGAGAAAGAGAGAGACAGTGAGAGAGAGAGAGGGAGAGAGGGAGAGGTGAGCCGGCTAGGGACTTAAATTCACATAGCTCGATAAAAATGTTGGCGGAAAAGCAAAGCGCCCTAGTCAAAAAAAAAGAAAGAAAATAGCTGCATGGCAAAATGAAAACCTATTTGAGGGGCGCCGAGCTAAAAAAAAAAAAGGAATGAAAGTGGAAAACAAAATTGAGGCAGGTCGAATTTGCAAATACTCTCATAGAAAATATGCATTTTTAATTTATATTAGCAAAACTATCGATAAATTTAGTTGTCGATCGATAAACCGATAGTTAACTAAATTTATCGATAGAGTTTAATATAAATTTTAAATAATATATATATTTTTAACATGAACAGATAGTTAAATAAATTTATCGATAGGGTTTTTAATATAAATTTTAAATAATATATTTTTTTAATTCATATTAGAAACCCTATCGATAAATTTAGTTAACTATCTGTTCATGTTTAAAAAATATATTATTTAAAATTTATATTATAAACTTTATCGATAAATTTAGTGACCAATCTGTTTATCGTTTGAAATGGATCGACAACTAAAATATAAATTTTGCATAGATTTATTTCAAATAAATTTGTATTTATTATAAACATAACAATTTTCTATTTTTTAAATTTTAAAATTTGAATTATGAAGAGTAATAGAAATTAATCAAAATTGAATTGGATTTTTTAATATATTGTATAATAAAAATGTTCAAATAAATTAGTTTTATTTTAATTAAAAATAATGTAAAATAAATAATTGAGCACTGGTATAAAAAATTTATCGCCACTTTATATTTTTCTTTTTACGATTAATTTATATTTGTAACTATTAAATGCACTTTAAGCACTTCACTTTAGAGTTAATTGTCTTTAAATTTAAGAGACTTCAATGCCATAAATGTTATATGAAGACTCTTAAGCAAGAGCAACTCTCAATCTTAAATTCTAATGCTGAGTTTTCTCTACTAAAGCACCCTCCATAAAAGCCTTTAAAATGCTTAGCTGCACCCAAAATTCCTTTAATTCCTTCCCATCAAATAATTGTTTCTTATCAAAAAATTATTTATCTGAGTTTTGAATATTTTTAATCAGCAATTTCATTCAAATTTTTGGCACTACATCTACATCATATATAGACGTACTTAAAATGTAATTACTTGCGTGAAATTACGCGGCACAATAAATGCCATAATTAATTCCAATTACTTGCGCAATGCGTAATTAAGTAAATGTAATTACCACTAATTATTAATTAGCTTTTAATTGCATGTTGGGCAAACATCTTCGCTAAGTTAGTGTACCCTTTTTTTTTTGTTTGGCTTGAAAGCAACTCGTCGCATTTATCGCCCAAAAAAAAAAAAAAAATCGAGGAAACTGCAAAAAAAAAGGTCAGGAAAAGCTACGAAAACACAGTCGAACAGTGGACGCAAAGTTGCCGATGTAGAAGAAGAAGCAGAAGCAGCAGATGAAGGCAACGTGAAGAGCAAAAAAAAAAAAAAATCGTATAGTATATCCCCAACGAAACGAAGCGAAAATAAAATTTCCAGCTAATGACAAAAATTTCCGGTTTCGACAACAGCAACAACAACAACAACGACGACAACAACAACTAAAAAATGACAACTTTTGTTGGTGTTGGGCGCAGGAAGAGCGAAGGCGAGTAGAAAAACGCGACCAAATCGCGCTCCTCTAATGATAAACTTCGCCATGCGGGACAACAACAACAACAACAAAAGTGAAAGTGCACAATTTATGGCCTAACATGCAGCTGCTGCAATCGGACCAAAGTTATTTTGCAAATCAGTTGTGCTAGCTAGCGATTTAAAACGCCCACAAATCGCGCGCGACTCGCGAGTTTTGCAGTTTTTTGTTTGACAGTTAATTAACGTTGTTATTCATGTTATTGCTCAGAAAACAATATGCCACAAGGCAAACGAACGAATGCCCCAATACACCATCATCAGTGCATGGCATTCACAATCGCTCCACGTTGGCTCCATTGTGAATTGAACGCGGGGCCCTTTGGCGATTTGGTGCGCGTGCGTTGCACGTTTGACGCCACATTTGCGGCAGATTGGAATGTTAAGTGCTTGCCGCTGAAGGTGTTGCTGCCCCACCTCGCCCACGAGAAGATGAAGAAGAAGAAAAAAATGAGTTAAAAAAGACATAACATAACCGAAAAGCCAACAACACAGTGCGAAATTTGATGAGGGCCACGCCAGACACTTGAACCGAAGCGTGCAGCGCTAAATTCACGTAGGTAATAAGGTAATGGCAAAGCTAATGGCTAATGGGTAATGGCTAATGGGGAATGGGCAAGGGGTACCGGCTATGCTGTAATGGCCAAAATGCGACATGGGGCAATGGGTAATGGCTAATGGGTAATGGTAATCCGAGCCAACTCATGCGTCTGCAATGCTCTTTTTTTTCTGTGTTTTTTTTTTGGCTAAAAATTGTTTTCATTTTGTGGCCACATTCCGAGAATCGCATTCGCAGCTCGTCCAATTGCAGTTAAGTAACACGTAATATAGGCGGGCGTGTTGCGTGGGCGTGTCCACACTTCATGTTGACACGGTGACTCAGGCAGGTCATAAAAACGCGAGCATAAACATTTACATTATTTGGTAATGCACCAGTTAACGTACAAATGAATCATTGTGTAATATTCACATTATTCACTTGCCTCATTCAGAGTATTGGCACAGTTTGCTGTGGATTTTGCTTCTCATTAGAGTGGAAATTAATTTGGAAGTATACTTTTAAAACATTCAAATCATTCATGAGTGTATTCATATATATAAAGTGAGTACTCGCTGTTTAATTTTTTTATTAAATATTAATATTCAATTACGAATAAGTTTATGCTTATTTACTTGATTTATGAATATATTCATATATGATTCGTGAGTATACTCACAGCTAGCTCTATTGATTTGCAAATTTATTTATATACTAATTATCATTATATCTTTCGAAACTTATGATTAACTCATGTTTCATGATTCATTTCATTCATGAGTGCATTCGAACAGACTTTTTATACTATATTTCCTTTAAATTCAAAATAAATTTGTATGTTTATTCATTTGTTTAGGAGTGCACTGATGACTTATTCACATTATTCACGCAAATGATTATTTTGAATATATTTAAAAACTCTTGTTGCGAACAGTCAATGTTACATAAAAGTACCCTATGTCATGGTGAATAAATTCATGAGTGTATTCATTGCAACTTCAGCTGTATTCAAACATGATTTTTGACTAACCTATTCACTTCAACTGAGCATGCTTAAAGCTTTGCATAAATACATTCATATTCATATATTCATTGACACAATTAGCTTAATTTGGCATCAACTATTTGGCTTAAATGTAAATCATTTGGCGCTTGCCATTTTGACAGTTGATGCGGGACTGGCCTAGAGTCTAGAGAGTCTAGAGAGTCTCTGCAGCGTCTCAAGATGCTCGCTCCTTTGAGTGTTGAGTGGATTGTGTTGAGTGTGTAGTTTGAGTACTTCAATGTGTTTGTAAATACATATTTATGTGCGTGTGTCTGTGCGTATGCATAGGTATGTAAATCAACACACATTTTCCCACGTCGTTTCAACAACAAAAATTAAAAACGTACATATATATGTATATGAAAGCCAAAACTCATTTATCAGCGGCATTTCAACAACAAAAGCGGCCCACATACAACAACAGCAACAACAACAGCAACAACAACAGCAACACCAGCTACTACAACAACAACAACAACAACAACAAGAAACTACGCGTCAATGCACAAGAAATGAGCAGCATCATCATTTATAGAGAGAGCAGAGATAGGCTCAGGCTCAGCCAACAAGCCAACATCAGATGACAGTGTATACTGTATGTATGTACACACACATTCATACATACATATATATAACACTTTGTATATATAGATGATTATATAGTGCGCTATTTGGCTTTGGGCGACATGCTTATTATCGATGCTGGCGTTTCTGCTTCTTCTTTTTTATTAATTTTTTTTTTTGGTATTATCTTTGTTCTCATTTTCTTTTTTTTTTCTCTCTCTCTCCCTCTTCATTTTTTATTATCTCTTTTTCCCATACATTTTGTAGAAGCAGACGCCATTTAATTTATGGTCGACATTTAATTGCAAATTTGTCCTCTCAAGGAATTGGCACAAAATGTGAATTGAGTTTCTTAAGAGAAGAAAAAAAAAACAATAAAAAACTACAAGAATTTATGGGGTATATGAAGAATGTGGAGTATGTGGAATATGTGGAATATGTGGTGTTTAAAAAGCATAGACGACAAAGTAGAGAGAGAGACATAGAGAGAGAGAATGGGAGAAAGAGAGATAGAGAGAAACAGGGAGTAAACTTAAGATTATAGTACTACAACAAGCTATAGAGAGATCTATAGATAGATAGAGTGAGAGAAAGAGAGAGAGAGAGAGAGAGAGAGAGAGAGTGAGAGAGAGTGAGAGAGAGAGAGAGAGAGAGAAACAGGGAGCATACTTGTGATTATAGTATTATTTTTTTGATCATATAAAGTAGTTTGGATATATAATACAGTAGAATCCGGTTATAGCGACACTCAAGGGACCGTCGATTTTGCGTCGTTATAGCCGGATGTCGCTATAACCGTATAAGTTTGCTCAGAAATGTTTGTCTGGGGACCAGATTTTTCGTCGACATAACCGGTTGGACGCTTTAAGCGGAGTCGTTATAACCGGATTCTACTGTATATGAAAAGTTATGTAAATCTATTATGGTATATACTGTGCTTAAGAAGTACATATGTATGTAAATTAGTCCATACAGAAACCATATAGATAAATTGGATTGGTATTTTATAGTATTTATAGTATATTATATTACACTAAAGATTTGAAATACATCATGCTATGTAAAGATTATGCTATTTAGGGGATTGAATGATTATTCTATGAGATATGGCTATATGGATGCGTAGGCGTATAAAATATATAATATATATGGGCATTTCTCCAGAAAAGTCTCCAGTTTGTAATTAATTATCAATAGAATCTATGTATTTATATAGTAGAATACAGTTATAATGACTCCACTTATTACGACGAAAATTCTAGTTCGGAAACAAACTTATGTGACCAATTCAAAATGTTTATAGAGTCTTTCGGGTATAACAATGGTTCCTTGAGCGTTCTTATAGCTGGACTCTACTGTATTTACAGCATAGTGCAAAGACAAAGTTGTTTCTTTATATTTACAATTTAAGTCTTAATAATCTATATGATATATGGATAAGTAAACTCTTAACTCAAAGTAAAACTGATTTGTCAGTAGAAAACGCTACCTTCCATACCTGCATAAACTTAGTACAATGAAACATATATGCACATATATGCAGGGTATATATTTACAGGGTATATCTCGAGTTTGGTTTAGGATTTAAGCAGCGATTCGCATGTTGTCAATTAATGCGATCAATGCGAATAATGTGCTTATTTTTAAGTATTCGTAAGACAAGAAATATGTCTGGTACGCAGTCGAAAATGAATCGGTTTTTTTTTTTTTTTTTTGGTTTGTCCATTATAGAGATATGTGAATATATATTACATATAATGACTACAAAATTGTCATTAGACACGGCGCATAAATTTTGAGCAGTAAATAAAAAATAATAAAAAAACAACAACAACAACAAAAACTGAAAGCAAACAGAGCGCAAAGTTCTTTCATATGTAGTTCCACTTTGTAATCAAATTATTTTGATTTAATTTTCTCTCTCACTGCCCACCTCCCCTCCTCCCTCTCACTCACTCTCTCACTCACTCACTGTGCGTGCGTGTGTTTTGTTTTCTCTTTTATTTGTGAAGCACTTGCGAAGGAAGCGACAAATGCTGCCCCATCAATTTTGTGTAGGCTCCCAATTTAATTGATTTTACAACTCGCGAGTCGGTGGCTTCGTGTTTAAAATTCAAATCATGAAAGTGTTAAGAAAACGAGCAGCCAGGCAAAAAAAAAAAAAATACAAATAAATAAATAAATATACATATGTATGTGTGTGCACTCGAGAAAACCCTAGAGAACCGGACTCTGAACAGGTTCTGTCAGCGAACTGTGAAGAATTTTTAACCTGCCCTGCGTCGCGGTCGCAGTCTCGACTCCGAGTCGGACTCCGGGTCCAAATCGTGTACAGAGAGACAGAGACAGAGAGAGAGAGAGTGAGAGAGAGAGTGAGATGGAGAAAAAAAGGCACCCAGACGAAACCAGTTTTCCCAATAATAAAAACTAATTTATTTACTAGTTGTAGTAGGTACAAAACGCACACAAATGAACAGAACAAAAAAAAAAAACAATATTGAGGAGCGAGCAGGAAAGGAGTCGACACTGAGAGAGGGAAGGGCAGAGAGAGCGAGAGAACTCAAGCATGGGCGACAAACAGTTCGAGAAACTGCGTGTGTGGCTAATCAGAATCAAATTGATTTAAATTTGAATGGTTCGACGAGTAAAGTGCGTGCTGTGGTTGGGGGCGGGGCCGCAAAAGGTGAAAAAGAAGTGGGAACAAAAATATATACCGATAAGCAGGGGCAACCAATTGTTGTTGTTGTTGTTGTTGTTGTTTAGACCATTTGGTAGTTATCTTGCGGCTGCTGCGGCCTTTTCTCTCTTCTTTTTTTTTTTTTTTTTTTTTTGTCAATCTTAGCTTCTTTTCGGCTAAATTATGGCCACGCAAATGGACGAAGAAGCCGACAAATAGTTGGAAATTCGTGTCTCTATTGATATACGAGGCGCAAGATATAACGCATATTTGCATAACATTTGAACCAAACAAAACGAGATAAATACCGACGGGTAGATGGAGTGGGGGGGGGGGAATAGTTCGAACCTTCAGAAATTAGCTCGAAACCAATTTGAATACAAGACCAAAATTGTCAACAGCTGCGCAAACTATTTACCCAACAGCAGCAACAGCCACCTAGAGACTTGAAGTGGGAAAATAGTTGAGAGTTTTCTTAAAAAAAAAAAATAAATTAAAAAAAGTCATATATATAAGAAAATGCCCTTCAGTTCAGTTCGATTTACAATCAACAGCTAGGCGCTAATGGCTTGCATCAATTTGCAGTTCGTGCAAACAATTGAACTAGTTCCAGGTGCTGGAAAATTTGGAGCTGGAAAACTTTGATTGCCTAACGATTATAGATTGTTCAAATAAAGTGTAGGTAGACGCCCACATTTTTGATTGGTACTTGAGTAAACTGGAACTAGTTCCAGATGAAGAGCACACAGCTGTTCATTTGGAGTCAGTTGTGCAAATTTATAGTTATTGAATAACTGGAACTAGCACACTTATAAATGTGTACATCACTTACAGCTCATGTGAACAAATGAACTAGTTCAGAATTTGGTAAATTATTCAGTCGAATCAAATGACATTTGCTAGGCATGTGATAGAAAATAATGTAGTACATTTATATATATTCTTTACTCTGCAATTCATATGAACAACTAGAACTAGTTCTGAATTTGCTACATTTTTGAGTCAATTTAAATGATTTTGTGTGTTTTTTTGCATGTGATATAATTTAAATACTCTTCAGTACATATGAACAACTGGAACTAGTTCCAAAAATTGTTGAACTTTTATATATAATATAATTTAACAGCTTTTCAGTAAATACTTTGCACAAATGAACTAATTTTTGAGCTCATATGACAACAAGAAAAATTCAATAACTATTTAAAGCTAATTTAAAATATATATATGAAAAGAACTAGTTCAAAAGCTCCACAATGCCACGAATGGCAGTTGATTTTCTTTGGAATTTTTATCAACTAACTGCATTTTCTTTATGTTTCGCCTCTTAAGAGCCTGAAAGCCTGGGAACCCGAGCTGAGCTGCTGCTGCTGCTGCTTACATAGATTTGCTTAGGAATGAAGTTCAGAATTTTGTCGCTTTTGCAGTTTTGCAGATTTACAGATTTGCTTTGGCCTCAAAGCGAACCTAAACATTGTTTGCCAGTTACTCAGATGTTGTTGCCCTGCCAACTGAGTGGAGCTAGAGACTTGGCATTCCCTAAGTGAGGCTGACCTTTGTGCTATGCTAATGCTGCAACGACTCCCACCACGGAGAGACACCAAAGGTCAACCCACTCACTCACTCGCTCGCCGAGCTGACCATCAACTGAGCAGCAGCAGCAGCAACAACTCTCAAGTGATATGCAAATCTGTGGCAAGCACAAAGGAGAGATACGTTCCCAGGCAAGCGAGATGACGGAATGAGTGGTATGAGTGGATGCTACCCAGAAGCCGTGGCTTATTGCCCGAATGAAATCAAAGTAATTTGTTGTCTCTGCTTTTCGCAGGTATTTAAACGAAATCCAAATAAATAATTAATGATCAAGTTGCGGTTGAAATCTGAGTAGCACTACGTACCGCCCAGCCCCCTAGGTCTCTACTCGCACTCTTCTCTACTTTACCTTGTTTTTTTTTTTTTTGGTTATTTTGTATACGGCTTATGTTCCCGTTGCTTCACAGGAAAAAAACAAAATTCAAAACAAAAGGTAACAAAATTCTATAGATGCAGAGCTGCGATATAGATGGAAAAAGAAGTATGTATGTATGTATGTATGTATATATAAAATTAAGAGTAGAAAAAATAACTACAGCTGCGAACAAAGCTGGCAAGGCGCAAGCAAGGCAGGGAGCTGCTGCCCGCAAAACTAACTCAAAGATACAAAATCTGAAGGCAAACATAACAAAAGCCAACGAACGGATGTTGGCAGCGGCCCATTTAACAGCAGCCAACAACAACAACAACCAACAACAACAACAACAACAACAATAACAAGAAGCAAGCAAGCAAACTGAAGCGCAAACTTTTGCGCTCACTTTTGACGTGTGCTTAGCCCCAGCCATTAGATAGAAGCTCGTTGCAAACAAAGCGGCGCCAAAGATGCTCCAAGCCAACACACACACACACAAGCACAGAGATAGAGTGAGTGAGAGAGAGAGAGTGAGAGAATGCGCCCTCGTTGGTTGACAACAGGTGGCAACTTGAAACTGACTCAAGATATCGCAACACCTGACCCACGCTGTCCACTTACCTTTGGCTTTTCCGCTGCTGTTGCCACTAAATGCGCTTAGATGTAGCTAGATACATATATGAGGCACTATATAAGTACATACATGTACATATGTATGAATGTATGTGTTACCTGCAATTGCAAAGAGCAGAAAATTAAGCATTAGTTGGCTTGGCGCTTGACTAAAAGAAATGTTAAGGATTAGTGTTTGATTCATTTGCTTCAGTATAATGTTTATAATTAAATGAAGAAAAAAAAAAACAAATTAACTATTTTATATTTCAGTAAGAGAAAGAAACAAAAAATAAACAAAGATGAATAATAAAATTGAAAAATGACATGAATAATAATAAAAAATGGAATAAATAAAATAATATATAAAAAAAAATTCATATAAATCTGCTTAAATTTAAATTCACGCAAATTTGTATTAATTTCTATTTTGAATATTGAAATATTATAAAATAAATAAACACGAATATATAGTAAGAATATTAAATTGAAAAATAAAACATATTTCAAATATATAAAAATAAAAGCTGGAAATAAATAATAATAATAAAAAGGTATCAAATTGATGTAATTTAATGAAATAAAAAAGAATAATGAGAATATTTAATTAATAAATAAAACATATTTTAAATATATAAAAATTAAGAATAAATAATAATAAATACAAAAAGAAATTCAATTTATTTTTTTGCGGTACATAAAACCAGAAATTTGATATTTTTGACATTTTTCGATGTTTAATTCAAACGCAAGATTAACGAGGATTTAGATTATCAATTCATTTATAAATTCCAGCCTGGATTTAGCATCTCAACAACAACAATTTGTGGATTAAATAGATTATAGACAAAATAAAGAGCTTCATGAATTTATGAATTTTTGAATATATTTTATAAACACTTATCTAGTTTAAAAAATATATATATAATAATAAATAAATAAATAATCTAGCAACAATTTCGAATTTTTGTTGAACAGTGTTCCCTTTCAGTTCTCAATTCAGTTCAACTGATGCTGCTGCTGCTGCTGCTTCTTCTTGCCACATTTCATTGGGCTCAAGCGCCGTTTGACCCCTGAATTTTTTTTTTTTTTTTAATGCGCAGCAAACAGAATAACAACAACAACAACAATATAATATAATATAATGAGAGCGCAGCTCGCCCAAGTTCAATTTCTTTGTTCGTGATTTTTATTCATTTAAGAAAAAAAAAAAACAAGTAAAGTAAAATATATTTGTATATATGTATATTTTGTTTATATACATATATGCGTGCAACAACATCAAGTTGAAACTTTTGCTAGCCTTGCAAAAATTGCCAAACTCTCAGCGAAAAAAAAAAAAAACAGCCAAAAAACGAAAAAAGAAAAACGAAAATATCAAGAAAAGAAATGTTTTTTCCGGTTTGCTGTAGATGTAAATACCTTGACTATCATAAACAAGTTCAATGATACATATATAATTAAACAATCTGAAAAGTTGCAAAGAAAAGAAAAATATATATTTTTTATATATACTGTTTATCTATACACAAAAAAAGTATATATTTCTCTTCTCATAGATTTTCTTACATATATTTTCAATAGCAAATAAGCTCAAGTCGAAGCTTTCAATTTTTTACATAATTATAGCATTTAATGCAAAAAAATTTATTATTTCAACTTGTTAAAATTATGTATGTAAGCACCGCTGGATGTCTATTTCTTTCGCTAACATTAGTCTCATGTTAAGTTCTGTTCATTGTAACGGAGATTCATTCGTGTATGCTTTAAGTTCATTTTCGGCTGCCTGCGCTGCAGCATATATTCATTTGTATTCTTTAGTCTCTAATAAACCTCTGAATCGAATAGGTTATGGGCCCAGACAGCGGAAAGTGAAAGCTGTGCTGGTGATCGGAAAAATAACGTGAGAGACTCGATTTATTAGTTAAAGCGTGTGCCAAACTAATGTGTGCAAAATGAGTTCAATTTTTGCAATTGAGAAACTAGATAGTGAAAACTATAGTTCGTGGTCAGTGCAGATGAAAAGTCTGTTGATTCACTCTGACTTGTGGTCGGTGACATGTGGTCGGTTATTGAAAAATGATAACGATACCGCGGAACAGAAAGCGTCGTTTGATAGCAAAGATGAGAAGGCTCTAGCTAGCATTTTGTTATCTGTGAAAGCGTCGGAAATAAACTATATAAAGCACTGTGGAACCGCGAGAGAAGCGTGGGCAAAGTTATCCGAGATTTATATGCCGTCGGGACCCGCGCGTAAAGTACAATTGTTCAAGCAACTATTGTATATGAAAATGTCAGCTACAGACAGTGTTCGTGAGCATTTGGCTAATTTTTCTAATGTCGTAGAAAAGTTAAGAGAGATACAAGTGCAGGTGGCTGATGAAATGCTTGTAATAATATTACTAGCAAGTTTACATGAAGGGTTGGACAATTTCGTAGTCGCTATCGAGACACGGGACACATTGCCTTCATTTAGCGCTCTAAAAATCAAATTGATTGAAGAAGGAGAGAGGCGCAACGTAAGCGACGAGGGTGAAAAAAGCGAGAATACAGTTTTTTCGGCGCGTCCAACAAACGGTAAACGAAACAAGACAAAGAAAGACCCGAAAGACATGACGTGTTGGTTGTGCGGGCGAAACGGGCATTTCGCGGCGAAATGCAAATTAAGAGAGAAAAAGGTTGTTAAACACAACGAGAGCGAAAAAGCGATCGAAAAGAGCAGTACTAAGTCTCCTTCAGCGTTCTCTTTTCTTGGAAAAATCCAATTGGCAAAAAATGTCTGGTGTGTGGACAGTGGTGCTACAGCTCATTTGTGCGCGGACAAATCAATGTTTATACATATGCGTGAGCACAAAGAGAAAATTAAACTAGCAGGCGATAATTACATAGAAACCGAGTGTTGCGGGACAGTGATGATTAAGTGGAGAAATAATACGATCGAATTGCGCGACGTGTTATATGCGAGAGACTTGCAATGCAATTTTATATCCGTGTCAAAGGCAACTGAAAAAGGGTTAAAAGTAATTTTTGTGAAAAACAAAGTTTTTGTTAAAGACAGCAACAATGAAAATTTGCTAGTTGCAGAAAAACATAATGACTTATTTTTGTTTGAAAGTAGCATGAACACAGTAGTTGCAGCTAATGTAAATGCAAATATGAATCAATTGGTGAAATGGCATGATCGGTATGGGCATCTAAACTTTGATAGCCTAAATAAAATGATCAAACAGGGCATGGTTCATGGACTTCCGGCTAGTGTGTGTAATACAAATGACTTTGTGTGCGAAACGTGTGCAAAAAGTAAGATTTGCGTGAAAAGGTTTCCCAAAGTATCAGAAAATCGCTCGAAAGAATTACTAGCGTTAGTTCATACAGACATATGTGGTCCCATGCGTACGGCATCACAAGGTGGAGCGCGTTATTTTGCAACGTTTATTGACGATAAATCGCGCTATATGTCGGTGTACATGTTAAAGAATAAAAGTGATGTATTTGAGAAATTCAAAGACTTTAAAAATTTGGCTGAAAATCAGACTGGCAAACGCATAAAGGCTATAAGAAGCGACAACGGGCGTGAGTACCTGAGCGGTACATTTGAGAAATTCTTATTGAGCCATGGTATAAAAAGACAACTAACTGTTCCCCACACTCCACAACAAAATGGTGTGGCGGAACGCGCCAACAGAACACTGGTGGAGATGGCGCGAAGTATGATGGTGCATGCTGGAGTTAGTGAATCTTTTTGGGGCGAGGCGATAATGACGGCTGCGTATCTACGCAATAGGGCTGAAACTGCAGCTTTGGTTGGCAAAACTCCATATGAGGATTGGTATGGGAAAAAACCGAGCGTATCCCATTTAAAAGTATTTGGTATGGAGGCTATTGTACTAAATAAAACGCATAAAAACAAGTTTTCAGCAAAAGGCGAGCAGCATATGCTGGTAGGTTATTCTGAGACTGCCAAAGCTTATCGTCTGTACAACCCTGTCAAGAGAAGCGTTGTGTTATCCCGAGACGTTGTGTTTTTAGAGCACAAGTTCAGGAGGGGATTGGAGCACGATCAAGGATCATCACGTGAGTCAGATGTGCTAATCCTTGAGCCAGATGAAAAACTTGATTGCGAGCAAGATGAAGAAAGTCACAATCCTGATGAGCAGCAGCAAAATCCAACTGTTGATAGGCAGTGTCAAAGTGGGGACGAAGAAGATGCTGAGGATGAGCAGGTGACAGGTAAAAGAGGTCCAGGGAGACCAAGAATTGTTCGCACTGGGCGTTCAGGTCGTCCACGAAAAGAGTACAATGTTCTGAATGTACTAGACGCTCGAAATGTTGTTGTTCCCACATGTGTTAGGGATGCATTTCGGTCAGAACAATCTGAAAACTGGAGATCGGCGATGCAGAAGGAGTATGACAGCCTGAAAAACACAGAGACATGGAGTCTGGTCGATCTTCCAGCAGGCGAAAAGCCTATTGGTTGTAAATGGGTTTTTACTACCAAGCGTGATGAGTATGGCAACGTTCAGCGGTTTAAAGCTAGATTGGTCGCAAAAGGGTGCGGACAGCAATACGGAGTTAACTACATGGAAACGTTCTCTCCAGTGGCACGTTACTCCTCAATCAGATTGGTGATTGCGTTGGCTGTCGAGCACGGGATGCATCTGCATCAGATGGATGTTTCTGCAGCATACCTGAACAGCGAGTTACACGATGACGTGTATATGCGACAACCAGAGGGCTTTATCGACGCTAATCATCCCAAGCGTGTACTGAAGCTGAAGAAATCGTTGTACGGCTTAAAACAGAGCGGTCGGGAATGGAACCAGAAGCTGGAGAGCACTCTTTTGGAGATTGGTTTCGTCCCATGTGCAAGTGAACCATGCATATATACAAACAAGATAAAAGGGTATTTAAATATTATTGTTGTATATGTTGACGATTTTATACTTGCATGTACCAGAGAAGAAGATGTGGCCCACATTAAGCAGCGCATATCAAGCAAATTTGATGTGGTCGATGGTGGTGAGCTGCACTACTTTTTGGGGATGGAGATTGAGCGAGATGGCAAGACTGGTAGTCTCTCCATAGGCCATAGGCAGTACATTGATGATCTGCTGAAGGATTACGGCATGCAGGACTGCAAGCCAAGCGCGACACCGTTGGAAACTGGGTTCCAGACGAAGTGCGATGATGTTGACTGCGGCGAGGTGGATAAAACACGCTATCAATCGCTCATTGGTTCGTTATTGTATTTGGCGTTGACTACACGGCCAGATATAATACACTCTGTGGCTAAGCTGGCGCAGAGAAATGCAGATCCGCACAAGGAGCATGAGGTTGCTGCCAAGCGGGTGCTGAGATATCTAAAAGGTACCTCAGAACTGAGACTACACTATAACAAAACGGGTGTGCCTATACACTGTTTTGTTGATGCGGACTGGGCTGGCGACAGAAACGATCGGAAGTCGTTTACAGGCTGGGCATTCTACCTTGCTGGAGCAGCAGTTTCTTGGGAGTCAAAGAAGCAGAATTTGGTCGCCCTCAGTAGCACAGAGGCCGAGTACGTGGCACTTTCTACGGCAGCCAAGGAGGCGGTATACGTAAGAAAACTGATCAACGAAATGGGGCTCGGGCCGATGACAAAGGTTCTGACTTATAGTGATAATCAGAGCGCACAATGCCTTGCTAAAGATGCAAAATATCATTCACGTAGCAAGCATATTGAAATAAAATACCATTTTGTAAGGGAAATGTACAAGAATAAAGTTATAGATTTAAAGTACATTCCCACAGATGAAATGAAAGCAGATGTGTTGACGAAGAATTTATGTAAAGTCAAACATGAGAAATTTACTGAAATGTTAGGTTTAAAATGAAACATTTTTGTAGATAGACATCGCGTTGAGAAGGAGTGTTAAAATTATGTATGTAAGCACCGCTGGATGTCTATTTCTTTCGCTAACATTAGTCTCATGTTAAGTTCTGTTCATTGTAACGGAGATTCATTCGTGTATGCTTTAAGTTCATTTTCGGCTGCCTGCGCTGCAGCATATATTCATTTGTATTCTTTAGTCTCTAATAAACCTCTGAATCGAATACAACTAAATATAAAGCTTTAGCTTAGGTTTTTTGTTTAAATATATATATATATACATATATTTCCTTTTAACTTTTAAGATCCTTTTATATAAATATATAATTATATTGCCTATTTAAATTCAATTGATATTTTTATTTCTTATTATTTTTCATTGATTTGTTATTTTATTTTTTGTTTACCTAATACTTAAATTCGTTTAATATTTCTATGTTTTCATTTATTTGTTATTTTATTTTACTTTATTTAATTTAATTTACTTAAATTTTTTAAATAATTCAATGTTTTCATTTATTTGTTATTTTATTTTATTTTTGTTTTACTTTATTTAATTTAATATAATTTAATTTACTTAATTTTTTTTAATATTTCTATGTTTTCATTTATTTGTTATTTTATTTTTTATATAATTAAATTTATTTAACTTCATTTAATATTTTTATGTTTTCATTTAATTGTTATTTTATTTTCATCTTACTTAATTTAATTTACTTAAATTCATTTAATATTTCTATGTTTTCATTCATTTCTTATTTTATTTTTTACTTAATTTAATTTAATTTACTTAAATTTTTTTAATATTTCTATGTTTTCATTTATTTCTTATTTTATTTTTTAATTAATTAAATTTATTTAATTTCATTTAATATTTTTATGTTTTCATTCAATTGTTATTTTATTTTTATCTTACTTAATTTAATTTACTTAAATTCATTTAATATTTAAATGTTTTCATTCATTTCTTATTTTATTTTTTACTTAATTTAATTTAATTTACTTAAACTCATTTCATATTTTAGAGAGAGAGAGAAGCGAAAAATAAGATGCTGCCAATCGGATTCTCAATCGAATTAAAATGCATTCGAGTAGCAATGACACTGACACTGGCCAAAAAACACAAAAAAAGAGGAAAAAAAAGGAAGAAAATTAAAAAGAAAGAAGCGAAATTTGTGTTTTGGGCCAGAAACGAAGTTAAGGCGGACCGAGGCGGGGCACAGCACAGATACAAGATACGCCGTCGAGCACAAGAGGGGCGGCCCAGGGGGGGCGAGGAGGGGCAGCTGGCGATGGCTTAAACTGTGGCAAAAGTTATTGTAACTTTGCCCGCAGCTGAGGCATGAGGCATGTGGCATGCTCTTTCGATGTGGCGCTATCAAGCCCGTGGGGCGTTGGGGTTTTTTACGTTTTTTTTTCCTGTTCTTTTTTTTTTTTTGGAGGCGAACGACACGCGCCTACTGCGACGCATTTTCATTCTGACCTCAATCGGTGACTGGCTGACTGGCTTCCAGCTTCCTTTGTTATGGCGAAGCAGCTGAATCGGCCCCCTCCCCTCACCCGCCATCCTTGAATCTGGGCAGCCTCAAGATTTTTTTTTTGGGGCCACCCTCTGACAAAATTTGGCTGCCCTTTCCGTGTTTAAACAGTGCTTCCTTTTTTCTCTCTCTCTCTCTCTCTCTCTCTTTCTTTTGCATATACCCTGTAATTTATTGAGAAGTCGGCATGCCAAGGAATGAGAACATTATAGTTAAATATCGTTACTCAACTATAGTGCTATTTGGCCCCAAATTCCGATTGGCGTAATTTAAATCATAATCACGTCAGTTTTTGCAGGGTAACTGTTAGTCACGCCCTTTGGCTTACGCCCCCGATTGCTATTCAGCTTAATTTTATTATTTTTTTTTTGCTCCATATCAGAACGCAGCTTCTTGGCCAATTGCTTTTGAACGTTCATTCGTCGCGTTTTGTTTTATATACAATTTTTTTTTTTGTCAGCTGTCTTTGCTTTTTTTTTTTTTTTGCTTTTTTTTTGCTCTTGGCTTACAAAGATGCTTTTAAATGATTAAACGCTGTGATTTCTTATGTTGGCTGGGTCGCCACTTTGTAGCTACATACATACATACATACATATATAGGTATATATATATATACATATATATATTATTACATTCTGTTCGCCTTTTTTTGTTCATCTTTTGCTGCTCATTTTGTTCTTTAGCTGAGATTTCACATTGGTTGACATTTTGTAGCCCAAATCAGTTCATGATGATAATGATGGTGCTGCTAATGATGATTAGCTCAATTGAGATTATGATGATCAATGTATTAGCATTCATATTTTTTGTTTTTTTAGGCATTTATTTATTATGTTCATCATTAAGCCAAACGTTTGAATTGTTCGCCCGAAATTTGACTGCGAAATTAATTGAAAAGCAAATTCGGAGCTAAAAGCGTGATAAATCACTGAAATAATGAGGAACGGCAAAAGAATGTGGAAACTAGTTTAAATGCCTTGACAAAGAGTTATGCTAATGAGTTTTAAAATACCCTGTAATAGATGTAAGACATTTTTTCTCCATATCTCTAGATATGGATTAAAGTCTCTATAAAGACTAATATTTTGATTCCTATCTGCGAATATTCTCTGCATGTTTTTCCCATAAATATTTTTTATTTAGTTCTTCTTCTGGCTAATTCTCTCGCTCTCTCTCTCTCTCTCTGTCTCTCTCTATTTAACCTTAGCTAACGGATTCATCGACCTTTAAGTTTTCGTATATAATATATAGGCACACAATTTCCTTTTGCCATAAAACCCTTTTTTTAAGGCAAAGCAGATCTGAAACAAAGACCAGAGAGTGAAACGAGCTTTTGGTTAGCGAGTATTCAATTCAAATCAAATTGATTCGTTTCAATCAACTGTCAATCAGCATTAGATTTGTCTCAATAATTTCGGAAGCGTAAGACGAAAGACGAAAGACTTGAACTGTCTTCAGACACAGCAATGCCTTGAGAATTTAACAATTTGTTAAATGATTTCTTTTAAGGAGTTTTCAAGTTGTTAAAAAAAAAAAGATTACAAGTAAAAATAATAAAAATTGTATGAAAACAATTTTTTTTTAATTGTAAAAGAATATTATTCACAGATTTTTGCCTGTTTTTACTAAGTACAAAAATGTAAATAAATGAAAACGACAAAAATTACATTAATTAAAATTTAAAATAATAATATAAAGTAAAAAAAATAAACAAGTTCGTCAAAATCAGTTATTTAGAAAAATATTTAAATCATTTAAAAACCTAATGAAATATCATGTATTATTTTTTTTTTTTTTAATAAATAAAATCACAATTAGTTTTAGAAATGAGTTAAACATTTGTATTTAATTAATTTATATCTTAAATTTTTATTAAAGTTTTTTTTATAAATAAAAATATATAAGTTATAAGTATTTATAAAAAAAAAAAAATAAATAAAAATGATCATTTATTTATTTATATTTTTGATATATATTTTGTATATATACTTACATTATATACATACATATGTACATAAAAATGATAATGTTTGATATACATATATGTACATACATATATCTATATTTTGGTATGCATATAAATAACATATAACAAATTTATATATTTTTAGCTATTTTGTACATTTATGACTATATGTACATTTTGTAATTGTTTTATTGCAACTGCTCTATATTTTAACTTTATAAATTCCTTCTGGATTTGGCTCAATTATTTGATGTTCATGCATAATCAACAAATTAGTAAAGCCAAGCACTGGCTTCACTCTTGCTTTCATTGCAAATGCGGCAGCCATATAATTCCCAACTGGTTATGGCTTATGGCCAGAGCGGCAGGGATTTACGTATGGCAAAGTCTGCTAATGATAGAACTGGAAGGTTCTCGAAATAGACGAACGGAGAGGCTTCATTTTGTTAATTTACAGATTAGCATTATTCAATTGTACTAATTAATACAGATTAACATACATATATACATACATATACAGCCATAAAAACACTGACATACATAATGTACAGTTGCATGAGTTTTGCCTTTGAAGAAAATTCTCTGTTAAAAAAAAAAACACTTTCACAACTCCATCCTGCCTTTTTTTTCAAACATTTTAATTAAGCACAGCGTATACACACATACATACATACATGCATCTATTGTCTATATGTAGAGAGAGAGGGAGAGAGATTGCTCTAACAACTACATCAAAATGCTTTGGTCAAGTGTCCAACAATGAAAAGGCACAAAAATGAAAACAAAAACAAAAGCAAAAGCAAGTAGAAAGTCAGCTACAATTGTTAAACGGTGCATTCTATGGCAAGTGAGGATGGAAGGAACGAAGGAAGCGGAAAGTGGTGAGCAGTAAGCGGCAAAGAGGAAGACGATGACGAAACGGTTTTTGCGGCTGGCAAAACCGTCGAGCAGAAACAACAAAAACAATTTGTCAAGCGTTTGCCCACTCCAAGACATTCATTCCAACGGCACTTATCAGCAAATCAAAGCGAATCTCTTTGAATCTGTCTGCCTCTCTCACTCTCTCTGTCATTCCATCTCTTTCACACACAGCAATTTGCTGCTGATTAAATGCTCATTTTGCTCTACTCAAACGTCTGGTAAATGAAAAATGTTGAAGAAAAAAAAACTAGTATAAGAGTTAATTATTAAATATGAAATTGCTTTTTAGTTTGTTTTTGTTTCTTGCATTGCTATGGCCATTTTTTTTGTTTTAATCAATTTTCTATTAAGCTTTAGAAATATGTTTATGTAACAGGCAGAAGGAGGCGTGGTAGACCCCACAAAATATATACATATGTATATTCTTGATCAGGGTGATGAGCTGAGTCGATTTAGCCCTGTCCGTCTGTCTGTCTGTCTGTCCGTCCAACGATTTAGCACGATTCGTCTGTCTATTTCTTCTATGTATTCCCTCTACGTATTTCCTTTACGTATTTCCTTTACGTAACTCCCTTACGTAGTCCCTCTACGTCTTTAATGCTTAGCTGATCGATCACACACTCTGTTTCACTTTAATGCGCTGACCCCCACCAGGCCTGGACGAAGACTGAAGACTGACTGAAGAAATGCTGCAGCTGCTGCCCTTTATATAGCGACACTTTTACTCAAGCACAGTCTCTCCCAAAGGTTGAGCCCTACGGCAGGTAGAGCTCGTTGCAGTCGAGCTTCAAGTGTCGCTCTCTGCTGCTGTGAGCATTCTAGCTTCGTTTCACCTAAATATAAATACCAAATGCGAACTGCTGCATACATGTAGAGAACTTTTATGATCTTCTGCACTTCTTTTCTCTTTGCTATGTGACGCGAATTGAAATATCAGTTATCCGAAGGGTTCAGGGGAGTCTCGATTAGAAGTTTTTTACTTGTTTTCTATATAGTTTTTATTTATTAATCTATTTTTTTTGTATATATTTAAGATATATGTTTTATATTTATGTATTTTACTTTTTTTCATGTCTCATGTTTTTTATATTTATTTACTGTTCCCAAAAATGAATTCTAAAATAATTTATATTTTTTATATTTATTATTTATTTTTATTTAGTATATATTTATATTTTATTTAATATATATATTATATAGGTATATTTTTTTAATATTTTTTATCTTATGTTTAACCTTCTATATTTTGTATTTGATTTGTTTTCAATTTTATATTTTTTATTTCATATATACATATGTATATTTTTTTGTATTATTCATTATCTTACATTTTATATATTTTTTGTTATGCTTTTTCTTTATATGTTATATATAATTTAATTTCCTTTTAAGCTGAACTTCAATATCTGTCAACAGGTGAGCTCCTCAGTCGTATATACCCCTTCAACTTATCAAGGTAATGCTCATACAAAGTAGTTGTGCTTTTGGTTTTTCATAAATAGAAAATCATTCAATTTTTCTATTTTGTTTTTTTTTTTTTTATTATATTTTATTTAGTTTGTCGCGCGCATGGCACCCGTCCATAGAAGTTGAATAAACAATCATTAAGAGTCGTTAAAGGAAGCGACCAATGGAAAAGAAAAAGAAAAACACGAAAATCAGCTGAAAAGCAGCTAAATTGCAACTGAAAATTGAGCTTTTCATAAGGGGCAGGGGTTGGGGCTGGGGTTGGCGTTTGCAATTAGGGGTTGCAGCTGTGTGTGTTTTTCCACTTCACACAATTTCCAATTAGAATCAAGAAAATACAGTTAATATGAGCAAAAGCTAGCGCTATGGCAAATTGAAACACATATACCGCATGAAATTGAAAAAAAAAAGACAAAATTGATATCAAAATTGATATTAAATCTATTTACATATATGCATGAAACGGGGAAAAAAAAATCACTGCAAAAATCTCCTATAATATTTCTTTAAATTAACAAATTAAAATTTGTGATTTTTTTTTTTTTACAGTTAAAACAAAATGTGAGCTTAAAAAAATTATACAACTTTATTTCATTTTAGGTTTTTTTCTTATTCAAAACTCTTATCGAACTCTCCTAAAAATTAAATAGTTTAATCAAACATAAGAACTCATATAGCAAATGAATATTAAATGATTTTTAAAGCAATAAAAAAAGTGATATACCAAATACTTTTTGGTTAAAGATAAACTAGAAGTGGAAAAACCAAAAGAAAAAGTGAAGCACTTGGGGATAGCGCTGAGAGAAAGAGAGAGAGAGAGAGAGAGAGAGAGAGAGCTGGATAAGCCAGAGTTCAGGGTTCAAAATTTGAAAAACACTTAAAGAAAAAAAATGAAATTTACATATTTTTAGCTGCATTTATAGTAATTTGTGTAAATAAATTGAATATTTTTTATATATAAACAAATATATTTTAAATATATATTTTCTACTGGTGTTTTTTTTAAGTATGTATGATAGATATATGTATATTTATATCCATTCCAATCCAGAAACATATATCTTTAAAAATCGATATGATTTTTCTTTTTTTTTTTTTTTAAAGAACTTTAACAACTTTTGTTTTACCACTTTATAGATATATTTATTTATATACACATTTCTATTCATGCACATATACGTTTTGTATATCTATATAATTCCATTGCATTTCACAATTTGTGCAGCATGAAAATTTTTCAAATTGATACCAAAAACCAACAAAGCCGACGCTAAAAAAAAATAATTTTTTTTTTTTTTTGGTTTTGGTTTATTCTGCAGCAGCACTTAAAACGCGTCGGCTCATTAAGAGAAAACCCCAATCCCCAAT
The DNA here is from genome assembly GCA_035045965.1 of Drosophila aldrichi. NCBI lineage: Eukaryota > Metazoa > Arthropoda > Insecta > Diptera > Drosophilidae > Drosophila > Drosophila aldrichi. The sequence continues at coordinate 13,621,301 of JAWNOM010000484.1, read as the reverse complement.
TGCACACACACACATACACACACACACGCGCGCAGAGCAGGCACTTAACAATGTCAAACGTTTGTCACCTCCCCCTCCTCTTTCTTCCTCATCTCCCCACCACCTCTCTATAGACCCCTTTGCCTAATGCAGAGAGCCATTAAAATGTCATGCACTTGGCGCGGCGAAAAACTAAAACCAATTTTCCATTGCAGCTCGCCGCGACTGCAAAACTGCCAAAAACAAAAAACAAAATAGAGAGACTAGAATTACCAGAAAAAAAAAATGATATAGGAAATAAATTTGAGTGCGGGTGCGACAGAGAGGACATGAGTTTTATTAGCCTGCCGCTCAATTACAGCACATACAAAGCAGTTGCTGCTGTGGTTGCTGCTGCTGCTGTTGTTGTTGTTGCTTTAAAGGGTGCGCAGCAAAAACCACGAAACTGCACAAACAGCAGCAGCAGCAGCAGCAACAACAAAAACAGCAGCACCAGCAGAGCAGCGAAGGCATATTGAAAATGAGAATACGATAATAGCGTGGCTTAGGCTAAACTGATCGCACACACACACACACACACACCCGAGTGCTCTCTGACGCTAACCGAGCATAGCGAAGGAGCAGCAGAGAGCGAATGCAAAGACAGTGCGAGAGCAGGTAGCTGGGTTTTGAGTTGCTTTTGTAATGCACGTAATTGTTGTTGCAGCTCTGTCTATGCCTGTGCCTACGCAACGACACACCAAGAAGAACAGTTAGAAATAGCATTACCTTTTTTTTGTGTGTGTTGTCTAGTTGTTGTTCTTCTTCTCGGTTGATTTTCAATTTTGTTTTTGTTTGCTTTATTTGTATTATTTTGTTTACAGCTTCTGTTTGTGTTTCTTCTCTTGCATGTAAATCACAGATTTTGCATATGTTGTATTTTGCATTTGAATATTTCGCGATATTCTGCTATTTCTTTCGCTTCAAATTTCTTGCACATTTACTTTACTTCATATTCTTCTTCTTCTTTTGATTAGCACTTAGAATTTCATTTAGGGAACACACACCAGAAAAAAAAAATTTGGATCTTTTTTGCAATTTGTTGCTGTTGATGTTGTTGTTGTTGGGCGAACGCGTACCGTTACCGAGTCGAGCTACCGGATCCTTTAAAGGTTCGCTTTGGCGTGGGAGTCAGCGCTCTCACTCTCACACACACACACGCTCGCACACGCACGCGACTGTCCCAGAATACGTTAATAAATCAAATAATTTGTGGTATGTTGAAGACGAAAAAATTATTGAAAAAAAAAAATAAATAAATAAATTAAATCTCAAAACATACACACGCACACACAGCCACACACAAAGGCGTCGCGAACGCAGTGGCCATATAACCGGTTTACATTTACACGGGACAGCGCCTGGGCGACCGGCATTTACAATTGCAGCGAATTCGTTTCGTTCAACAAACGTTCAACAAATCACAATTAATTCAACCGTTACCGTCCGTTGCACGACCGCCTCGTTCGGCTTTGTATTTGCTTCTGTTCATGTTAATTTAACAGAGCGTGCGGCTGACTTGTCGGCTCTGTTACTCTCCTGTTAAGCGCACCAAATGTGTTGCAGTCGAACATGCTGGCGCTCTTAACGCCCTGTTATGGTCGCAGAGAGCAACAGCGCTGTGCGCGATGTTCGAGTTGGCTGTGGAACGCATGTGGAACTCGAACTTGGTCTGTTAACAAAGCAACTTCAAAGCGAAAAAACTTCGAAATGAAGTGAATAAAATTTAAAACTTACGAAATATTTAATACAATTTATAAATAAAATTTGCATGTGCTGTTAGAAGAGCAGCATTTTGGTGAAATTGGTTAACAGCTCCAGTTGAAGGGAGTTCGTTCGAGTTGCATGTGGGCTGAAGGAACGACTGAACCGGTTCAACAGGATGCAGAAAGAAAAAGAGAGAAAGGGAGAGAGCCAGAATTAGTGTGAGGGAGTTAGAGAATGTTGTGCGCTGCAAAACAAGCTACCAAAACAAAAGACGAAAAATGTAGCAACAACAACAACAACAACAACAATAAAGTAGAGAATTGTTTTTCTTTTTTTATTCGGGTTTTTCGCTGTGAAGTAACCGGACAACAATTTTTTTTTTTTTTTTTTGCTCTGCTCTAGCAGCGAAAATGGCAACGCTGCTGGAATAACCGGTTCGACAGCGCAGGAATGCACAAAATACCAACAACAACGACGGCAGCAGCAGCAGCAGAAATAATGCAGCGTGCAATGCATTGCAATGAACTAAACCAAAAAAAAAAAAAGAGAGAAGACAAAAAATGAGGAATAAAAAAACGTGCAAGCAAAACAAACACAAAAAAAAACTCAAAGAGTTTGCAAAAGTTGCAACTGGAAGGGGCGACTGGCTGGATGCCTGATAACTAGCAGCAGCCACGTTGTTGTTGTTGTTGTTGTTGGCTAAATGACATAAATCTGCGTGGCAAACAAAAGACTTAAGCAACGAACGTGGCGCAGCGTGCAACTGCAAGGCTGCAACTGGATTACTGTTACACGGCCAGGCCAAAACTGGTGACCATATAACGGTAAATGCAAAGCAACAAAAACAACAAAAACAATAATAATGATAATAATATAAAGCGAGCGAGGGAGAGAGAGAGATAGAGATAGGTAATGGGAATAAGTATTCAGCGTATTCATGTTGATAAATATTCCAACAGGATTCCAATTTGAATATATATGAACTGTGATTCTTAATACAAATAAACGATAAAGATGAAGACAAAGCAAGAGCGAATGAAGGAGATAGATGGAAGGAGCGAGGGATGTCCAATAAGAATGAGCGAAGTGAATTTGTTGAAGCAAATGTTGCAAAGGGAATCCAATTGGAAAATACATGCATATTGCTAGTAATTAATAAAGCTATAAACAAAAGCAGACACAGAGAGTGAGGGTGATGTGTACATATGTATTTAGTATATGTATAGAGAGTGAGTGAGAGAGAAGCATCGAGAAATAAGTACAGAAGAAGCAAATGCTGCAAACTAATTCCAATTGGAAACGAATGAAAGGAAAATAATAAATATAGATGAAAGAGAGAGAGAGAGAGAGAAGGAGAGAGAGAGAAGGAGCGGGAGAAGGAGCGGGAGAAGGAAATGGATGCAGTAAGAGTGGGAGGGAAAAAGAAAAAAATGAAAGAGAGTGAGGGAGAGGGAAAGAGAAATAAATATGGGAAGAAGGAAAGAGGAAGATTTGGAGAAGAAGACAGACAAAGAGAAAGGAAGATAGAGAAAGGAAGAATGAGCAAGGAAGACAGAGAAAAAGAGAGAGAGGTGGAGATAAAGAGAAATTGAGATAAAAGGGATAGAGAGAGAAATATAGAGAGAACGACATAGAAATAAGGAAAGAAATAGAAATAAAGAGTAAACTAAGATAAAACTTATATGATTCCAAAAATTCATAAGTGAAATACAAAATTGATTCATAAAACATTCACTTATCAAAGATGATTCAAACTTGAAATTCATGAGCATCGCGTAGAAGGGCAAATATCTATGTATATAAAAATGCGTTAATTTTTTTTTTAATTTGCAGCCAAATGATTTGTAAATTTGTTTACATAATAGATCAAGTTACAGACATATATATATGTGAATATATAATATATATGTATATACATGTACTCATCTATATATGTATATATATACGCAGCATGCCAAAAGCTAAAGCTTCTAATTTGATTTATGCTCATATGAATTTCATTTCATGTCATTTCCAGGAACGAGCACCAATAAATTTTGGTATAACAGCGCTTCGGCTCTCGTCTATATAGTATAGATAAATTTATATACTATGCATATCTGTATGTATGTATGTGTCACATCAAGGTATTTCGCTTTTAGTTTTCGCCGACTCTTCTAGTCAAAATATCCCATTTGACTATCCAAACGAGTTGACTAAATATATAAAGCTTGATTTACTTAGATCTCATTTAAAAAAGTCTTTTAAATTAATTACACATATATTAATATTGTTATTCTTACTTTTTTATTTTTATTTTTATTTTTTTTTAATACTATTTTTTAATTATTTATATTTTTATTTCTACATAAAAATTTATTTGTAATATATTTTTATAAATATTTAATATATTTTTATTTTTATTTTTATTTGTATTTTTATTTATTTTTAATATATTTTTATACAAGCAAATATATATAGATATATTTACTTATATATACATCTCTCTATCAGTTGATCGGCCATGGAATATGCCATTTGCTATTCTAACAAATAATGCACAAAAATAGATAGATTTACAGCTTGAGTTTGTTTTGCTGCAATTTCGTCTTGCGAACGAACTCTGATCTTTTTTGTCTTCTCGAGGCCCGACGATTGAGTTTCCCATTGTTGCGGCTGCCGATTAGAAACCGCAAAAAGACAAAAAACAAAAAAACAAGCGGCAAGCAAAAAAAAAAAAAGACTGACCCAAAAAAAAAAAACCAGTAAAAAAATGAAATAAATAAACAATTTTCTTGGCTGCTTCGAAAAAATTATGCAAAGCGCAGACAAATGCGCAAATTTGAAAAATGCCACCAGCAACAATGGGAGCAACAACAACAATAGTGTGCAGCAGCTGCACTCGCATTGCGAACGCTCCCCCCTCCCCTCCCCCACCCCCGCTGCCACTAGCTCTGCCCGCAGCAAAAAGTGCGGGCGTTACGTGAAACTTTGCCACAAATCAACTGGCGTCCAAAAGTCATTGGAAAAGCAACAAATTACAGCCGAGAGATTTGTTTGGCTTAATGATGGACTAGCGTATACCCTATAATAGATCTATGTGTGTGTGTGAGAAGCTCCCCTTCTGTTCTCTCTCTCTCTCTCTTGCTCTCTATCTGAGTTGCTTCTCTCTTTCGCTAGATCTTTGCTTTACCATCCTTCGTTCTCCATACTTCACTGTCTACATCTACTCTAATAGCTACCTCTCTCTCTCTCTCTCTCTCTCTCTCTCTGTCTCCCTATCTCTCTCTCTCTGCATTGCTTTCGTGTTTTATTCCTTTCTCTCTTTTGCTCTCTATGAATTCATCTACATTCATATCTTCATTCCTCTCACTTGCTGTCTCTCTCTCTCTCTATTTCTGTATCTCTATCTCACTATATTGACTTTCTCTCTTTTTCTCTTTCTATCTCTCTTTCTTTGTCTCTCTCTCTCTCTATCACTACACTGTTTTCTGTCCCTCTTTCTATCTATCTTTCTTTGTATCTCTCTCTCCCTCTCTCTCTCTCTCCCTCTCTCTCTCTCTCTCTCTCTCACTCTCTCTGTCTCTCTCTCTCTCTCTCCCTCTCTTGTAGTCCTCTCTCCAATGCCTTTCGCACTCAGCTCAACTCAGTTAACTATTTCTGGTTGTATTCTCCTCTTTTACGCTCTTATCTTTACTGCGGACGACTCTTCAGACTCTACGATAGGCAGACTCTCAATCAGCTTGATTGACAGCGCGTCCAGCATAATTTATGTTAAATTTATGACAAACGACTCGAGTGTCGCAGGCATTGCCTCATAGCTAATATGCTTGCTGCCTGCCTGGCTTTTTTTTTCGGTCAGTTTTATGAAGTCAGCGCGAGTCCAAAAATACGAAAAAAAAAACAAAACCGAGAACAAAAAAAAAATTGCGGCCGTAAACAAATCGAAATGCGAGCGGCGCTCAGATCGCTAATGGGCTAACTCGGTGCGGGCGGCCCGACAGAAAAGGGCGTTGCTTGACTTGTTGTTGTTGTTGTTGTTGTTGTTAAACAAATATTACTCATGGTCCGGATCTGGCCCGAGCTGGCCTGGCCTGGGCTGGCCCGTGCATGTTGTACAGCATGGCTAACACCTAAGAACAACGTGACGACGTCCCAAGCTAAACGAAACAAAAAACTACAGCAACAACAACAACAGTTGAGCGGAAAAAAATTAGAGGAAAAAACTACAACAACAACAACAGCAACCGAAAGCCAAGTCAAAAACGCGTCGAAAACGCAGCCGCAGTCGCAGCCGCAGCCGTTGACTGATTGTCACGGCACGATAATGAAATAACTTGTTATACGCTGTACGAAGCGAGTGCAAGGCAATCGGGTATATTGGTTTTGATCTTGGCAGGCAAAGGTCGGCAGCTCAAAGTGGGCATATATAAAGCAGACTTTTGTATGATGCTAAAGGAGTTCTACTTCGATTAGAGTGTTTAAAACTGTAAGTTTGAGAGTCATTTGGATTGAGTAATCTTATAGATGAACATAAATATGCATGTTTAAGATACATGTATATAGCAAAAATATACCAATACTTACATTTACCTTGTACAGTTGTAGAGCTACTGTAGCCATGGTTTGAAAATCACTGGTAGACGACAGTTGCCGCAATTGTGAATGCATAACAGTTTTAATAGCAGTGTAGTTTAGTTCATAATACTAAATTTCAGTGTATTTACAGTTGTAAAGTCACAATAAAATATTTTCATACAGTTGACAAGGTTTGAAAGTCACTGGCAAGCACACAGTTGCCGCTATTTGGCCATAAATTGAATGTATAACAGTTTGAAAGGGAGTGTTACATAGCCCACAATACAAAATTGCCATTTATATAAAGTTTGAAAGCCATAGCAAAATATTTTTAATATATCAGACAAGTTTTAAGAATTACTGGTAGACAACAGCTCTCGATATGACTTCATAATTCAATGTATAACAGTTTGAAAAGAAGTGTTATATAGCTCATAATGTAAAATGTCCATTCAAATACAGTTTTAAAGCCATAGCAAAATATTTTTAATATACCTGACCAGGTTTAAGAATCACTGGTAGACAAAAGCTGTTGCAATTGTCGTATAATTGAATGTATAACAGTTTGGAGGGCAGTGTTATATAGTGCACAATGCAAAATTCCAATGTAAACACAGTTTGAAAGCCATAGCAAAATATTTGCATAGAGCTGCCCAGGTTTGCCATTTCACTTTACTCTCTCTCTCTATCTCGCTCCTTCGCATATCAAAGTTTTAGAGTCTCGCAAATGGCAATCACTCTTCAACTGTAGATAACCCACAGCAAGTAGAGTATCTGGCAGTCGAAAGAACTTTCAAATTTAGTCAGTTAATTTTGTTTTTTTCGTTGTGCCAAGTTTCATTTCGACAAAACAGAAAAAACAGAAAAAAAACAAAAAATAAAATTGAAATATTGCGGGCAGAGGGTAGGGAGGGTAGGTGGGCGGCAGGAGGAGGGGCTGGCGAGTTATATTGAAGGTGCATAAGCGAGTATTTGTGGCATAGTTTGTTGTTGTTGTTGTTGTTATTGTTGCTGTGGCGGCTGCATTGAAACGTGCAACAACGCGCCGCATTCCTTTTGTCAAACGACTCCAAAGCAGCAACGGCGATCCGACTGGGATCAGACGGCTGCTGTTGCTGTTGCTTCTGCTCTGGGATCTTTAGAATGCAAGCAACGCAGCTTTTTTTTTTTGTCAGAGTTCTACTCATTGTTGTTGTCGTTGTTGTTGTTGTTGCGCATTGGCTTTAACTTTGACTTTGGCATTTCCCCCTTTACATGCCCTGCTCATGCGCAGCCGCCGTCTGCAGCCTGAAAAAGTATCATAATCATATTATTTATGATTGTATTTGTTTGCAGACGCCGCTGCAGTCCAACCGGGCCAGAGACATTGCCACGTCTCGACGTAATTGCTGCTGCTGCTGCTGCTGTTGCACTCGCTGGGCATCTTTCGTGCCACACTCAACTTACCACACTTCACTTGGCAAATGGACTGGGCGCAACAGCAAAGAGACGAGCATGTGTTTTTGCCATTTTCAAGGGCACTTTGCCCGACCGCCACAGGCCGGGCCATGCGGTGGCACAGTGGGACAAGACTATGAAGTCAGATGCAGCTAAAAGATACAGAAATAGCTAGAAAAATACAGCTAAAGATACAGAAATAGCTAAAAGATACAGATACAGATACAGATACAGATACAGATACAGATACAGATACAGATACAGATACAGATACAGATACAGATACAGATACAGATACAGATACAGATACAGATACAGATACAGATACAGATACAGATACAGATACAGATACAGATACAGATACAGATACAGATACAGATACAGATACAGATACAGATACAGATACAGATACAGATACAGATACAGATACAGATACAGATACAGATACAGATACAGATACAGATACAGATACAGATACAGATACAGATACAGATACAGATACAGATACAGATACAGATACAGATACAGATACAGATACAGATACAGATACAGATACAGATACAGATACAGATACAGATACAGATACAGATACAGATACAGATACAGATATAGATACAGATACAGATACAGATACAGATACAGATACAGATACAGATACAGATACAGATACAGATACAGATACAGATACAGATACAGATACAGATACAGATACAGATACAGATACAGATACAGATACAGATACAGATACAGATACAGATACAGATACAGATACAGATACAGATACAGATACAGATACAGATACAGATACAGATACAGATACAGATACAGATACAGATACAGATACAGATACAGATACAGATACAGATACAGATACAGATACAGATACAGATACAGATACAGATACAGATACAGATACAGATACAGATACAGATACAGATACAGATACAGATACAGATACAGATACAGATACAGATACAGATACAGATACAGATACAGATACAGATACAGATACAGATACAGATACAGATACAGATACAGATACAGATACAGATACAGATACAGATACAGATACAGATACAGATACAGATACAGATACAGATACAGATACAGATACAGATACAGATACAGATACAGATACAGATACAGATACAGATACAGATACAGATACAGATACAGATACAGATACAGATACAGATACAGATACAGATACAGATACAGATACAGATACAGATACAGATACAGATACAGATACAGATACAGATACAGATACAGATACAGATACAGATACAGATACAGATACAGATACAGATACAGATACAGATACAGATACAGATACAGATACAGATACAGATACAGATACAGATACAGATACAGATACAGATACAGATACAGATACAGATACAGATACAGATACAGATACAGATACAGATACAGATACAGATACAGATACAGATACAGATACAGATACAGATACAGATACAGATACAGATACAGATACAGATACAGATACAGATACAGATACAGATACAGATACAGATACAGATACAGATACAGATACAGATACAGATACAGATACAGATACAGATACAGATACAGATACAGATACAGATACAGATACAGATACAGATACAGATACAGATACAGATACAGATACAGATACAGATACAGATACAGATACAGATACAGATACAGATACAGATACAGATACAGATACAGATACAGATACAGATACAGATACAGATACAGATACAGATACAGATACAGATACAGATACAGATACAGATACAGATACAGATACAGATACAGATACAGATACAGATACAGATACAGATACAGATACAGATACAGATACAGATACAGATACAGATACAGATACAGATACAGATACAGATACAGATACAGATACAGATACAGATACAGATACAGATACAGATACAGATACAGATACAGATACAGATACAGATACAGATACAGATACAGATACAGATACAGATACAGATACAGATACAGATACAGATACAGATACAGATACAGATACAGATACAGATACAGATACAGATACAGATACAGATACAGATACAGATACAGATACAGATACAGATACAGATACAGATACAGATACAGATACAGATACAGATACAGATACAGATACAGATACAGATACAGATACAGATACAGATACAGATACAGATACAGATACAGATACAGATACAGATACAGATACAGATACAGATACAGATACAGATACAGATACAGATACAGATACAGATACAGATACAGATACAGATACAGATACAGATACAGATACAGATACAGATACAGATACAGATACAGATACAGATACAGATACAGATACAGATACAGATACAGATACAGATACAGATACAGATACAGATACAGATACAGATACAGATACAGATACAGATACAGATACAGATACAGATACAGATACAGATACAGATACAGATACAGATACAGATACAGATACATTTCACCCATTTCAAATAGACTTCGTCCCACTGTGCATAGGCATGATTTTGTATGCTGAATCGCTTATCGGCAGACCTTATGAATCATTTGCCAACTGCTTTGGCTTTGAGTGTTTCGATATTGTTTTTGACTTCAATTTTGAGCAACCCAGTGACAGTCACAGTCGCAGTCGCAGTTGCAGTTACTTTGCAATAGAACAGAATGAAAACTTTCAAAACCTCTGCGAGTGGGTGTGAATAGCTGGGACAATCGCTTGGTGAATGCAGTAAACAAATGCGCATTAGAGACGCTCGCAGAACGAGTGAAAGATACAAATGTATCTCATGGATGCGCTGCCTAGCTAAGCTAGTTACGCGGCTAACTTCAAGGGCAAGCCGTGCCGTGCCGTGCCGTGGAATGCGCCAGGAATGAAGACTCAAATCTGCAGACGGGGGGAGGGGCAGGAGTCGGCCTGACCAGGAGGCAGGCAGTTATAGTTATGCAAATATGCTGGAAGATAACGGTGCGCGTTCCATGGCCATGCAAGGCCAGCGCAGCGCAGCTCAGCTCAGCTCAGCTCAGCAGTTGGCAGCGATCGGAAAGGGCACACACACACACACACACACACACACATTAGGCATTTGCCTTCGCTTTTGTGCACAGCTCATTTCATAGCCGCATAGATTGAAGGCCAGCGAGCCAATGCAAAGATAAAGCTTCAGCCACAACGATTGCGCCTTGGCCCGTTGCCTACCGCCTGCCGCACCCCTCTCTCTCTCTCGCCGTCTCTCACTGTCGACTGACAACTGTCGGCTCTTTGGCCATGGTCAAAACTGCTGATGGCATCATGCTGTTAGCACAGCAGCAGCTGCTTTAACATTGCCTTAGGGCAAATTCAAAAGAAAAATGAAAAAAAAATCTATATATATATACATGTATATATGTGTGTGTGTGTGTGTGCTCATATTGAAAAAGCGTATTGCACTACGCTTTCGACTTTGTATTTGAATTTGTTTTTCCGCTCAACTTCTTGTGTCACTATCGAACTTCGACTCTAATCAAACAGCAGGCGCTTGCATTCAATGCAGAGTGCACAAAGGCATTCACTTGCTGTGTCTGTCTGTGTGTATATGTGTGTGTGGCAGGTAACATTGTGGCATGAATATTTCTTTGAAGCAAATGGGAATCAACTTGTAAGCTCTTCACATGCAAATATTTACATATATACTTATGTATATATATATTTATAAATTTTTACTTTACATATACATGAATCTATTTTAATATAAATTATTTGAATTCTCATAACGTACATAAATCATTTTCTATATCACTGTTCATATTTCACACGCAATTTGCAATTTTTACAGATTAAAAACATTATCGAAAATCAATAATAAAATTATATCTACTACATCTTCGAAGCTAGAGTCGCCAAATTTTAGATTTATATGTACTTAATAGAATTTCGGCTTTTCTTATAATTCACCTCCATGTTTCATAAAGGCCCACAGTGTCATGGAGCAATAAGCACCTTCCATTGAGTGTCGTAGCATTCAGCTTTTGTCATGCAGCTGCCCTAACTCAAGTTTCAAGTTTTGTTAATGTCACATCCACTAAAAGAGTTGAGCGCAGTTTCTTAAGCATTCATAAGGCTTTGCCTTTTGTTTAGCGAGCAAATTCTGATCAATATTTCTACAAGTTTCATAGATGTACCATTCATCGAGTGTTATATCATTCAGCTTCTGTCATACAGTCTTAGACCATTTAGCTACCGCCATGAATTCTCTAGAAGATCTAAACTAAGAGCATTTATATTTCTGTGAATCATGAATTTGTTTTCTATTTCATGAGCAATGAATTCATATTATTCAGGCTTTGGCATTAATGTACCTTCCATCGAGTTTCGTAGCATTCAGCTTTTGTCATAAAGCTGCATTAAGTACATTTTTGTGGATATATATATATATACCTTATAGAATTTCGGTTGTCTCTTGGTCTTGTGTTCTTTCACATTCTCCCTACACTTTATCGATCCTGCTCTTCTCTGTCTTTCTTAGCTCTCTTTTTTAGCTACTCTACGCTTTTGAGAATCGTGGAGAGAGGTCCACTCTGTGTCGAGAGATTTGTAAATATCGTATGCTAAATGAATGTGTTAATCGTTTAGCTAGCTACAAAATAAACGCCTTCCTTATTAGGCACTTGATGTCGGGTCATGGGAATGCCGGACACCAACTCAGGCCCCAGTGGGGTAGCGAGGGGGAACTGTTTATGTTGCTGGAGTGAGTGCTCCAATATATGTATATGTATTGTAGTTGTGAGTCAATTTAGTGAATGGCACTAAAACTTCTCGAGTGGAAGCTATGAATAAGACTCGAGTAAAAACTAAAAGGCAGGCCGCGTAATTGAAACAACAAACTAATGACAAAAGCGGCTGAGTTTTGTTGTTGTAACAATTGTTGTTGTTGTAGCAATTGTTGCTGCTGTTGGTGTGAACGTGTCTGCAGCACACGAAGCCAACGAGTCAGTGTTAAAGTTGAGAACGAAATTTGAATTTATAAATACCTTATGCTATAGCATGCATGCATATAGAACGTGAATAAGCAAGTACACACACACACACACACACACACATGCATGTATGTAAACTGGGCGTTGGCTAGCTTGTAGCCACATTCACAGATCGTTTAGTCTGTCAGTGCAACGGAAATGGCAGCGCAAGTGCAACACCTGATGCGAGTGATGTGTGCCAGAGTCTCAAACTCAACTTCAACTTCAGCTTCAGCTACAAACTCCAACTGCAAGGTAAGCATGTGGCAGCTAATCAACTGGTAGGTGAGTGACTCGTTCTCAAATGTGGCAAAGATCACAGCAGCTATTACAGTAAAGCCAGAGCAAATGAGAAGCGCAGAGAGCGGCAGCCTGCAGTTGTTGATTATACAAAATGTTGCTCAAACTAATAATTGAAAAAGGTCTTGCATATTTTCATGTAATCTCAAATTGTGTTTGCTTATTATATATATTCTTCAATTTACGTTATTATTTATGTTATTATATAGGTGTATGTGTATATGTATATGTGTATGTATGTGTATATGAGCACAACTGCAGATCAAGTTGTTTTCCTACTGCAACATATGAATCGCTTTCAGTTTAACTATCGCTCTTCTACGAGATTCTCATGAATTCAAGTAATCATTTGCACCTTTACGTGGTAATTTATATGTGATTTACTGAAACGTTATTTTTGTTAAATTTGTATGTGATTTACTGAAACGTTATATATGTATATGTGATACATTAACACTTTAATCTTACAAGTTTTAGTCTTACCTCCTAGTGCATTTTCTCTTTCAGTCTTTCCTGTCTCTCTTTTGCCTCTCCCTTTCTACATTTCTATCTGTCTATCCATTCTCTTCATACGCTTCCTCTCTTTTTCTCCCCCTCTTTCTTTCTATCAGTTCTCTTTCTCAATTCTATTTTTTCTCTTTAGCTGTCTCACCATTTATTTTTGTCCAACTCCTCCTCTGTTTCTTTGTCTTTTTCGCTCTCTCTATGTCTCCTGTTTTATCTGTCTATCCAGTCTCTGTCATTCTCCCTTTGTTATCGTATTCTCTCTCTTCTGTCATTTGCGCTGTCTCTGTTCTCTGTCTCAGTATCCTCTTCCTCAGTATCCTCTCTCCTTTGTCTTTCTCGATTCTCCTCTGTTTCTCTCCCTCTATTTGCTCTTTTCCAATCTTCCCTCACTATCTTTCTCCATCCATTCTCTCTCTCTCTCTCTCTTTCTTTCTCTCTCTCTCTCTCTTTCTAACCGTATTTGCCCTCTCCTCTGTCACTTGTTCTTTTTCGCTGTCCCTTTCTCTTTCTCTCGTCTCCTCTGTCCTTATATCTCTCTTTTTGTGTCTCATTCTTTTTTCCCTCTCCCTCCTCACTCGCTTTCTATGTTTCTCAGGCGATCTGCGCATATATTTCGCATTTGTAATGCGTAGATTCTTTTCACTTTTAATCGACTTTTAGCTATAGATCGCATATGCGTGGGAATCGAAAAGCGTCAGCCATCCATTGGGCTTAACTAGATGTTGTTGTTGTTGTTGTTGTTGCCTGGATTGAACTGCCAATCGCTGGCTGATTATGCCAATTGCCTGAGCGCCGCTTAATTGCAGCCAAATGCGGCAGTTGCTGTTGCACCTCCGCCGCTGCCTTCGCCTCGTGGCAGGCCCATAAGTTGGGTGCCCATAGTTGGGTATCGCAGTTGCAGTTTCTGTTGCTGTTGCTGTTGCAGTTGCAGTTGCAGTTGTCTAAATTTGACAGTTGTATGAGATTTATGACGCCGCACACTCGATCATATTTGACTTAATTGACAGCGGCAGCCACGACAAACTGCCACCAGAGACACGCCGACTCTGGAGGCGTCTGTTGGTGGGCGCGGCCAACAACAACAGCAAGAGAACAGAAAACAACAAAAACAGTAGCCCCGCTACAGGGCTCGCTGTGTGGGCTGTGTGGGCCCAAGGCGTACGCCCACTTCGACTCCAACTCCGAGTCCGACTCCAACTGCAGCTGGCATATAGTCCATACATACATACATATGTATGCATGCATATCCATATACATACATATGTACATATATCCAGCCCATGGGCATCCTAATCCTGCAAATGTAAGCGATATTTTTTACATGCATTTTGATTTTCAATCGTTTTTCATTTGACTTCATGCATTTTACAACTCTTTACCTTGCAGCCAACTTGTATCAGCAGGAGCTGGAGCTGCCCACTGCCAAACCTCTGCCACCTCCTGCTGCAGGGCTTCACTGCTCATTGAGTAGCAATCATTCTCGCAAGGCTTCAGCTACAGATTTTGGCAATCAAATGAGTCATTTGAGTCACATTGCTAATCTACTCAGAACTATATTTGGAATCAATTGGAAATCAATAAAGATTATATAAAAAATACAAATAAAAATCATTAATCAAAATATTAAAATATATATATAGAGCTTCTCTCTCCCTCTTTCTCTACTCGCTGATTGCCCTTTATATTATTTTGCTAATTTACTCACAAATATTTAGAATCCATTCTAAATTATATTGTATAGTAAAAAATTAAAAATAATGAAAATAATTAAAAAAAAAAATTAATAAATAAATAAATAACATAAGCTATCTCTCTCTCTCTATCTATCTTCGATTTTCGACTTTGTTAATTTACTCATAAATATTTATACACATTTAGTCAATAACCAAAAATAGGCACTCTCTACTTATTAATAATATATATTTACTACCTATTTATTTCGCTTCCTCTCTCCATAACTGTTTATCATCGTTTCATTTGCTCTCTTTCTTTCCGTCTCTACTCTTGTAATGACTATGATATATAGTAATATTTTCACTTCCCCTTACATAAGATCCTATATTAAAATTATTATAGCTTTTAGTAGATAAATTAATGAACACTCACTCTCTCTCTCTCTCTCTCTCTCTCTCTCTCTCTCTCTCTCTCTCTCTCTCTCTCTCTCTCTCTACTCTCTCTCTCTCTCTTTGAGGTAGAGCTTATATTGTAACGTCTTTCTTCAAGTACCGCTCAAGTCTTCATATACATATATTATGAATCATTATATCTATACAATATATTTATATCTTAAGTGTTTTGGGCAAATGTTTGCCTAGTCTAGCGAATTTTGTTATCTATCAGATAGGAGAGTCTTCTTCTTCTTTTTTTTTTGTGCCAAATGGCTTGCAGTTATATATATGCCAACAGATTAGGATGAGTGACTAACTAAGAAGGCGGCTGCCTGCCTGCCTAACTGGCCAAGTTTTCTCAACGCTCAATTACCCAGCAGCAGTTGCACCGCTCACTCTCTACCTCTCTCTATCCCTCTCTCTCTCTCTCTCCTTCTCTCTCTTTCTCTCTCTCTCTCTCTCTCATGTATCTAGAATCGCATTAGCCGTTGTATTTGATGCGATTCTGTTGCGTCTCTCTTGGCTTATGTCGCTCTTGCTGCCACTGTGTGTGTGTGTGTGTGTGTGTGAGTGTATGCGTCATTTGAGCAGCATTTATGCGCCACATTCAACATTATCAGCATTTATTTTTCTTGGTTTTTATTTCGCTATTTTCCAGCGTAATTTCATAGCCGCAGCCAGAGTCGAGTTGAGCAGGAGTGGGAGTCCAAGTAGGAATCAGAGACGCTGTTGGCGTCCACGTTTGGTGTTGTTGGTGCTGGAGTGAGACAAGTGTTGCTCTTGTTGTTGTTGTTGTTGGTGCTGCTGCCGTCAATGCTGATAACAATGTTGATGATGAAAGCCATTGATGTGAGCTGTGAGCTGTGATGACGACGCTGTTGCTGATGTCGCACTCGCCGCACTCTCTCTCTCTCTCACTCACTCCCTCGCACACACACATATGAACAGCTTCATATAAAACATATAAAGTTGCGCTTTATCAACAATGTGTCCAATTTATGGGACGCTGCCTGCCATGGCTCTCGGCTACGTTTCGGGCTTTAGCCGGTCGCTATGCTGCTCTTCTGCTTCCTCTTCTTCTTCTTCTTTTTTTTATTATTTTTATTGCTTGCCGCGGACGCACTTAGGCAAAGTGCAGTCAACCCGCTCGCCACCCGAACCACGCTTCAGCACCGCCTGCTACACCACCTCCACCTCCTCCTACTCCAGGGCCTCTCCTCATGGCAGGGCCTGGCCCATCATCAGCTCCTCAGAGCCGCTTCATTTGTCACGTGCACCGAACGACCCAAAAAGATAACAACAATGATTCGATCGTAATTGATTTCAATGCCCAAACGCCGCGACAAGCACTTAACACCTTTTCCCCAACGAGTGAGAGTGCGAGCGAGAGAGCGAGCGAGAGAGCGAGTGCGCCACTTGCAAGCGTAATTATGAGCCGCAACTTTTGATGCCGCAGCACTGACTGAATCAGCGACCGTATAAAAAGGTATGCCTCTCTCACTCTCTCTCTCTCTCTCTCTCTCTCTCTCTCTCTCTCTCTCTCTCTCTCTCTGCATACAGGTGTATGAAATAAAAAGTAAACAGCCTGGGAATTGGTCCCTAATGAAAACCCATCCAGCACTTAATTGAAAATATCAAATAGTTATTCATGCAGCGCGAAAAATGTGTGGAAAGAGGGCTCAGAGTAGTTAACTAAAGTTTTGCAATGCTTTTTTTTTTTTAAAAGGAATTTCTATTGAGGATAAACATGCTCTATAAATAGCACTCAATATATTCATATGTAGGCATTTATATAATGTATAAATATCAACCGGGATGTTTAATAGAAAATTAACAAGTTTAATTGATATCGGTATTTATTCTGTGTATTCATATCTGTATGATAGGCAACAATAGGCGTGGCAGACCCAATAAAGTATTTCCGTCTGTCCGTAAGCGATTCTCAGTCTAGCGGCATCTACTAGATCACTCCTATTGGTTTTTATTTCCGAATGGGTATATACGTACCATGTATACTATTTATAACAAAATATTTCCACACGCTTTTTGCTCAAAAAGTACGGCGGATTTGGATTTTTAATTCCAGCGCATTACGTTCGCACTCATGTGCCTGACCTATGGCCAAAAATTCATCCATTCGAAATGTTCAATTAAAATCTGGCAATTATTTTGCTTGAATATGTTTTGACTCTTCTTCTAAAAAAAAAAAATAAATAAATAAAAATAAAAATAAAAAATTCAGCAAATAATCTGTATCAAATTATTGATCCAACAGATACCCCAAAAAATGCCGCAGCCAGCATAATCCCCATATTTTTGACATATTCGCAATATTCCGCTCAAGTCTAATAAACATTCACTTTTCATTATCAGCGTAAAAAAATCTTTAAAAAAAAACATTTTTTTTTTTTTACAATATAAAACAAAGCAAAGCTTATATACATGCGAAAAAACTCTACCTTTACAAAAGCAATTATTTATCTTCAGGCATTGTTTTTTTTTTTTTTTTTATATTATTTTTTTTCATTTTAAGCCTGACAGCATGATACATTAAGTTCTCAAAGAGAAATAAAAAATTATACAAAAATACCAAAATGAAAAATGAAAAATACAAAATATATTCGACATATTTATCATTTGTTTCACTTGTGTTTATTGCGGATAATTCATATTTGTTATTTAGCTCAATGAGCGACGGCCAAGCGCGTTGGGCTTTAATCCCTTTATTTTTGGCTTTTATTTAATTGGTAAATTTTAAAAACACACACACACACAGACAAGCATTTGTTTTCATTTATTTTATTTTTTTATGAATATTTGCATAAATTCCTTTGGCTGACACAGTTTTTCCATACCCTCTACACAAAAAGCGCTCTAAAAAAAAAAATAATAATAATAAATTAAATGAAAAAATTGTAATTAATTGATTTCTTTTATTGGCTTATAGAAAACACCTATTTTGCAGTTAAATTTATATACCTACTTTCAATCAATTCTATTGTTTTAAAAAAGACTTTGTAGGGTATTACTTAATAACTGTTATAAATTATTGTGCAGCCTGACTGAGCTGACTCAAAGTTTATTTTATAGAATATACATATATTATATTTGTGCTCCTATATGTATATTTATATAACTCTATAGCTGTGTAGCTCTACATAACTCTACAGTTCAACTACTCTCTACAGCTCTATCTGTAGCTCTCTGTGTAGAGTCGTAGCTTTATAGCCCTAACTGTTTGGAACTCTAGCTATATCATTTTAGTTCCATATCTGCACAGCTCTCGTTATATAGGAGTACAGCTCTACAGATTTATAGATATCCATCCATGGCTAGTTCTATACTTCTCTCTATAGATTTATAGCTCTACGGCTATCGAGCTTTGTTTATGGCTCTACCTATGTATCGAGTTCGATATGTAGCTCTATAGCTCTATAGCTCTATAGCTCTATAGCTCTATAGCTCTATAGCTCTATAGCTCTATAGCTCTATAGCTCTATAACTCTATAGTTCAATAGCTCTATAGCTCTATAGCTCTATAGCTCTATAGCTCTATAGCTCTATAGCTCTATAGCTCTATAGCTCTATAGCTCTATAGCCATATAACTCTATAGATCATCTCTCATTTCTATTTTTAAGAGAAAAGAATATTTATTATATTTTATTTTTTTTTATTTTATTATTATTATTATTATTATATTATATTATACTCATTCATCAAAGTTAAATGAGTATATTGTTTTTTTTTTTTTTATTTATATTATTACTTAATATTTATATTTATTATTATATTAATTTAATTATTATTATTATTTTTTACTATTATTATTACTATTATATTCTGTATTATTACATCTACTTTATTTATTTTGCATATTAATTTTATCCCTATAATAAATATGCA
The DNA here is from genome assembly GCA_035045965.1 of Drosophila aldrichi. Taxonomy (NCBI): domain Eukaryota; kingdom Metazoa; phylum Arthropoda; class Insecta; order Diptera; family Drosophilidae; genus Drosophila; species Drosophila aldrichi. The sequence continues at coordinate 13,601,744 of JAWNOM010000484.1, read as the reverse complement.
TAGGGTATTTAATAGTCGTGCATATTAGACAACATCTTAATACACTTTTTTATTTGCTATATATTTTTACAGTTATCATTTATTGTTGTTAAACTTTTTTTTTGCCATTGCCCAACAGCTCTCCGCCAACCCGCCCATCACTGCCTCTTCCTCGCCCGCCCCCTTCCCCCGCTTTGAATTCCATATTGACGATTTGTTTTTTTGGTTTGCCCGTTGTGCTGTTTCCTTCTGGTTTTGGCTGCAGGCGTTTTGCCAGTTGATAGATTGCAGCTGTTCTTTACTCTCTCTCCCTTTCTCTTTCGCTCTGTCTCTTTCTCTCTTGCTGTATATCTCTATCTCTGTGAGCAATGCAAGTGCTACGCATGCAAAAACATTCAACGAGCTGTTTGTTGTTATTATATACAAACATACATATATATGCATGTGTGTGTGTGTGTGTGTGTGCATTTTGTGTCCCAGCTAATGGCTATTAAAGCATCTCTCCAAAAGTCCAACTCCAAGACGCAATGCGTTTTTCCCAAGCCAAATTGCATTTTGTCGCTCCCGCTCGCCGCATTTACAGTTTTTGGGCTAATTTATTATTGGGATTCGGCTGGATATGGTGGGGCGTGACAAGAGAGAGAGTGAGTGAGAGAGTGAGAGACGGGGTGTCAGTTTAAGAGCGCGCGCTACTTGTTCTCCACGCTATATTGCAGGCGGGCTCATCTGTCAAACGAGCTGTCAAATTATTAAGCGCTGCCAGACATGTGAAATATGTTTGGTAAGGAGCCGGGCTTAGCCGCAAACAGAGCGACAGAGACAGAGACAGAGACAGAGAATGTGTGTGTGTGAGAGAGAGATGCAGACATAACTGCAAGCTCTTAAGATTGATCACCATTAGCTTCTTTGTTGTTGCTTTTGCCCCTCGTAAAACGTTGCACTCGTTTTTTTTTTTTTTTTTGGCTGCACTTCACTTTTTTTTCAGGGGCAGCACAGCAATTCGTCACTTTCTGAGAGGGTGTGTGTGCTTGTGGTGTTTGCTATTTGCTTGGACTACCACTTGACCAAGTTGCCGGCTTGCCACGCATCGAACGCTTCGTGTAATTCATCAGCCACGCATTCTCATTGTTTAGTTTTTCACGTTCCTTATTTTCTTCTGATCGCTGACGCATGACACCCTCCACCTCCACGCAGCCCGCACACCCCCTCCACCCCTCCCCTCCTTAGCCCTTGGCTGCGGATGCAACTGCGGATGTGAACGCGAAACACGCATCCGTGGCGATTTGCTTAATTGGTTAAAGACTCTGGCACTCAGCACGGCCAGCCAGCCTCAAGGCTTTGCACTCAACCGGGCAGACGCCCGGCCTCCGTCAAGAGATCAAGCGCGACTCCAGCCTGACTGGCAACCAGGCGAAGAGCAAACACCAGTTGAGCATACCTAGAACAAATATACATTTGTTTCAATTTCTACGTAACGTAAGCATGTGATTGTAAATAGAATAATAGAATAAAATAGAGTAAAAAGTCAAAATTAATTCAATTGAAATTTTTAAAATAATCTAATTAAAATTAAAAATTTAATTTTCGGTATATAAAAAAATTAAATAAAAAATTTTAAAAATAATAATTGCTGTCTAAGACAAAAGCTGCAATAAAATTACATTATTATTAAAAATAAATTAAATAAAAAAATAATAATAATTAATTAATTAATTAGAATTTCGCTTGAGTCTTTTCCAGTCGCTCTGTGTGCCTCTCTTTCTCTCTCTCTCTCTCTCTCTCTCTCTTGCTCTGTCTATGTCTCTATTCCTTTCACCTTTTCGCTCACTCTGGCTCTCTCTGAATCACTTTAAATTCCGAATAATCTTTCCAAGTTTTTCAGGAATCTCTTGCTTTTTTTCTTTCCCTCTAAATATCATTCTCTCCCTATGAAAATAATTTTTTCTCCATGAATTCTCTCTCGTATCTCTCGCAATCACTTGATTACTCTCTTTGGTGCACGCTTCCTCTATCTCTTCATTTCTCTCGATCTCTCACAATTTCTCTCTATCTCTCTTCCTCTCCTTCTCTAGCCAGCTTATCGACTCTATTTCTCTCTATCATTATCTCTTTCTTTCTTCATCTCTCCATCTCTATCTCGGTCTCTCTCTCTTTCAACCTCCCTCGGTAATCTCTCTCCTCTCCCTCTCTTCTCCCTTTCTTGTCTCTCTCTCTCTCTCGCTTGTCGATTCTGTGTATTTCTTTCAATTTCTCCATCTTTCTTACCATCGCTATCGCTATCTCTCTTTCTCTATTCTCTCTCTCTCTCACTTTCTGTACTCTCTGTACTATTCTCAGTCTCTCTCTCTCTCTCTCTTTCTTCATTCACAATTTCTCTCCTATTCTCTCCCTCTCTCTCTCTGCCGACCTCTTCCCCCCGCTCGCTCCCTTTCATGCGCTTATGACTTCCATTGGAAACTTATTTCTCAGCTCAATTCAAACAGGGCCATTTCTCGCATGAAGAAGAAACCAGACAGACAGACAGAAAAAAAACACACACAAAATAAAACTAAAACCTAATCAGATTTTGGGAAATCACAAACTATTTTTAGCGTTCCCAAAAAACTTTTACACACAAAACCAGCTAAAAGTACGCATTTCGTTTAATTAAAAATAAAAAAGAAAGAGAAAAAAAAAGACGAAAAGCGGGCAGCATGAGCAGACGAGAGACGGCAGAGTGTGCGAGAGAGAGAGAGAGAGAAAGAAAACTTGAACTGGTTGAGGGCGCATCGCATTTGCGTTGTGTCATGCTGGATATAAAATTTCTTTTTGCTGCTTTTACGACCCGCTCTTATCACACTTGCCGCTGTCGTCAATCAAAATGCGGCGGCGGCGACTCGCTTCGAATTGCGTGGGCTTGCCCCTCGCCCCTCACCATTCGCCTCTCGCCTCTCGCCTCTCGTTGCCTGCCCCTGGCCAGTTGGCAGTTGCCACCTCATGCTGCTGCCCCCGTCCAGCTGGTCAACCTTTTCTGGGTTTTGTCGCTGGGTGCGTGTGAAGTTTTTAATTTTCAACTTTAATTTAGACAATTCTTCTATTTCGCACGCCGGCGCACAGCGGCGACGAAGCGTGGCGACGCCAACATCGCCTCCACACACACACACTGCGAATAACAATACAAAATTAATGAAATGACAACAATAAATAGTTGTCGGACACAAAATCCACAAAATGTCCGCGAGAAATCAACAGAGTGTCAGCTGAATGGGCTCTAATGCTCCAGCACCTGCCGCAGGACTTCAGGGTGTCAGCAGGCTGATCTTCAGTCAAGTGCCTCAGACTTAACACACACACACACATTCGCACACTCACACACACATACGCACACACACAGTAAAACACTTTTTATGGATCGAGAATTCGTTCATCCACATCGGGCCAACTGCCGTGCGTGCTGGCCCAGACGCAATTTGCTGTGGGGCGTGGCCGCAATTTGGCCAAGATGCTCAGGTAGCCGGCAGAAGCTGACCAGCATCCAATTGCAGCTCAAGTCGGATGCGGCCAGAGGCACGTGGCGGCGGCCAGCTGAGGTGCAGCTGAGGTCAATGCCTCAATGCGGCACAGCGCAGCACGTACATTCACAGTTAACTCGGCAAGTGGGAACGGCTTTTGGCCAAGCAAATCACAGACACAGCTCAACCAACACCACGCCATGCACACGCATTTGATTGCCGTACTGGGAACAGCCAGTGGGCCAAGCTGCAAATGTGAAAAACTATTCGCTTTTAATGGGTTAATCGATCAAGCGACTATTCGAGTCGAAAGCAAATTAAATGAAAGCAAATACTTCGAATGGAAACAGATGACCAGATTGGGAACACTTAGAATCAATTAAATTTGAGCTGTGCAAGGCTTAGTGCAATGGGAACAGTTTGCAAGGCTTTTGCTTTACAGCAGTGGGAACAGTTTTCAAAGACTATTCGAATAGTTGGTGGGAACAGTGTGTATGGCTTACGCTCTGGTATGGTATGGCTTCGACTCTGGTATGAAAGCAAATACTTCTAATAGAGACAGATAACTAAAAGTGGGAACACTTTTAGGCAGTTAAATTTGAGCTGTGCTAGACTTACTGCAGTGGGAACAAGGACTATTCGACTGTAAGTTGTATGGATGAAGACAGATAACTAAAGTGGGAACACTTTTAGTCAGTTAAATTTGAGCTGTGCTAGGCTTACAGCAGTGGGAACACTTCGCAAAGACTATTCGACTAGAAAATTATATGGATGAAGGCAGATAACTAAAGTGGGAACACTTTTAGTCAATTAAATTTGCGCTGTGCTAGGCTTACTGCAGTGGGAACACTTCGCAAAGGCAATAGCCTAAAATTATATGGATGAAGACAGATAACTAAAGTGGGAACACTCTTAGTCAATTAAATTTGAGCTGTGCTAGACTTACTGCAGTGGGAACAGTGTGTAAGGCTTACGCTCTACAGCAATGAGAACAGTTCACAAAGGCTTTACGACTCTGAAATGAAAGTAAATACTTCTAATGGAGACAGATAACTAAAGTGGGAACACTTTTAGTCAATTAAATTTGAGATGTGCTAGGCTTACAGCAGTGGGAACACTTCACAAAGGCTATTCGACTCTAAAATTATATGGATGGAGACAGATAACCAAAGTGGGAACACTGTTAGTCAATTAAATTTGAGCTTACAGCAGTGGGAACAGTTCGCAAAGGATCTAATACATTTGCAATTCGATGGGGAAGTCAGGTAAAAGAACAGCAAAATCTTTTGATTAGTATTGTATAATTATTATAAATAGTAGAGATCTATAATAGACTCTCAATATTTCATTTAATCTCTACAGTAGAAATTTACTTGTTATAAATAAGAAATTTCTCTTAAGGCAAATCAATTAAAATCGTTTTAAAAATATATTGTATGTAAGAAATTTGGAAAGTACATTAAGTAACCCAAAAGCTTGATTTATGTAAGCAGATACACTCTATATGCATGCATATATGTATATCTACAATATATATACATATATATATATCTGGCCAGCATTTTGTGTGCCTCGATCGCACGCCGCAGATACAAATGTATCTTAAAGATGCTCTGTGCGTGAACTGTGCGCCGGAAATCGAAGCTTACCAAAGCCAGCCGCAGCAGCAGCGCACAGCAACAACAATAAGTGCAACAGCAACAACAACAATAGCTACAGCAACACGCAGCATTCAACATTCAACGTTGCAGACAACATTGGAACTTCGAAAACGAAACCCAAAACTCGTTGCGCATTTTTGTTGCTGGAAACTCGAAGTCTGCTTCATATCAGCATTTTGCTCCATTGGCCTGGCCAACTGAAACGATTGCGTTGGCTAAGTTAAGTGTTTGGTAACGTGACGAGAAGGAATCAGAATACATGGGAATACAAGCTGAATAAATACTATGTATATACTGAATATAATATAAATAGGTATTTGTTAATTGCTTTAAATAAATTAAATATTTAATTGCTGAAATATATATATTTTAAAAAATTTTAAATCGGTAATTTTATTGTGAATTCTTTGAATAATAAAATAATATTTGATTATTATAATATTTAATTACTGAAAAAAATATATTTTTAATTTTAATTGCGTTAATTTGATTATAAATTCATTTAGAAAAAATTAAATATGTAATAACTGAAATATATGTATATATTTTTAATTTTAGTTGCAGCAATTTAATAAATTTTTTAATTATATAATTGAACTATATTTTTATATATATTTTTAAAAATTAATTAATTACTTTAACATATTTTTTAAGTATTTTTTTATTTAACTACATAAGATAAGTATTTAATTTAAATATAGTTAAATAAAAAAATTTTTAATTTTAATTTTAGCAATACAATAAAATGTATAAAATATATACTATAATATATATGTATAATAATATATATGTATAATATAAAAAAAAATTATAATAATAATATAAATATAATATAAAAATATAAAATATATAAAAAAAAAATACTATAATATTTAAAGTATTTTATTTAAAATATATTAACCAAATTTCATATACATATATAAAATATATATATAATATATAAAAATATAAAATATATAAAAAAAAAATACAAAAATATATAAAATATTTTATATAAAATATATTTACCAAATTTCGTATACAACATTTGTTGTTTCAGTTTTTATTTTGTTATATTTGTTCGTAATTCTAATAAATGAAGATGTTAAAATGCTTTTAGAGGTCTTTTTTAGCATAAGGAAAAAGTTGCAATATCTATAATTTCTAATAGTATATAGAGTATTCACAATTCGTTGGCTTTTGGCATTTGTTTAACCAGTCCGTTGCAGTTGTTGGGCTGTCAGACTCGCAGAGACTGTCTGACTGGCTTCCTGGATCTGCGTTGGCATGAGCTATCTCTCTCTCTCTCTCACGCACTCACTCACTCGCTCTCTGTCTCCCTCTCTCGCCGGGCCGAGTCGAGCCGTTGCTGTTGCTATCTGCCTGTAGATTTATTGTGTGAATTGGCATTGACAAAGTGCATTTATTGGCGCTCGTTGCTTTTTATAATGTGTTTTGATAACAATTCCATTAAAGTGAAGAAGTTTATAATAATTTGAACAGTCAAGCCAGCCAGAGGGGAGGCAGGGTGAGAGCAGCCAGCACAAGTTTGTTTGGCTGTTGCTTCGGCGCATTCGAAATGGACAACTGCAACAGCAACAGCAACAACAACAACTGCAGCAAACTGCATTGATTTTTGCGTTTTAATTGATTGTTGTCAGTCAATCACATTGTTAATGCACATGCCCAGAATACTACAACTTTCTGTATCTGTGTGTGTGTGTGTTTGTGTGTGTGTGAGTGCTTTATTGCATTCAATTTGCTGTTGTTTGTCAATTAGTTGCTGCCTCTTGGTGTTCCTATGTGTGGGCGGCTGTTGTTGTTGTTGTTGCTGCTGCCGCTTGTTGCTGTGCGTGGCAAGCAAACAGCCAAAGTTTTAATTGGCTGCATTATTTATTGTTTTTCACTTCACCGAACTGCCAGCGGCGACCACAGACCCACATTTTCCAACCGTGCCACAGTCGACAACCTTAACCAAACCAGCCAACACCCACCCAATGGCCACGCCCCTCCACACCGCCCTTACTTATCAGAGTAGTACTGCGTGCAGTGCTGAAATTTGCTGCACTTCAAAAATTACATTTGATATTTGCTGTGTGTGTGACGACGAGCCGAGCTGTGTGTAAGCCTTCAAAATCTTGGTCAAATTACAAGCTCATAATTTATATTGCAGCAAACCTGTTGGCCAGGGGTGCCTGATGAGGGGTAGAGGCGCCTCTAGTTGGCTAGCTGTTAATACAAACATTGTGTAGCTCACACACATTTGATAAACACCTTTTATTTATGCGATTTAAGAACACCCCGGCCAGAGAGCTGGCAAATATTTTGTTATACTTGAAAATGTAGAACATGAAGTGTAAACAAAAGTTTGTGAATGAAATGTAATCTGGGCAGTGTATACCCTGTAATTAGCTATATACTGACTTAAGCTTACAAAGTTTTTATTTTTATACTCATTCACGAATTCAGACTTACTCTTTTAGTCTGAGTTGCTTCTCTATTTCCATATAATTTCCTTTGTGATACGCTCAAATTGTTATACGCTTAAAGCAACCGTTCTCTGCGCTTCTCACAGGCTAGGAATTGTTATGGAAGGAATAGATCTTCCTTTATATATAAAGTTTTAACTTTGTACTTACAAAATTTCGTATACATATTTATTATTATTATATTATTATAATGGGAATTGGTACATAGAGCGAGAGAGCTTACTGGAAAAAAGTTATAGAACGCAAGCTCACATGATTCTACATTAAAAGAGAACACGAAGGCTGCGCTGATGTCCAGTATATATTCAGAGATCGTTAGCATATTATGCATCCTACAAAAAATATAAGAATTGTAATATTAATATATATATAATCTCATTATAGATCATAGATTTTCGCTAATTAATTTTTCTGTAGAACTAGATTAAGCGGCCAGTAAACTTGTTAATAAAATATACAAAAAAAAAAAAAAAAAAGAATTTGTATAGCTAACTATCCCAATTATCCAGCTCCATTTACAGCTATTTCAAGCAATCTTTTTTCCCCTACAACTACTTCAAGTCCAGGGTATCTATCGCTTCTCAGTATTGTGCTTATTTATACAAACAAAAAAAAAAGAAAATATCAACAGAAAATCAAACAACAAAAAATCGTATTTATCCCACATATATAAATAAACGCTTTATAACTGCCATAAATTGTCGCAAATTGTCATATTAATTTGTTTATTGGCTCGACTCTTATGCAGTAGTAGCTTCAGTAGCCAATGAAACGATAATTTATGCACTCATATCTACTTGGATTTATGTCTCTGGCACTGTATGTATTTCATCAAGCGACTGACTCAGCATTTGCACACAGTTCAAAGAGCTCCCCATGACATGTATGCATATTTATATATGTATGTACATAAATACTCACATACATATGTATGTATATGCACATTTGTATATAAAAAGCAACTTAATGAAACGTAATTTAAAGTGTTTTTTAGCCTAGCGTCAAATTTCAATGATAGATTTATCCAGTTGGGTTTAGTTATGAAAGAGTTCCCTTTAATTCACTTTATGATTCCTTTGATTCGCTGTTGTTTCGATTCCCTTTGGGTGCGGCATTCGTAAACGTTTTGACAATTGCCTTTAGATGAGCATAGTTGATGGGTATTTCCTGATACATATATCTTACTTAATTTTTTCTATGCAGAGGCAGATTAATCGGATTTAAGGTTAGGGAGGCCTACTCTGATAATATATATATATATATATTTCATTCATATACATATACTTACTTATTATACTCCGTTAATGAATATTAAAAACATTCTGCTTGTACTCAACTTCAACGTTTGATACTTAGCTTATTTTCAGTCTCTCTCTCTCTCTCTCTCTCTCTCTTCTCTCTCTCTCTCTCTCTCTCTCTCTCTCTCTCTCTCTCTCTCTCTCTCTCTCTCTCTCTCTCTCAGAACTTTCAGTGTGTTTCTTTACGTGATAGAAGCAGACTCTCAATTTAAACTAGACTTTATAGTGAATTTAATCTAATACATTTCGATTATCTTCATCTATATAACCTCAAATCTTCGTATTCCCAAATTGTTGCTTGCAGCAGCTGAATTTGATTAGGCACTGTTGTACTCACTTTTGTCTCGGTTTATTCTCTTCTTCAGGTTGCTTAACTGATATATGCATAATTTATATATACTCGCTGGTTTATAAATTACCCAACATGGCAAGTAAAGAAATGTGAATGATGTGGGCTTTAATTAATAATCGTAAACAGTTGAAAGGCTTACAATTCTACGCTCCCCAACTAACCTACTAACTTTGAGCTCTATTTAATATATGTATTTATATACTTATATATATACTCTCTATTTGTATATTTATGTATATACACATAGCTTTTGTTGTTCTTAAATTTAGTCAATTGCCACACGATGCTTGGCTCGAGCTGACAATGGGAATGGAAAACGAAAACTGTTTGCTAGTTACACATACACACATACATATATATGTATATATAGTGTACATATATGTGTGTATATTTGCATTGCCATTAACCTATCCAGAGAGTGAGAGAGAGAGAGAGAGAGAGATGGCACCGTATGCAGCTGTTGCCTTTAACTGTTTGTTGAGCTTAAGGACAATTCGAATTCGGATGCCAACAACAACAACAACAACCGAGGGTAGCAGCCAGCCAAAGGAAGTGTGTGCCAGTGTGTGTGTGTGTGTGTGTGAACTTTTATTATTTTAACTCTTTTGCATGAGAGCCCCAGCTTGGCACTGGGTGCTGGTCCGTGTCTGCCTCCTTCCATTTAGCTCAGATGAAGATTAATTATAGGAAAATTCGTAACATTTTTCATGCTTAATCTTGGCGCTCATCAACGCAACAACTCCAACCCCAAGCACGACTCCCACCCAATCCAATCCCTCTGCTCAGTACCGTTACGCACGTGGAGCAAAACTAACTTATTAATAATAATAATTGTTTCATGTGCGTTGGTTGTTTGGCTTGGCCAACAACTGCTCGTCTATTTGCTGGCCCGGAACATGTGTCACAGTTGCCGGATCGCTCGCCCCTCCCACAGTCACTCCACACAGCGGGACTTAAATGTGTGTGTGTGTATTTGAAAAATGATTTTTAGCAGCTTAGCCCAGAGAACTGCACTGCAATCCATATGGCTGGGAAAAACCCGACTTCCCCCAGAAAAAGAAAAACTCGACAGAAGAGAAACCCAAACTAGTTAACGCCGCTGGAGGCCCTTGCCATTTGACCAGGCTAAAATAGTATAACAGTGCATATGCTCTATAGGCAATAAAGTTGATGGACTGACTCTGGGCATATATGTATATGTATGTAAAGCTGAATTAGAGAGTGTTTTATGCGATATTAGTGAGTCAAGTATGATATATAATCATAATGATAGATAGCATAGAAATGCAAGTTATCTGTGACTAAAGCTCAATAAGTAACTCTTCAATTGGAAATTTAGTTAGTAGTCCAATACAAAATATATATAAAGAGTAGTAATCGAGTAAAAACGGATCCCTTTGCCATTTCGAATTATCGGGACTCGACTGATAATACTATAATATAATACTATAATATATATATCATATTGAGAGCAGCAACTCTTATATCTATGTAAATTCTAAATACCATAAAACATATGAAGATCTTAAATAATAATATATTATCAAGCATAAATTATAAAATATAATTCGAACACTTTTGCAATTTCTTATATGGACATTAAACTTGTACAAAAATCTATAAACAGAAATAGTATATGAGAAACAAGTAAGAAAGCTCTAGTCGAGACTGCTCGACTACGAAATCCCCTGAACCCGTCTTTTTGCTTACAAAAGAAACACACACACACATACATAGGCACATATAGGCACGCACGCATGGGCTGCAGTGTGGGCTTCTCATTGAAACTTAATTATTTAATAACTTTTTTTGTGGACGTACGTTCTTCATGAAACTTTTAGATTGTGATTAGATCATTACTATGCGTGTATGTGCCGAATCTCAAGTCTCTAGTATTTGAAATACGAATTTTACAAAGGTTAGGGTGAGGGGGTGGATATAGGGGTGTGGGGTGAATTATAACAAAAACCGAAATTCTAGAAAGTATATATGAGTCTACGTTTAAAATTTGGAGACTCTAGCTCAAAGGATGTAGGAGATATAATTTAATAATTGACAGGTTTTTCATCGATAAAAAAATAATCGGATAAGTTATCGAAATTATGTGATAAACTCGATATGCGCGTGCTATATACGGACATTTTAAAAAAAAGTTGAAGTCTCTAGCTATTGTATCTTCGGAAATCGACGCGTTCAAACATACGGACAGACGGACAGACGGACGGACGGACAGACGGACGGACAGACAGACGGACAGGGCTAAATCAACTTTTCTCGTCGCCCTGATCAAGAATATATATACTTTGTGGGGTCTGCCACGCCTCCTTCTGCCTGTTACATACATTTTAACAAAACCATTATACCCTGATTTCCCATTTTCAATGGGTTCAGGGTATAAAAAGAAATTTCTTATAAGGGTTACCTAAGAGACAAGTCTCTATATAATTGTTATAGAAATTAAACTACATATTAGTCACATATATTTTGATATATTATATAATATATTAAAGTAAGAGCATTCCTAATTCGTGCACAAAATTTATTTGCATAATATGCTCAACTGATCGACTGCCCCTCCGTCTGGCCGTCTCTCACTCCATTCGTCCGTCCGTCCTTCTGTTAGTGTTGTTGTTTAACGACTCACAGCGACTGCTACCTGTTCGGCAATTGGAATGGAATAGAATGGAATGGAATGGCATTGGAATGATGGTGTGCGGGTCGCCTAAGTGGCCTGCTGGTTGACCAGAGCCGCCAGAGACATTAATTTTATTGTTTAGACTGCGCGCGCGAGATCGAAATCTCGAGCCTCGAATCTTGAGTCTCGAGTGTGTTCTGTGTGGCGCGCGGTTATTGATAGTTTTAAATTAGGGTCAACAATGCGCTGGAGCAGCCAGGTTCAACAGTTGCCCAGTTGCACAGGTTGCTGAGCTCTTGGCATGCTCCAGGTAGCAATTTCTTTTAATTACAAGCTCGTCTCTAAGCAGTCGTCGCCGCTGCAGGTGTTGCCAGGCAGTTAGCAGGCGCAACTAATGTCTAGATAATGGCTTCGACTGACCCCGCCGACCCCGGCGACTCCAGCGACCCCCCCGAGCTGACTGCCCTGACACACGACCAAGTCCCACAGAAAACCTCATCCAGAAGCAATTGGGTCTACGGTGGCAATTTGTAAGTATGAGCCACAAAATTAAATTTTAAGCGTTTTCTCAGTTGGTGGCGGAAGCTACGAAAATATACTTATTCAGAGAGAGAGAGAGAGAGAGAGACAGTTGCACTCATGTATCTTGCTACTTTAATAGATTATGAAATAAAACAAAGTGTCCATCAGGTGAACAAGCCCTAAGCCGCAGCAAGGTTTACCTTACATATCTTACATCATATTTGGTAATAAAAAATGTATGTGACAGACAACAGAAGACGGCGCCAGCCTCACAAGGTATATACTACAAATTCCTAATCAGGTGGCACCGGCGAGTTGATCTAACCCTGCAGCTCTCTCTCTGTGTCTCTGTGTCCCTTTGTCTCTTATGAAAGCGTCGATCTCGAAACCTACAGCAGCTAACGACTTGAAACCTTAGACATGCTTTTACGTAACTGAAATCTTATTAAACTAAAAATTACTTTTGCCATTAGCATAACATTTTACAGAGTTACAGAGTATCCGAGCTGAGTTTTACTTGTCTTTTAGTAAGAATGCTTACATTTAAACGAGGCAGACTCGAAAGTTGTAGTCACCCATCTATATATCGAATCTAAAAAAAGTATCACTCATGTAACTACTTCAATGTAGTTTCACAGAACTGTAGAAACTATATATCAAATGTTTCAATCTTGCTTATACGAACTCAAAATGTTTCATATAGGAGATATCACAAATCGATTTCTTTCAAGTGTAAAGACGTTTACTCTTATGTTTATAATAGTTTCCCAATAGGGAAGGCCGTACCCGAACCATACATAAATTCAGAGCTTACATACTAATACCCATATATACATATATCGTCTAATATAATCAGCTGCATCGACTTTTATGTATAGTAGCTGAAGATATATCATAGATATAGCATAGTGCCATATCCTCGGAACTAATTACTAGTTTCCATAGTTAAGTTACCATACTCAACAAAAAAAAAATCTTGTAAAATCGTTTATAGTTTGTTATTGGTTTTTCTTTTATTAATCACTTCTTAGGACTAGTTTAGTTTTTTTTTTCTTCTTCTTCTTTTCATATCAGTTTTCGTTATTCTTTTTCTTTTGTTTTCTCATACATGTTCTAGAAAATATGAATTTGTTTTTTTTTTTAATTTTAATATTTTTGCTTTTCTTGTTTTGTTTCTTTTTTTCTCTCAATGTTTTTATACACTTTTGGATGTTTGCTGTTATTTTGTTGATGTTGTTGTTGTAGTTGTTGAAGTTGCTGTTGTTGTTTGTTCGTTAGCTTTGCTATTTCATTGTACAATAGTTGAATATATTTGTTGGGCAAACATGCACAAACCAATATGCCCGCTTGTATATATCAGTGTAATATAGGGTGTGTATACAACATATATTGTATATACTAATTATACATTATACAGATTTCTATATCAGTTGTTTCTGCACTATATGCATCTTGTGTTCTATACATTGTTTCATTGTGTTGTTTTTTTGTTTCTTTTCATTTTATTTTCAGCTCTTCTTATATGCCAAAGTGCATATACGCTTAAGTTATATATGCTTGTATGTGGGCTATATATGCAGGTAGGACATGAACCGTAAAATAACAAAGAGTTGCATACAAAAAATATCATAGGAATACATGTATATCAATATATGTGTATATATATGTTTCTAGGTAAGTTCTATATATATATATCTTCTTTTTTTCTCATAGTTTTTTATTTTTTTTTATTTCCATATTTGATTCTCCTTTATATATTGCCTGGTACTCAGATGACAGCTCGAGCCTTGAAATTATTGTTACGTCATATTTGTAGATCCATGATCTAGGCCTACGCATCTATGTGCTATGGGTAGGGAGGCAGCGAAGGGGTATACATGTGTCTCTGTGTGTGTGTGTGTGTATGTATGTATTGATAAGTAACTTGATGCTCACTAAATATAAGTACGATCGTATCGCATGTATATATATGTATATACATATAACTAAATTTCACGATTATACGATTTGTTTTCAACAGCTTTTTATATATCAGAAGACCAAGTTACCATTAAGTCGTTAGTTTTTTTTTTTTTTTTTTTTGTTTAATCTTTATAAATATATTAGAACAACGCTTGTGTGTGTAGTTGTAGGTGTGTATGTGTGTGTGTGTGTGTTTATTGCACCCATATCGCATATAGCCAAAGGCAAAACAACTTTTATTCAGTTTTGTTTTATATATATATGATATATATATGTATATAATCACAATTCATATCATGATTCGGGCTTGTGTGTGTGTGTGTGTGAGTATATAACTGTTTAGCATACGTTTGGGTCATATCTAAAGATTGAATATAGATATATATATTCCTCAATCATAGATTTGCTTACAGCGCATGTGTGTGTGTGTGTGTGTTTGTAATTTTGTTTTTTTTTTTATAACTCTTAGTAATACAACAATTTATTAATTTCAGCCAATCATCAGCATTCAGTTTGTCTTAGCCTAGGCATAGCATATATACAGATATACTATGTGTGTGTGTGTGTGTGTGGGTATATATACATATACATATATATATATCTTTGGTTGTGTTGGGTTTACTTTTCTTTAGATTTTCAATTGGTTGTTATAGTTTTAGTAGGGGTAAAGATTTTTGCGTTTCAGCTCCATATCGAGATCGGCCAGCTGCTGCAGGAAGCCATCATTTGGTCGTATTTCACGGCGCATGCGCACCGTACGTATCGCGTCTACGGCGGACATTTTGCGGCAGATCATCAGATAGGCCAGGACACACGTGGCCGAGCGTGACATGCCCACCAGGCAGTGCACCAGGATCTTGCCTAAAGAGAGAGAGAGAGAGAGAGAGTTAGAGGAATTGATTGCTTGCGCTTAGTTCCGCTACTCACCGCCGCTGCTGATGGCGCTATCTATGAATTTGGCTGCCACATAGAAGTAACGGGATATATCTGTCGTTGGCGCATCGATCATCGGGAAGCCCATATATCTAAAAAAGCAATCCTTATGTTGACGTCTGGACACACAACAACAACAACAACAACGACAATGGAGTACACAGAGTGAAGGATGAAAGAAGATGCGTGCGTATGAACAGTGATGCATACATATATACAGAGAAAGGTGTGCAGTGGAATAAATAAAAAGAGAAAAAGAAAATTTTGATTCTTTTGACTGATTTTAAAGTGATATAAACCAAAGTCGATAGTTAGCAAAAAGAAATCATTAAGCTACTATGGCATGGCATGTTATGCGCCTCTACACTACATTCTGATCGTGATCTCACCTGACGCTGGGCATATCCCTATAGTAACTGTGTCCAGTGTCCACCTGACCATAGCGACAGCCCTCCGCGGCATTCAGGACGTGTGTGATGCCCGCCATGCGCAGATAGGTTTTGTTTTTGGCCGCCGCGCTAAGCAAGAGAAGAAAGAGTATTAAGAGAGCTCACAGAGAGAGAGAGAGAGTGAGTGACTTACGCATCACCTATGTAAATGCCCGGATAGACTTCATCACAGTCAACATCATGTATGGCGCACTCGGCACGCCTCAGGCCCGGTAAAGTCCGACAGGGTGCCATCGAGTAGTGCAGGACGCGCTGCAGCTGCCGTCCCGTTGTCTGTTCCGATGTTTCCAGGCGGCTGGGCGACTGTAATCAAAAACATATAAGGATTAAACTCAAATCAGTTAAACTTTCACTAGTTATCATGCGAAGTTGAATGAGACTAAGCAGAGATTAATCTCAATTGTTAGACGGTGTTAAGAATAAAGCGCAGCTCCTGATTTGGCATGAGTTTTATATAAATCTAGAGATTCGCCTTTCATTCAAAGAATTTGAAAAAAAGCTTACGTTGATATCAACTGAACTGAAATTTTAATGTAGTCAAAAATATGTTTGCTTGAAATATTTTGAAAAATGAAAATAAATCAGAAAAACTCTCTATAGCTGATGCTAAACAATATAGGCCAAGTACATTCCAACTCATCTCTAGTTGGAACTCTTCGTACAGTTATCTATCTCAGCATGCATGTCATGCACATTTGTTCAGCAGATCTCAATGATCTATGATGAAGTATGATAGGCATAATTTGTGCTCATCTGGAATCTGTAGTTTATTTATTTTCATATGTAAATTTGTGTGTGTTTTGGCAGCGGCGATTATTTATGGGCATCAAGTTCAGCCTGGGCAACGGCCCAGGGGTGCCTTTGTGTGCCAGAGCAGAAGCTTGGCCAAGCAAATTGTTGATGGCAGAGGCGAAGGTCACGCCTGCTACGAGCCGCCCTCGTCCTTGGCGCGTTGAGCTCGTTTGTCAATTTCAGGGACAGTCGCCAAAGTCAATGGGAAAAGTGAATGTGAAAGTTTTTTTCCTTCTTTTCTTTTCCCCCATATACATATATATATAGATATATATTATGTTTTTCCCATTCCCTTTTTTTTTAGTTTAGTTTTGCTTATCGGTTGTCTGCTTTGTCATAACATATTCAAATAAAATCAGCGACAGCTAGGCGCCCACAAGCAGCAGACGGGCCAGGAACTGTTAGTGACAGTTGAAGAAGCAAGAGAGAGAGAGGGAGAAGAGAATGGAGGAGTGCGACTGGGGCTGGTCCACGTTTCATATGAAAACTTTTACTTTTTGTCGGGGCATTCGACCCTGAGCAGAAGCCAAAAGCAAAAGCGAAAATCATCAGAGCAAAAGTTCTTTCACTTTTCTGTTTGATTTTGATCTATTGTGACTGATCTTTGGCATACACATAAATACATACATATATACACGGCACGACTATACAATATATATGTACATACATATATTCTTTAATAGATACATTTGCTTATTTATACACAACATTTGAACATTTTATATGTTCAGCTAGAAGATTTATGGCCAGCACAGCAATAGCTATGAGTCTATGGAATATTTATCTTCAGTTAGATGTGGCCAAGGTCTCTCTCTCTCTCTCTATAAATATATATACATATATATGTATTGCTCTTTTTGTTGTTGGCAAAATGTAGTTGCAAGCATCTTAATGAGAATTTTTTAGTTGGCCAAAGCAAGTGTACACAAACACACACACACACACACATATGCACATAACGAACGACATTTCACAACACTGGACAGCATGCTTTGCGCTATGGATTGCAGGCAAAAACAAACCTGATAATAGTGCGGACTATATCTATCGCCAATGCTGCTGCTGTATCTGTCGGTGAGTAGCTGCAAAACAATTGATGAGGATCAAGAGTAAGAACAAAAAAATCAAAAATAATCAAAATAGTCTAAGAAAAATGAATAATAGTCAAGGTAACGTTTATATAGATGGGTTAGGGCCTACAACAGAAAATTATTTGTATATCTTAAACAGTATAAATGGAGAAAGTATTTATCCAAGTTGAATAACAAAAAAAAATTAATAATAATAATAATAGTGTTGATAAGCGTATAATAGTAAAGGTATATTATACAATATTTATAAATCTTTATATAATATTATGAATATGAATTATATGGAAATAAGTTGGGACAGCTAAAAAACAGTTAACTAGTAGGTTTGAAAGGTTTTAAGTATGTTGTAGCTAAAACATAAATTTCTATATACATATATTTATATATATTTTTTTAATTTTTAAATCTTGCAAGAAATTTATAGATATGAATATAATATATAGTATCGAAAACGCTTTGTGCTTGGTGAGTAACACGATAAGGGAAAGTTTAGACATCCTATTACTCATATTATTTAATATATAAAAGCTCCATATATATCCCCCAAAAATTCCAATTTTTATATATTTTATTTTTATTTCAATATGAGAACTTTTTCTTTGATATCGAACAAAAAAAAAAAAAAAAAAAAAAAAAAAAAAAAAAAAACTAAAATCGGATACTTATAATAGCATTTAAAAAATTAAGTAGTTGGAGGAATATTTAATAATATTAGAAAAATTTGGGAGACTTGGAAAACTTGTTACTTTTAATATTATATATTATAGTAAATTAAATTTATGTAATATTTTTAATTTATTTACATTTTTTGTGAATTATGAAATAAAAGAAAATATATATTTTATATAATAATTTGAAAACAATAAAATATAATATTATGGGAGTTTTGAATTTATAATGCCCACAATTTCTTATATTTTATTTTGCGTTTAATTATAGAATAAAAAATATATACATATATATGTATATATATTTATTTTTCTAGTTATAACAAATATTTTTAAAATAATATTGTAATTTTATAAAACAGCAATTTAAAAGCAATAAATTAAATATTTTTCAGATTTTTTAATATATTGAAGAAAATAAAAATATATTTCTTATGTAGAATAGCTTCTCCGATTATCTCACATAATGATGTAGTTGGGTATGCCCACTTCTAAGACAGTTTGTAAATCAAAAAAATTATAAACGGATCTCAAATTTGATTCAGCTATAGAGTTAAAAGAAAACTGAGGAGTGACAGGCGTAGCTAAATTTAGCAGAGAAATACATTAATCTTGATCAATGAGCATTACGAATACAGCGAAAATTCTATAATTTATAGCTATAATTAGAGGCAAAATAACACGAAAGCCGCAGAAATAAACAGATATTGCTGAAGTATTCGGATGGGATGAATATCCAAGTACGTAATGCCCGCCCCCACAGAGTAGTCTAGTAATAGCTAAATTTAAATCAATTTCGTATAGATCATATATAATATAGATAGAAAATGTTTCGCTGAGGCCAAATTGCAGGTGGCTGAGCGAAAGCCAGGAAAAATGAGAGAAAACCAAAGGCATTCCTTTGCCTTCAGGTGTGCTGAGAGAGGTGTGCAACGCGTTGGCGTTGCCGTTGACGTTGGCTTTGCTTTTTGGCCACCGCCGACGCCTTGACCTTGTTACGGTAAACACAAACAACATGATATATATATCTGTATATAATGTCTAAAAATACACACAATTCGCATAGCACTGAACATTTTCGACACATTCTTTTCGAGTGCTTGGAAATATTATCAAAAGTCTGAAAATTGCGCTTTTCAATATGATTTGATTTCTTTGTGCTGCCACAACATGAGTCATTGGGGTGGGGGTGGGGGGTTTAATGCTGCGACTGAGGCCATTTGCTTGCCAAGGCAATTAGCTGGATTTAGACAAATGGAAACCCAATCAACATTGTGTCTTCTCACTCAATCTAAACACGTATATTTAGAATTTCGTATTTTGTATTTTCTTTACGATTTTATTGGCACAGCGCCGCGAGCCCAGTGTCGTTCGTCTCTTGACGCTTTTAATAGACACACCTGTGTGCGTGTGTGTGTGTGTGTGTGTGTGTGGCATAGTTGATTGCTGTCGCAAATTGAGATACTTACAACAACAAGGCGACACGTGCATGGCCACATTGTTGCCTCTATTAGTCAGTGGGTCGCCATATCGATGTGGGCCAGCATTTAACCCAAGTCTGACATCATGACGACACCGAGCACACCGAGCACATCCTGCACACCAGACACAGAAAGTGTGTCAGGTCGGGTCAAGCGTTGACCACTTGCTCAACTGCAACTGCAAACTGTTGCAACGCTCTCGGAGCAATGTGTCTATCTATGTGTGTGTGTGTGTGTGTGTGTGTGTGTGTGTGTGTGTGTGTGTGTGTGTGTGTGTGTGTACCAGACACCTGGCCTGTCCTGGCCTGGCCCGGCCCCATCAATCCAAACGAATTTTATGTTAGTGCCAACTACGTGCCAACCGCACTGAGATTACGCTGCGAGTTCAGCTAACGAACAGATCCTTTGGACTATCCTTCAACTGAGCATCGCGGCTATTAAGCGACGCTGTATCTAGAAAGTAATTTCCCAGAAATTCCCCATATCACTCGGTTGATAGATTATAGATAGAGAATCAATATTTTAGAAAAATGGCAAAGGAAAGCTAGATAGATAAAAGAGAGAGGGAGTGAGAGGGTCAGAGAGTGAGAAAAAAAGGAGGAGATATACAAAAGAGAGGGACAGAGAGAGAGTGAGATATACATATATATAACTATGAGTTCCGTTTTTAGTTAGAGCTCAAGAATCACCCAAAACATCTGGTATTTCCAGTCGAATATGAAACAACACCGAATGGATCTACAATACAAAAGCTATTGCTTGAACTTTTATAGATACGATATACATATATACATATGTATATAAATTCATTTCTGATTTCTTACAATACTCCAACTATATTCCGAATTTATTTTAGTTAAAGATATAGATATATGGATGTACATATATATGTATATACATTAATTTCTGATTTTCTGCTCCAACTATATTCCGCATTTATATTCCGAAAAGCTTTTTAAATTGCAATATAAATTAGCTCCCACTTGACATATACAAGCGAGCTAATTTACCCTAGAATCATCAACCAGATAGCTGTTCCACTTTTCAAAGCAATTTGAATGAATCTTATGCATATATACATACATATATAAATATATATACAAGTATTTAATTTATATATATGTATATGCTTAACACTTTTGTAGCTATCGTATATACGTAAATATAATTGGTACATTTCATTTACTGTTGGCCTTATTTCACACAGAATGGGAAATTCTCGAAACAAGATTTTTTCAAAAATTCTTAAATAAGTGTGAAAATTCGCTTGGCATGCTGAAAAGTCAGGCGCATACGAATATTTAGCTATGGATGAATGACATTAACCTAATAATTCAGAAAGTGGACTAGAATTGTTCAGTGAGAAGAGGCAGCAAAGGAGAAAGAGAGAGAGAGAGAGAGAGAGAGAGAGAGAGAGAGAGTTTAAATAACGAATTATATTACGTATATTAAACTAACTGCAATGTCGAGTGTTACAGTGGGCTAATTTATCTATTTTATGGCTTAAAATCGCATTACCCAAAAATATTTTCCTTACTCAAACTGCTATTCAGACCAAGTGTTTAGCATATTTTTAAGTAAATTTAAATTGATTTATGGCCAACTTGAACAGCTTGTAGCCCACTGTGCAGCGTCACAGCTGAGAGCAACATGAAAAGGACAATCGAAAATGCATTGACATGCAAGCTTGCAGACGAATTTATTGATTAAACAGGCCGTCCCAAGACAAGCCCAAAGGCAATAAATAATAAATAAAACAGACAAAAAAAAACAAAAGACAATATATTTAAAAAAAATATTCCCAGATTTGTTAATGCGCCGCGTCAAGCGACATCACGTGCTGCGGGCAGGGAATCAGCCGCCAAAAGTTGGCAGCTATAAAAATTTGTGTCGCTCATTTGCTCAATGAGTCAGCGACTCGAGAAGAATGTGAAAAACTTGATGAAAATTGTGCAAATTTAATGCGCAGTAGTTTGTTTTTTTTTTTTTTAATTTGCCATTTAAGGTGTGCATGGGACTATAGAGCGGGGGCTTAGGGGGAACGGCTCATCAAATTATCAACTATTTGTTGTTCGGCAAGTTATTTGTTGTTGATGTGGTGGTTGCTAATGTTAAACAAATGCATTGATGATCAAGGCCAATAGGGCGCCCCCAAATGGGGAGCGCTTGAAATGTGACGTTGAAATGATTGAATGGCTGTAGCTAGAGATGAGCACGTGACACGTGAATGAATTTAGCCAATGAATTATACAAGACAATTGAGCTATTGTCAGGTAATACAAATACCAATATATATATCATGGAGTGTTCTCTATAATCAATAGATATTGTATGCTAATAAAGCATTCATATCGAGAGTAGTTTGAAAATTTGCTGACAACCATAAATTTCATTTCAACTTAAGCTGGTTTTGTTGAAATGTATGTAACAGGCAGAAGGAGGCGTGACAGACCCCACAAAGTAAATATATTCTTGATCAAGGTGACGAGCTGAGTCGATTTAGCCCTGTCCGTCTGTCTATCTGTCTGTCCGTCCGTCGATTTAGCACGATTCGTCTGTCTATTTCTTCTAAGTATTCCCTCTACGTATTTCGAAGTGTTTCTTCCAAGTATTCCCTCTACGTATTTCCTTTACGTATTTCCTTTACGTAACTCCCTTACGTAGTCCCTCTACGTCTTCAATGCTGAGCTGATCGATCACACACTCTGCTTCACTTTACTGCGCTGACACCCACCAGGCCTGGACGAAGACTGAAGACTGACTGAAGAAATGCTGCAGCTGCTGCACCTTTATATAGGGCCACTTTTACTCAAGCACTGTCTCTCCCAACTGTTGAGCCCTACGGCAGGTAGAGCTCGTTGCAGTCGAGCTTCAAGTGAGCAATGGGAACGCTCTCTGCTGCTGTGAGCATTCTAGCTTCGTTTCACCTAAATACAAATACCAAATGAAAGCTGCTGCATACACATACACATACATAGACAACTTTAGTGATCTTCTGCACTTCTTCTCTCCTTGGTTTTACTCTTCCTCAAGTACTGTATGCGTGCGTGCCTATGTGTGTCTATATGTGTGTGTGTGTGTGTGTGTGTGTGTGTGTGTGTGTGTGTGTGTGTGTGCGTGCGTGTGTGTGTGTGTGTGTGTGTGTGTGTGTGTGTGTGTGTGTGTGTGTGTGTGTGTGTGTGTGTGTGTGTGTGTGTGTGTGTGTGTGTGTGTGTGTGTGTGTGTGTGTGTGTGTGTGTGTTAAATATTTTTTTTATACATTTTTATATAATTTGTATATATACATGAAGTTCTTCATTAAATCTCAAATTTTACCTCATATTTAGCTTCATAGAATTCATGGTTTCTTCAGATTATTATTCATAAATTTGGAAAAAAGAAATATAAAACTCAATTCACACATCTATTTCAAACTATTTTTATGCATTTTCAAAAATGCTGAGCTCAAATCGATTTGAATGCCATAGACATACGAAATCTTAAGTATGTCGATAATTAGCGTACTCGAAACACTCTGAATACTTTTTGAATGTCAAGACACTGTAATAGACAACTCTATCTTGAGCATTTGAGTGCTTCAAGTACTCGAAATACTTTATAGAATACACAATGTGAATATCTGATGGACATGATAGATGCGTTTGACATCTTTGAGACCATTTGAATAATTTGAGTATTGTGAATACAATGAGTACACCATTGCTGTGGCTTGGGAAAATACTTGTAGGACCTTGAATGAATACGAATTACCTTTTTAGAGCTATCGATGGCTCTGTATGTGTTTGATTACATTTTTGGTGATAATTGTTTGGAGTTTTCTTGTTATTTTTATTATTATTATTACTATTATTTCCAATTAGACAATGGCTTGGGCAATAACAATAGCGACAACAATTCGCTTTTAAGTGCCCGCTCGACAGTTTGCCTTTCGCTTTTGCTCAATGAGGCGCAACAGCTGCCAATCGACGACCGTTGGCGATGCTACACGCCCACATTGAGCGCCCACATGATTGTTAAACGTATATAGGCCATATATAGGCAGATATACTATACTATATACATATATAGATGTTTATGTATGTATATATAGAACATACTGCCAGTCCGGAGATGTACAACGCTCTATCGATCGTTCAATTAGCGCGCTCAGCGCCTGACACTGAACCAAGCCAGCCCAACAACAACAACAACAACAACTACACTACATTGACAAGCAGCACTGACATTGACATTTCAGCCAAAGCGATTGGGCTTTACACATACATACATATATGTATGTATATCTGTGTATATATTTATAATGGGTTTTTTTTCCACATTTTTTCTATGTGCTTTGGGATGCCTTTTTAATGCACATTACACGGAAGCAGCCAGCGGCTGCCCAATTAAGTGCACGCCCCTGTAAAAAGGTGGGGCACTGTGTTAGCCCCATTCCCCCAGCCCCCACCCCACCTCCTCTTCATACGCTTTGCTGGCCAAGGAAACGCAAATTCTGATTTCGTCTGCTGCCGCGCTCAATTTAATTAATTTTGCATTTGGCTGCCTCTTTTATTTTCAAGTTCAATAGCTGCGACTCCAAGTCGACGCCAAAATGTTTGATTCACGCTGTGTGCGTGTGTGAGAGAGAGAGAGAGAGAGCGAGACTGAGTGTTGGATTAGCCTTATTCGGCTGCCTTCTGCCTTCTTCGTCTCTCTCTCTCTGGTAATAGAAATTTTCTGCTTTTTTTTTACAGCAATTTTCGTTTGTAATTAAGTTAATTGGCCCACGCGACGTATGAGTAATCTGCTTAGGCTTAGCCCCAAAAGCCTATTACATATATCCGTTTCTCTTCTTTTTATTTTATTTTTTTGCTTTTTGGGTCAGCTCACAATAGCTGCAATGGCTATAATGCAGTCGAGACCCAGTCCGTCCGTGGCAAGTGAGCTGTCAAAATTGGCAGGGTAATTGAATAACACATTGCCCCACATCCAGCCGCATGGAGTAGTTGAGATTGCTTTCAGGTAAGCATTTTTGGCACGGCACAACATTTTGAACAGTTTCTATTCACATATACATATATAAGTATATCAATATACATAGAAATATAAAGAGATATAAGCTCTTTATGAGTCGAGGCTTACACTAGAAGACATTTGCTTTGATTGCCAGACTAGGGTAATCCTTATAGTATTTTCTCTGCCTGGTTAGCTTAGGTGGAATATTTCTGATCTGTATTTCACTTACGAAGCATCCAATTTGAATTGGCATTAGCTATAGGCTATAGCTCTTGAAAAGTGCTTCAAAATGCATATCGATTTTAATTTGTTTTCGATCAAAATGCAAATAACAATCGATGATTCGAAATTAAATCGAGCTATATACATACATATGTATATATGTACAGTATTTAGCTAGCTCTGCATATAAAATTAGATATTTTCTTAAAGACTTTGTGCTCACTGTGTTTATATTGTATAAAGGCGAACGAAAGTCAGGTCAGACAGATCAGTGGACGAATAAACAGAGAGATCTAAAATGCCTAAACTTTGATTGCCAATACATATACATATGTATGTACATATATATGTATATATTTTACTTTAATCATCTTTCTGTTAAATAGTATAGTCTACAATGAAATACAGTAGAATCCGGTTATAACGACTCCGCTTATAGCATCCGTACGGTTATTGCGACAAAAATTCTGGTCCCCAGACAAACTTTTCTGAGCAAACTTATATGGTTATAACGACGCATATAACTGATAAAGTATTCTCTATGAGATTGATGGGGTCTTCAAGGTCAAAACACTTTCGGAGAGCATTGCTGAAAAACTCTTCTTAAAATACTAAATAAATACTAAATATGCTGTAGATATAAATCGATTCGAAGCTTTGCTAAACTTGAGCTCTCAGCTGAATGTTAGATCAAAGTTTGAGCTAATTTCAAACTAAGCAAATATTAATTGACTTCTGAAAGAGAATCAGCGGAATTCATATAATGCTAGAACAATAGAACAACAACAACAACAACAACAAAAATGGAAATGGGAATGAAATTTCAAACTTTTGGCAAGTTTCAAATGCAATGGAAATGTTTGTATTAGCTGCAAATACTAACGATGTATGTATAGAAAAATATATATATATGTATATACATATGTGCATATACATAATGTATGTGTGTGTGTGTGTCAAGCATTGTGCTAAAGGCACTTGAACTTTGCATTTGCATTTGAGAGGCCTTGCCTGACTGAGAAGGGCCAAAGGGTTGTGCAGCACACGCTCGGATGGCCTGGGTGTGTGCCAAGGCTCTGCATAGAAGGTAGTAGTGGCTGCTGCCAGCTGGAAAATGGCACACATAAACCAACACACACACGCACACACACACTCACACGCGTGCATTTATGTATATATTTATGCAGTTTATATACAGGTGAAGTGGGCAATGGTTATGTGAAAATGGCCTTTGCCTTTGCCTTTGCAATAACCAACACAGCCTCCAAATTGGGTCAGCCACAATGAATGTGTGTGCTCAAGGTCAGCCTGCAGCTGAGGCTGCAGCAGACTCCTAATCATGGCCAGAGTTTGGCTTTTTTTTTGCACTTGAATTTTTTGGAATGTTTTTGCTTTGAAATTTACTTACCGCATATCTCCATGACATCTTAGTGTGTGTGTGTGTGTGTGTGCGAGTGTTTGTTTGGGTGTGTGTGTGTGTGTGTCCTTGTTAGCTGCCTACTCCTGCTGTTCCTGCTGTTGGTCCTGTTTCCTGGTCCTGGCGCGTCGCGTTCGTTGCTCCCGCTGCGCGTTGCTGTGGCTACCTTCCGCTGTTTGTTTGTGTTCAGGTGTTGAGTAAATATAAATAATAGATGATAATCGTTAACAGCAACAGCAACAGTCTGCACTCGCTTCGAATGACAACAAATCAATGTACTATTCGATGCACACACTCGAAAAAAAATATATATACATATATCAAATTATTCAAATGGACCAAAACGCACCTTAACGAAAACACACGTCTCGGACTCTTAAATATATATACATATATGAAGATAAATATATATATGTATGTATGTTTGCCAAATTCGAATCGAACAACTCAATTATATAGCAAATATATTATACTTTTAATTTCAATTTAATTTCTTATTTTATATATATATATATATGTATATATGTATATATATTTATATATTATATACATATATACATATATATATATATATATATATTTAGCGGTCTGTTTTTCACTAGAATTCTTCTAGCAGCGTTCAGTTCTCGGTTTTATTTATTTTTTGCGTTCTGGCGACGGACTTTTTGCGACTGATTTGCAAAGCGGCTTTCGCTTTGGGGTTGGTTTTTGTAGGCGTCCAAAAGCTCCATTCGGGCCACCTCCGGCCCGAGCGTCGGTGACGTAGACGATGAGCTTTTTGCCGACGCGATTTGGCTTTGCTGGCTGCACGTGGTGACGCGGATGGACCCTACACACATACAAAGAGCGAGAGAGAGAGAGAGAGGGAGAGAGAGAGAAAGAGAGGAAGGCAGGCACACCCACATGCAGAAGAGAGCCGCCCACTTACGCATATGTAAATATTTTGAAGCGAGTATTCTAGTAATGTATTTGTTTTGCTCGCTAATGAGAGAGCAAATGCCTCTGGCTGAATGAAAGAGAGCGAGAGCGAGAGAGAGAGAGACAGAGAGAGAGAGGTGGATAGGGGAATGTCAATGGAAAAGCTTTTAGCAAGCAGCAGTAACAAACTTGGTCAACCGTAACGCTTAGATATACATATATAAATATTTGTTTGTTTTTGTCAAAGTTCCGCAACGCAATTCAAGATCAACCCACAGACATGATTCACGGCATAGGAAATCTCAGGGCAGAGCTTTGCTGTGAATGTGAATGAATGTATGGCACTGAAAGCACTTATGGAAATTTCATTTATAAATATTCTATAGAATCTGCGCCGCGATTAACTGCTGTGAAAATAGATTCAGCAGAGCGCGAGAATAACTCAAGCCGCATTAGCTAATTGAGTCATTTCGTTTAATGGGATGATTCACAATCTATGAATGATAATATCCTGTGAGAATAAAGATATATAATATATAAAATTCTCTTATATCTTATATCTTATATCTTATATCTTATATCTTATATCTTATATCTTATATCTTATATCTTATATCTTATATCTTATATCTTATATCTTATATCTTATATCTTATATCTTATATCTTATATCTTATATCTTATATCTTATATCTTATATCTTATATCTTATATCTTATATCTTATATCTTATATCTTATATCTTATATCTTATATCTTATATCTTATATCTTATATCTTATATCTTATATCTTATATCTTATATCTTATATCTTATATCTTATATCTTATATCTTATATCTTATATCTTATATCTTATATCTTATATCTTATATCTTATATCTTATATCTTATATCTTATATCTTATATCTTATATCTTATATCTTATATCTTATATCTTATATCTTATATCTTATATCTTATATCTTATATCTTATATCTTATATCTTATATCTTATATCTTATATCTTATATCTTATATCTTATATCTTATATCTTATATCTTATATCTTATATCTTATATCTTATATCTTATATCTTATATCTTATATCTTATATCTTATATCTTATATCTTATATCTTATATCTTATATCTTATATCTTATATCTTATATCTTATATCTTATATCTTATATCTTATATCTTATATCTTATATCTTATATCTTATATCTTATATCTTATATCTTATATCTTATATCTTATATCTTATATCTTATATCTTATATCTTATATCTTATATCTTATATCTTATATCTTATATCTTATATCTTATATCTTATATCTTATATCTTATATCTTATATCTTATATCTTATATCTTATATCTTATATCTTATATCTTATATCTTATATCTTATATCTTATATCTTATATCTTATATCTTATATCTTATATCTTATATCTTATATCTTATATCTTATATCTTATATCTTATATCTTATATCTTATATCTTATATCTTATATCTTATATCTTATATCTTATATCTTATATCTTATATCTTATATCTTATATCTTATATCTTATATCTTATATCTTATATCTTATATCTTATATCTTATATCTTATATCTTATATCTTATATCTTATATCTTATATCTTATATCTTATATCTTATATCTTATATCTTATATCTTATATCTTATATCTTATATCTTATATCTTATATCTTATATCTTATATCTTATATCTTATATCTTATATCTCATATCTTATATCTTATATCTTAAAATAGATAACACATATAATATCCCATATCTTATATTTTCTAATTATTTATGTGCATGTCTAAAACATATTATTTCTAGAAGATATATAATTAAAATGCAAAATTTTGATATCTCTTCCCTAGCCCGACTCGGCCTCCATTTTTGGTTTTTCCTTCTTCTTCATGCCGACGAGCATCTGCTTCAATTGGACGATTGCCTTGGCTGGATTCAGATTCTTGGGGCACGTGTTAGTGCAGTTGAGTATGGTGTGGCAGCGATACAGTTTATAAGGATCTGTGAGCATATTCAAGCGCTTTTCGGTCTCCTCGTCCCGCGAATCGATGACCCAGCGAAAGGCTTGCATCAGAATGGCGGGGCCCAAATACTTATCACTGTTCCACCAGTAGGACGGACAGGAGGTCTGGCAGCAGGCGCACAATATGCACTCGTAGAGCCCATCCAATAGCAGGCGATCCTCGACCGCTTGCCGGTACTGCACCTTGCCGACCTCCCTGTTCGCATTCTTGCGCTGCAGCCAGGGCTCAATGGAGCGATACTGATCGTAGAAGCGCGACAGATCCGGCACCAGATCCCGCACCACATACAGATGCGGCAGCGGATAGATCTTGCACGACTTGCCCAAATTCTTGTCGATCGGCTGGATGCAGGCCAGCGTATTGATGCCGTCGATGTTCATGGCACAGGAGCCGCAGATGCCCTCCCGGCACGAACGGCGAAACGTGAGCGTTCCGTCCATTTCATTTTTCACCTTGATTAGGGCATCCAGGACCATGGTGCCGCACTTGCTCAAGTCGATCTGATATTTTTGGGTCTTGGGCTTGCCGCCGGGATGCCAGCGATATATTTCGAAGGTCTTGATGCGCGGCCCCTGCGGCTTCGCCTCCTTGGGCGGCGGCGGCGGCGGTGGTGGCGGAGCTCCGGCCTTTGGTGGTTCACCTTTGCCTGCAGGCTTGTCGCCTCCTTCCTTTTTCATCTCGGGCGCCTTGCTCGGCTCGCTCGCCTTGGCCGGCTCAGCGGGTTTACCCGGCTCAGCGGGCTTACCCGGCTCGTTCTTCTTGTCGCACGTATCTTTGCTGTAGACCACAGAGATAGGCAGCACGGTCGGAATCACATATTTCATGATCAGCTGCTTGTTCAGCACGGACGCCTCCAAGAAGCGCAATCGTCGTTTAAGCCGAAGCATCATTATATGACACGGCTCAGTTAGTCTTCTGCGTGTTCCCAACAAAAATGTTTCAATATTTATTAGAAATTTTGACTCAACTTGTTTTTTGTGTATTTGTGTACTGAAGTTGTTTAACGTAAGACTGTGTAAAAACTAATGACTAGAGAAGTACAAGCGGGCCTTACGTCAATTTAGAAATAAGGTCTAGGCAAACTAGATGGAAAATAATATTAAAATTGGAGGAATGGGAAAAATTATATCTCAACTGGGAATCCAAATTAGATAAATATATAATATAATAATAATAATAATATATAATATATAATATATCATCATTCAGCAAAATCAACTGTGGAAGGTCTATTTATTTAATTCAAATATAAAATTATTTAAAAAAAAAAAACATATTTTTTTTAAGTAAAAACAAAGTTACATTCATATTGATCTAGAAACAAGAAATTTGCCGTATTGATTCAATTCACAGAAAGAAGTGAATAAAAGTCATGAAGGTTCTATTATAAACAATTAAAAAAAATAAAATAAATAAATTGAAAGCTAATTACTCTATATATACATACATATATCAGGTTTGCTTCTTGGCATTACGTTTGCAGCCAGCCTGATTTATGTCTGAGGTTTGTAATCTCGAATGCTATTTACGATTGACACAGCCGTGGTCGGCATTCTAAAATGTTTTCGCTTGAACCGCTGAACTTTACAAATCAGCAAGACATCAATATGCGCAGACGAAGAGTGAGAGAGAGAGAGATAGAGAGAGAGAGAGAGGGAGCGAGAGCCATAGTGAGTGAGCACCAAGTGTTTGTGATTTTCAAATTAAACGCAATTAAAGTAAAATATGTTGTACAAGTAGAGGCAACTATTCCGACTAACAGCGGGCACATTAAATGGAACAAACGAAGGGGCGTCGACACATGCAAAAGATCAGGGAGTCGCTGCCGCTGGACGTGAGCCACAGGCCCATTGAATGAAGCCAACTGTGAAAACGGCCTCAGGGCCAGGTCTATAAATACTGAGCAACAACAACAACATAAGCGAATGCGTCGCAATTGTTGTGGAATGGTGGACCCGTCCCTTAAAAATAAAACTCAACAACATGTCAGCAGGAGAAGTAGGAGAAGTAGGAGAAGCAGCAGCAGCTACAGCCGTCGACGTCGACGTCGTCGTCTTTGGGATCGGGATCTACGCGCGAAAAACAAAATATTTTCACTTGCTCGAACAACACGCATAGGAGCTCCCCCCCACTCGACATGGTTGCCCCACTCTTAGCATAACATGCACTACTTCTACTGCTTCTTCGAGCTGTATTTATTTTGTTTTTTTCCTCTTCGTTTTTGGAAACACTCGAAGTGAAGTGTCGTGGAGCGTGCCTGCATCGAGATGCAATCGATGACAGTCGGTAGAAAAGCGCCCGCTAAGCCTGCCCAGATTAACTGCATCAACTTTTTATGCCACGGACTCGACTCGGCAGCAAACATCAAAGCAGCCAAAGACAATTAAAAGGCAATTCCAGCAATGCGCCTGTTTGCACCTGCCGTCTGTACATCACCGGCAACATTGTCAACGTTTGTTCACAACACTGTCCAACATGCGAGGCATCTATTGGACAAGATACAAACGAAATGATGTTGGAGACAAGCATTTAAAATACTACACCTATGAGAATCGCATAGTAAGGCGCTCGACGGTAAAGTGATAAAGTGCCATATATGTAGATATGTACATATAATACATCGCATATACATATATGTATGTATGTGTGTACATAGCCCACTCATCTTCAATAATTTTGCAGCAGAGTGTTATTAAAAATAAATACTACATCACATACAAATACTTGAGGCAAATTATGTTGGGTTGAGTTGTTGTCGCTGCCAAGGTGTTGACGAGGCGGACAATCTGGAGCAGCAGCTACCTCCTGCTTCCTCTCCCACCCTCTCTCTCTCTCTCTCTCACACACACACACACACTCTATCGCTGTGCATTGCCGTTGTTGAGTCATTTAAGCTGTTAATCCGTCGCTGACGTCTGACAGGTGCCATGGATAGAGGCATTTGGCGTGTACATTTCGTCATACATGCGAGAGTTGTTTGAGACGCGTGCTGGAATTAGTTAGCCATGCTGGCAGACGAGATGCCAACCAATTCCAATCTTCACAACACAAGAGACAGAAAGAGGGAGAGGGAGAGAGAGCGGGAGGGGAAGTTCCATTCATCCATTGCAATCCCAGATGAGCCGAACGATCAACGAACCGGACCGTCTCTTCCTGTTTGATGAAGCTCTTCTGCTCAGTTAATTTGATTGCCACGCTAGTGCGATATAAAAACGCAAGATTTATGGCTTTTAAATTTTCATTCACATTCGTGTTGATTTGTATGTACTTAAATACAATCACATATATACACATGTATGTACATATGTATATATGTATGTATGTAGTGTGAATATTTTGCAGATTTGCTCTACGGCAAGCGGATGCACAAATCAATTACAATTCTTGCGAATATGGGAAACGCTGGCAATGCTGGTGACCAAAGAAAATCCAATTACAAAAGGTGCCATAACTTTTATTTATTAAGTCTCTGCCTACTGACAGCATTTAATATCGTCACGACTTCAATTATATATACATATATAAAAATAAAAATTTATAAATACATATACTATGTATGTACATATGTAGATGTTCTTTTTTGCTTCTTTTACATTGATGCAAGCAGACTTTTGCAGTTACTTTTACGACTATAAAGCTGAAAATATAATATAAAATATACCTATGGAGCTCATGGCAAAAACTCTTTAATTTTCAGTAGTAAAACTTCATTATGGATTACGAATGAATCAAGCGCGTTCAAATCATGCAAAGTTTATACATGTATAAATGCTTAATTCGATATGATATTATTATATTCAAATGTACAAATGCAAATGTACTGAAAGATTACTATACAATACATAATAAACAAATTTTTTTTAAATAAAACTATATTTTTTATATTATTGCCTATACTAAAGTATACTTTTGCACTATATTTTTATTTATTTATTTATTATAATTTATGCAATTTATTATTTTTTTATTGAAATTTATTTATAAATTTGTTTATAACATTTTTCTTTCAATATTGTGACACAGCTTCAACTTTGCATTTAAATTTTCTATTTATTTTCCTCAACTTAATTTGAATTTCACAAAATACCGCCAAAACTATCGATTGTTAATTGAATGAGTACTTTTTTGCACAAAGTCTTCTAATTAGTAGTTGCAAATATCGATAGGTCGATAGTTGACTGTGCGTTATTTACATTCCGAGCAAAGTGGAGAACGATCACAAAATGCAACAAATGGCAATAAAATGTGAATGAAAGTATGAATAAACTAAAGCGCTATGCACTGGCAATGGATTTTTAATCGAATTGTGCTTGGCTTGGCCTTTGTTTGTGTGCTGATTGCGATATATGCATATAGTCCTGCGGCAAGGAGCGGTGAGTATTAAAAGTATTGAGTAAAAGGATATTCAAATAGCTTATAATTTTCATGGCAGGCAAACGAAATGCAGCAAGAACTCCACCGGACCCTGAGGAACCCCTGCCGGCCTCCAGTTCTCCGCTGCTCCGCTTCAAGAGGGCTGGCATAGCCACGGATAATGATGCCTGCAGTCAGATAGCCAGGTATGGACTTTCTATAAGTTATATAATTCCCTGGGTTCATGTATTCTTTAATAGAGAAGCACTGCTACTTGGAGGCAGTGTGGTGGATGCTGCACTAACTGCCTTGCTCTGCAACGGACTCATTGGTATGCAAAGCATGGGAATCGGCGGCGGCATGATTATGAACATTTATATGCACAGCGAGCGACGGTCATATACGATCCTAAGTCGGGAGATGGCACCACGCTCTCTGCATGCGGACAACTTTACGACTGTGGTGAGCGAGCAGCAGTTAAAGCAGTCCGGCTGGTCAATTGCTGTGCCAACCGAACTGTTGGGCTATGCCTTGGCCCACGAGCGTTTTGGCAAGCTGTCCTGGTTGGAATTGGTTCAACCCACGCTCTCCCTATGCCAGAGCGGTTATTCGCTCTATAAACATCAGTACGATGCGCTCATATTGAATGCGGACATGATCAAAAGCGATGCATTGTTGCGTCAAATGTTTGTGGATCCGGCGACAAATCAGTTCTGGCCCATTGGCCGTCACATCCAGCCGCCCCAGCAGCTGTGCGACACGTATGCGCAAATATCGGTAGCAGGACCACGCAGCCTCTACAAAGGAACGCTGTTGGCAAGGCTGCACGCTGACTTACAGGACATTGGAAGCGCCATAACTAAGGAAGATTTTAAGCACGCCCAAGCTGAGCTAAGGGATTCGATAGTCATACCCTTAGATGAGTATGATCTGCACTTGACGCCACCACCAGGCAGCGGTCACATCCTTGGCCTCATCATGAACATTCTGCATGCCTATCGTGCGGACTTTGCGGCTGGACACGATTTAGATGCTTTGGCAATCCATCGCATTGTGGAGGCTTTTAAATTTGGCTTTGTGCAGCGCTGGCAATTGGACGATAAAGCCGATGAAGAGGTGAGCAATATCTTACTGACACACACATAAGAAAGAGACAGATGTACTGCTTTACCTGAGTCTTTTTTGTGAGATCACGATAGTATTTTGCTCTCTCTGTTGATTGTATGAGCAAGGAAACTTTGTACAAACTATATAAAGAACTTTTCTTATATCTATTATGTATACCATAAGATCTCTTACTCAACTCAATATGTATTCTTATATGCCTCTCAATCATTCCAAATGGTACTCACTAAATATTTGCCTTCCAGCTGCTGGCCAAGCTGACAAGTCCAAGGTTTGCCGCTCGCATTGCCAAGCTGATAGATCATGCTAGAACCTATAACAACTCGGAGCATTATGGAGCATCTGACGATATGCAGCCGCGTGATGAGCATGGCACATCGCATATTTCGGTATTGCACAATAATGATGCTATATCGGTAACCAGTTCCATTAACTTTTAGTAAGTGTAGAGATCTATCTAAATTTCAAGATTGACTCATATTTATATCTCCTTTGCAGTTTCGGCAGCGGGCGCATGGGTAAACGCACGGGCGTGCTGTTCAACAATGCCATGTCCGACTTCTCAATGAAGCGGCTAAAGAACTACTTTGATTTGCCGTACATCGATGGCACGAATATGATATCAGCAGCAGCCCGTCCCATGTCCTCAATGTGCCCGATCATTGTTACGGAGCGTTCGAGCGGACAGGTTCGTTTGGTTGTTGGCGCAGCTGGTGGCACAAAGATCATATCGGCTCTGGTACCTCTGCTAGTACGCATACTTTGGCAACAAGCGAGCATCAAGACAGCCATCGATGCCAGCCGATTCCATCATCAAATGCTGCCCAATGTGCTGCAGTATGAATACGGTATGCTGCAGGCGCACGTGCACAGCCTCCTGGCCATAGGACATCGATGCGAACGCTATCGCAATCGTGGCTCCGTCATTTGTGGCATTGCCCAGGATAACGAGAGCATTACCATCAATTCAGACTATCGTAAAATTGGTGGTATTGCTGGATTTTAAGCAAAGTAGCAGATGATAATAGATGATATTCTTATATGAGAACTTTAGAATATAACAAATTGAAATGATTGTCGGAAAGACTATAACTAAAACTGTTTTCAAAGTCTTATGAATTGAATTGGTGTCGAATAGCTTTATAAAGCATATGTAAATTAATGTCAGCATTATCATGACTACATTCAAATACTTATGTTCTTATAAATCATAAAATATTCTTGAATTTTTTATCAAATATTCTTTTTTTATTAAATTGTAATAATTGAAATTTGTTCAGCTAGGCCATTTCGTAACATGCAATTTAGATCTTGAACTATGCATATATATAATATATGTATGTACTTGTAGTTGTTGTTGTATATATGTAAGTATGTATAAATTGCATATCATTTAAATGTAGGGATTATGTGTGTGTGTGCATGTGCTGTGCCTAATCGAATGCTATCAGTACATTTCATTTATATGTATGTATTTCATATTTAATAATTAATTAGTTTAGGATGTGGAGGCGTAGCTCTCTGTTCAATTAGCTGCTCATACTCTGTAGGAATTCATATTAAGCTCTATTTTTCTATGCGTATGTATATATGCATGTATGTATGTATGTGTGTATATAGTAGGAGTTTTTGTAGTTGTTGCAATGTATTAGTGTGTGCGTGTGTGTGTGTGTGCGTTGAGAGAAGGAACCGTTTTATAGTGTGAGTATTGTTCGATTTCTTTGTTGTATTGTTGCATTTAATCAATTGAGCACTGACGTCACAGGATTACGTAACGTATCTTTCTCGTTGCATAGCTATGCAAATACTATATATGTATGTATGTATATATAATTGAGTGTATATATCTTCTATGTATAAGAACAATGGTATGTATACAAAAAAATGCAATCAACAATATCAGTCTGTTGCCAAATACCGTAGCAACAACATCTCTCTCTCTCTCTCTCTCTGTCCCTCTCCATATCTCCCTCGCTCTGCTTACACGTTTAGGGCCAGGCAAAGTTAATGCCAGTCAGTTGATAAAACTTATTATTGAACGGCCTGTAAAACTCCCGTAGCCGTTCAATTGCATTGGCATCGATATGCGGATGATTTCTACCCTTGGTCTTGCCCAGGCAATGGGGCGTGGATCGTGCCTCCGATTTGAATAGACAGGGAAATCCTTTGGTGGCATTGAAATAGAAATGCTTCTCGGTCACCACACGCTTCAGACCCAAAAAGTCCTGAACACGTCCAATCTCATACGCCGGATCCATGATCAGCCGTTCGCCGCTAATGAACAGCAACTGCGACAGCGGAAAGTACAGCAGCCAGTGCTCCAAGTAGCGCGCATAGACGCCAATCTTGACCGGTCCCCAGTTGGTGTCCACCACCGAGTAGCTGCCGTTGACAAAGGCCAGCTGCTCGAAGCGCTTCATGTCCGCTTTCTTGCTGGCCGCCTGCGTGTAGTCCGAGATGGCACGAGTCACCGGATCTCGCACCACAATTAAGAGTCTAGATGGGAAAAGTAGGGAGAGAGAGGAAGAGAGAGAAAAACTTTTAGGTATGCTTATATATATGACTTTAGGTAGTGCTTAGTACTAGCTCGTTTACAAACAATTGATCCTATCTTAGATGGGATTTTTGATCCTTATAGAAAGGATTTTTGATTGATTTTTCACTGAACTTTCGTTAATTAAATTCGATCAATACATATGTACATATATACTATAGTATCTATAGATAAAAGACCCAAACTTTTGGAACATTTGGTTTTTCGTAAAGTCTTATGTGGAAATGAGAAAGCTTTGACTGCCAAAGCTTTTCAGAGAAAGGTTTTAAGACCTTAAATAGATCCACACTCCCCCAGTATGTACCATATACTATATATGTCATAACTACTATATATTACATATATAATCAATTTGTTTTCGAGGAGACCTACAGTCTAAGCACTCACTTGGTGGCCGTGTTCATATGATAAACGCGCTGCGGCACCTCCTTGGTGACAAAGTAGCTGGGCGTCTTCTCCATGGTGATTTGGCCCTCGATGGTGTAGGGCATGTGATGGCGATACCAGCGCAGTCCGCGCTGGTAGTGCCTGTCGAAGAAGTGCACCTCGGAGCCGGCGGCGCGCACATCCGGATGCAGCCGTATGAACTCCAGCAAGGCCCTCGTGCCGCTCTTCTTCACGCCAATGATCAGCGTGTCGGGCAGATGGCGTGAGGGACGCAGGCCCTGCTGGCGCAGCATTTGATACTTGGGCGCGCCATCCACGCTGGCAATGCCATTGCTAACGGTGCTATTCAAGATGGCTGTAGTGCTGGAGTTGGAGCTGGAGCTGGTGTTGGAGCTGGTGGTTGTGTTGGAGTTGCCATTGGAGCTTCTGCTGGCATTGGTGACTCTATTGGCCTCGGCTTCGCTGCTGGCGTTGCGCTGCTGCAGCGTCAACAAATTGCGCAGGTTGCTCTGCTAGAGATAAGGTGAGCAATCGGGTGCAGAGATTTTCCGATCATCAGAGGGACTCACCTGCTGCAGGGTGCGACTGATGCTGGCCAGGAGGCAGGCATTGAAGCTGTACGAGAAGTAGACGAGCGTCACGCAGACCACCAGGACAATAGCCAGGCTGCGGCTGCTTAGGTTCAAGCTATGGCACCAGATGCTTACATACATTGCGCTGCACACACACACGCACACACACGCACACACACACACACCGGTACTCAAATATACACGCACACTCACAGAGACACAGACACAGAGCCGTTGGCCAGTTAGCCGCTTTGTAGATAATTTCGTGCCATGATTCGGATAAATGAGGATTGACTGGAATCCAGCGGCAGCATTCAGGATCCTACAATGGGATAACCATCATTCAGTGAATAACCAATTCAGCTGCACCTTTAGCCACGGCAATTGGTTGTATGCAAAGTTTCTGATGTTGTTGTTCGGCACAGCAAAATTCCGGAAGTGATAGCAGGCGGGCAAAGGAAACAAAGTCCTTGTTACTGGGTCGTCTGCTGGGGTCATAGGCGCAAGCGCAAGCTCTCACTTACTCTCCAAGTCTCTCTCTCTCTCTCTCTCTCTCTCTCTCTATCTCTATCTCTATCTCTCTCTCACTCAGTTCGTTTCTCTATATGACTTGTATGTCTTGTTGCATTTGCACTGGGTACTCTGTCTGCTCCAAGAGGTAGACAACCGTGTGTTTTTTTTTCACTCTCGCATGACGTCACAATTTTTTGTTAGCCATTCATTTTTGCTTATATGGCTGCAAATAATTTATTGACAATTGAATTTGATTACCAAAAACGAGTATTATTATTCAATTTTCATTTGAAAATTAAAGCTTATCATTTTTTTTCAGGCTTGAGCAAATTTCTAGTAGCTTTTCTAGAAATTATAAAAATCAGATAAGCCTATTAAACTGATTGCAATTGAATTTATATACTTTTGAATATATATATGTATATATATGTATGTGTATATATATAAGTATGTGTACGTGAGAAAGTTTTGTTCAGAAATCACAAAGCATATTAACCTTATCGGTACTTCTTTGTCTTCTTCTCATTTTTGCTCTTATCTGTTCAATTGCTTTTACTAATTTGCTTCTCATCTCATCATTGAAATATTTTGTTCTCTTTTTATGTTTTCATGCTGGTCAGAATTGGCATTATATTTTTTAGAGAAGTATTACTCATATTCGAAATTGAGAAACTAAGAGTCTAAATTAAATATTTCTACAATAAATATTTCATATATTTTTAGTAAGCATTTTTCCCGAATATTGAATAAAGTATGGAATTAATTCTTATTAATTATATTCATTATATATATTTTATATATATTTCTTTAAATATAACTTAACTAATTTTATTATTATTATTATCTGAGAGACTTGCTAAAGCTTAAGACAATCTTCTTATTTTTTATACCTGCAATCTCTCTCTCTCTCTCTCACGCAGTGTGCCTCTCATGCACAACCCTTGAGCTGGCTTGTGCTCAAAAGTAAACAAACTGATAAAGCCCCCTAAACAAGCGCCCATCCACCCGTTGGGGCCCACACAGATGGGAGCAGATGTTGATGGGTGAATGGGCGCTTAGGTGGGCTTTTGTGCCACTTAAGCAGCGCACACTTTACACGCTCTCGGGGGAGCTTTTAGCTGCCGGTGCTTACGGGCATTATCAGAGCTAGAGCCAAAGAGGAAATAAAAGAGATTAAGCTAATTATCAGCTGCTTCGAAGCTTTTCACTTGTCGCCCTCTCTCTCTCGCTCTTGCTTGTGGGGCAACTGTTAATAAATTTGAATCGGAAAGCTGCTCAACTGTCCCGTTATCAGCGAATGCGTTGGCATCTGTTTATCCACGTCGGGGCCCCTATATCATTCTAGATGGGATTAGTCATTATGCAGGTGCTGCCTCATTGTGTGCCCTTATCTAATCGGAGCAATCAACGCCGACTGATTTGACACTTGACTAACTGGGCTCACTCGCGCTTCTAACGTCGACGCTGGCATTAGCTGGCCCACAGCGAAACAATAGCCAATAGAAGAACAATTAAATTAGTATATCGACTCAACAACTATGCATTAGACAGTTACGCATATCGAACAAATTTTGCACGAAAATGACGAATTTATGGAGCACCTGTGTGCACAAATTTTTCAAATACGCCCCCAGCTATGTGGGTGAGTGACAGCCGGCAGCCGGAAGATTCATTATATAAAGCACGCCTAATCTAATCCGATTCTTCTGCGCAGTTTGCCTCTGCTTCCTGCCCTGCGGTCTGATCTTTGGCTATACGCTCTGCTCCTTTGTGGCCGAGCGGAATCTGAGTGTGGACCTCATCGACTATGGCCCCCTGATACTGGGCGCCTGTCTGGCTCTGCTCTGCGCCGCCGGCATTCTGGTCATCAAGTATATCAAGCACTGCATCGTCTACTGGCATCCATTCATCCTTATGGTCGCGGGCGTCTTCCATCTAATCTCCAGCTGTTTCTACTTTGCCGATGGCCTTGGTGAGTTTTCATTCTAGAAGAACTGTAGCTAATTATTATATAGTGTATATAGAATATACATACACTATATACATACATACATATGTATGTATATTTTTTATAGTTTCGTTCATACAACAGAGAAATTAGAAGTTGATCCAGTTCGCTTACATTACTCAAATATTGCCAATACGTTTCTTAATTTGCAGGGAAAATAATTATTAAATTTATAAATTATTATTTTAAAAATATTTATTTAAAACAAGTAAGAAAGCTCTAGTCGAGACTGCTCTACTAGCAAATTCGCTGAACACACACACACACACACACACACACACACACGCGCACACACATACATATGTATGTACATAGACACGCATAGGGCACAGGGCACGGGCTCAGCATTTGGGAGACACAGTACTTGAGTAAAAGTAAAAGCAAGGCGAGAAGAAGTGCAGAAGATCACTAAAGTTGTCTATATACATATGTATGTGTATGTGTATGCAGCAGCTTTCATTTGGTATTTGTATTTAGGTAAAACGAAGCCAGAATGCTCACAGCAGCAGAGAGCGCCACTTGAAGCTCGACTGCAATGAGCTCTACCTGCTGGCGGGCTCAACATTTAAGAGAGACAGTGCTTGAGTAAAAGTGGCCCTATATAAAGTGCAGCAGCTGCAGCATTTCTTCAGTCAGTCTTCAGTCTTCGTCCAGGCCTGGTGGGGGTCAGCGCAACAAAGTGAAGCAGAGTGTGTCATCGATCAACTAAGCATTAAAGACGTAGAGGAATACGTAGTGGAATAACGTAATGAAATTACGTAGTGGAATTACGTAGTGAAATTACGTAGTGGAATTACGTAATGGAATTACGTAATGGAATTACGTAATGGAATTACGTAATGGAATTACGTAATGGAATTACGTAGTGGAATTACGTAATGGAATTGCATAGAGGAAATACGTAAAGGAAATATGTAGAGCAATTACGTAAAGGAAATACTTAGCGGAAATACTTAGAAGAAATACTTCGAAATACGTAGGGCAAATACTTAGCGGAAATAGACAGACGAATAGTGCTAAATTGTATCAGCTCGTCACCCTGATCGAGAATATATATACTTTGTGGGGTCTGTCACGCCTCCTTCTGCCTGTTACATATATTTCAACAAACCCATTTCCATATTCAATGGGTTCAGGGTATAAAAATAAATATGTATGTATATATGACATCGTTTTATATTATATATTATATACAACAACAATTTTTAAGGCACTGAATGTAAATGCAAGTTTAAATCAAATATATAAAAGAGTATAAAACAGTATTACAGTTAGGTATCTATATATATAGCTATATAAATACATATCTTACTATGAAGACTTGCACAGTATATAAAGAAAATCAACTAGAGATACACAATATAAAAACAGAGCTTTTGCTAATACAAATAACAGTTTTAGACTTATATATAAATATACATATATCATATCAAATATATTACTCAATATACTTTAGTTTCAAATGCAATGATCAAGTAGATAAATAGATTGTAATAAGGTAGATCGATTATAATAATGTCTTATAAAATATTGGAAATTAAAATTCAATAACCCATCTCCCTCTCTCTCTCTCTCTCCCTCTTTCACTCTCATGTGAATTATGTGTTCGT
Source organism: Drosophila aldrichi (assembly GCA_035045965.1). NCBI lineage: Eukaryota > Metazoa > Arthropoda > Insecta > Diptera > Drosophilidae > Drosophila > Drosophila aldrichi. Next base: position 13,559,223 of record JAWNOM010000484.1, on the reverse strand, counting down.
GTTCGTTCCTTGCTGCATCAACGGTCTGATCGAATGGAAATTGTTCTATCGCAGATCATGTGGGCGCCTATATGTCGTATGTGTCGCACAGTTTGACGTTTGTGGCCGGCTATGGATTTTTGCACACAATCAGCTCGAAAAGCAGCCGCGCCTTGATGATGTCTGGCTGCTGCAGCTGCTATCTGCTGGGCATTGCCTCGGCGGTGAGCTTGATTGGCGCCAAGTATGTGGAGAATCTGGAGTATTATAAGGGTCAAGTGGCGACCCCGGAGCAGCTAACCGATGGCATCTATGTGAACTTTGCCGCCACCTATCTGTCCATATCAATTGTCATGCTGGCCATACTCATTGGGCTGAAGGTGCTGCACGTGCTGGGCACGGTGGACATGACCAACAGTCTGGACAATGATCTGCGGATTGCCAATGCGAATGGCAGCATCTTTGAGGCACGCTCGGATGTGATCAAGCGGCTGCAGTTCTTCTATGTGACCAGGAATCAGCAGTGGCACGTAACGTTGCTGCTGCTCTTTGTGGAGGCCATCCAGTATGCACTCTTCATATTTCTGGTCTTCTGGTTTGCCCTGAACGATGCGATGCGCCTGAATGATTTGGCCCACATCGATGCCATGTTCTGGGTCATCTTTGCTGGCAGCGTGTTGGCCATCATCTGCCTGTGCTTCTACTCCGCCAAGGTGCATTTTGTGACGACACAAGTGCTGCTGCTGGTGCTCACGATGCTGGCCATGATTATCTATGGGGCGACCGGCTCCAAGGTGACCTTCTGGCTACTCCTGGTGCTCTTTGGCCTGGGCTACTCGAGTCTCCAAATCGTGCTGCTGGAGGTGACGCATCTACGTTTTACCGAATGCATCATCTTCGCATCCTACACGCTCAAGCTGGTCAGCACCAGTGTCGTCTACTACTATTTCGTGGCCAATGTGGAGAACTCGTATTTCTATACCAAGGACGAGAGCACTCTGATTGCCCAGGGCTTTGTCTTCATGATAATCACATCTCTGCTGGCGCTGGTCGTTGGCATGAAGGTGCCGCGCACCCATCGCTCCAAGCTGCTGGACATACAGCACGAGGTCTATGGCATTATCTTCATGAAGCATCAGATCGAGCAGCTCAATGTGCGTTGGCTAAACGATGGCACGATCCCAACCATCAGCCAATGATGCAGTTTCTTTCATTTCTATAATTCTTGTTGTTGTTTATGTTAATATTGTTTAATTACTAACTAGTTTAAACGCTTAATGCGCACGATTTGTACGGCCGCTGTGTGATCCCGGCAAAAATGACTGTTGCAAGCCGAGACATTGGCACAGGGCGTTACCTGATATCCATGTTGCTCTGCAAGACAAATAATACAAATAAATGAAAAACAAAACTCTCATTAGTTCATCAATTCAATGATGAAATACACTTGCAAAGGATATACTCACCCAGCTGCACCATAAACTCGTGCAGGGTATCCACATTGCGCACCGTGCTGGCCAACAGCGCTTCGCAGCGATTGCTGCGCATTTCGTAGACAAAGTCAAGGGCAGCAAGCAGCGAGGAGAACTGCGTATCATCGTAGATGACATCGGCAGCTAGCAGGAGGTCAGGATCAGCGTATTGCGACCAGGGAAACTCTTTGACCTCATGCCAACGCAGCTGGGCACACTTTGGCGTTGCCTCGTCGCTGTCATTCTCAAAGTTTAAGCAAATATTTTCATGCATGAGCTTAACGCAGGCGCTGCTGCCATCGGTGATGACCACCTGGCCCACGGGCAGCTTCAGCGCCTTGTGCTTGAGCAGAATGCCAAGTAATCCAGTGCCCGCTCCGAGTTCTAGCACATTTTTGCCCTCCAGTTGACTGGGATGCTCGAGCAAATAGTCGGCCAGTGCCAAGGCCGCCTCCCACGTGCAGAGGCCAGTGGTGCCCTCGCAGACGAAGCTCGTGGACTCGCGCAGCGTGATGTGCTCCTCCGATTGCAGCATATAATGCTTATAGGCATATATGGAAGGGGCTGGCGCTGCATCCAGTGAGGTTTTGGCGAGCTGTCCACACAGGCTGTTGTAGATGTCGTCGTGCAGCTCATCGTGATCCTTGAGCACATCCATCAGGCGCTTCACGAATGCCTCCTGGTAACTGCGGCGCACCGGAAACCGTTGATTAAGCGGATGCCCACAGGTGGCCGCGATTAAAGCACGTTGCTCCTCCAGTTCCAGCGGCAGTTGCAAAGTCTACACGACAATTAATCCAATACAATTGCCAATTGACAAATGCTCGATATCCACTTACCGACCAGGCCATCTTATTGACGGGATAGCAACACAGAAATTGCTGCCGCAATTTGGCGAACTTGTTACTCTCCATATTTACGAATGTGAAAAATTCAATATGCGCAAGTCAACGTCTGGAATCGATCTGGCAGCGCTGCCAATCATTGCGGCCAGCTGGCAACTCAACAGCTGATATTTTAATACACTTTTCCGGCTGAGCATCGATACTTTTTCAAATGCTTGGAACTGTAGAAGATAATATACGTATGGACTATATGTGTGTAATAATATTTGCAACATTTTAAATTGATTATATAATAAATAACATGTTTATTATATAAAAAGCACTAGATTTATACTTTGGCAACTGTTTTTTTTTTAGGTATTTGCCATAGGTTAACATAAAATACTTTGCTATAGAGCATTTGAGTGTCCACTTGACTCAGAACATTTCTAATTGAGTGCTCATAAGTGTCACATTCAAAATTTAAAAATATTCTTATCTACAGTAATTTAGTTATGACTAATCCTATTTGTTTTAGATTGTTGAAAGACAACTCATTTCTTGCTCTGGCATTCATTTGAGATCAGACAAAATTACATGTAAAGCTCTGCTCAAGATACAAAAATACATACATACATACATATGTACATGTTTGGTATGAATGTACATATGTACATATGTACATGTGCATGTATGTATATCAACAAAAATATACTACTATTAAATTAGCTTTCAAGGTCAAATTGATATGCTATGCCCAATATTATATGTATCGTCGTATAACTGTGAGCTCTTACAAATTCTGCATAAAATCTGCATAGCTCGGCCTTGGAAAAATGAATAGAGTGCAACATTTGCGCCCCATAGATGGCGCCACCTGCTCTTTGATAACTGCAGTAAATCGCGTAGAGCTTTACAAGCACACACACATACATACATGACACAGTTGTTACGTCGCCAGTTAACGTTTTGTCGTAGCTGTACCGCAGACAAGAAAAACAATTTTTGGTGTTTTTTTTTTTTGGCTTTTTCTCTAGAAAAAACCGTTTATTAAGTTTTTGTTTGGGGGACTTTTTTTGTTTTTGTTTTTTTTTTTTTTACGATTTCTATTGTATGCTAAAAATCATTAAGGTTTACATTGTATTTTTCTTTGTATTTCTGTTTTGAATGCAACAAACTATGCAAATGTCTGTACGTTTAAGTGCATTATTGGAGGGGTTATTTGTCTTATATATTGTATGAATATCTTGTAAGTTCCGTAAACATTTATGTAAAGTTAAGTGTATATATATATAGAATAGATCATATTCGTAATACATTTATATATATATATATATTTAGATTGTATACATTTTAAGAATGTATTTTATACTATTTTACGATGTTGTCATTTTGTATGGTTTGTTTCTTGTTATCTTTTTATATGTTTCTGTTTTATCGTATTTTTTGTTTTCTGTACTTTTTTGCTCAAACGTATAAAATGCATGTAAATCTAAAACTTATTTAATCAACTACCACGCCCAAATGGGCCTCTTTCCACATTTAAGTTGTTTCCTCAAAAAAAATGATATTTATATATATATAAGGTGTGAAAAAATAAAGTATTATATAAAATAGATGCAGTATTATTGTGTACTCATTTCTGATGCGTTCAAAGAAATGTTTGTTGGCCAATTTGCGATGTTGGTCAATTGGCCCGATCGCCCGCTGTCCACGTTGCACCATGTGGCAACCGCAACACAGTTGCAACGATCGCTGGCATCGTGCACGTCACCTTGCCGCACATGCAACGCTCAAGCGCTGCCACAGGAAGCGTTGCTCTCACTCGCCCAAGGATCTGGTTTGGCGGCCGGCGAACTCACAGCAGCTTCTTTCGGTTCTGATTTGTTTTGTTGTTGTTGTTGTTGATGATGTGGGGGACTGCTGTGAGCTGCCGTTTTAGAGTTCAACACTGCCTGTGGCAGCACGCTGCATGCGCTGTTGGAGTTAGGGGCGATGTTCGAGATGGCGGCCCGATGCCAGCGATCTGGCTGCAACGGCATCTACCGTAGGTTCGTGTTTTGATGGCGACTGCCGACGCAATGTGGTCAGCGGGCGATCTACAAACTTAAAAAACTAATTTACAATGCTAACATAATCATAATAATAATAATAATAAGTATTACAGTTATTAATTATAATATTCATAGATTATGTTTATATATGCGTGTGGTTATATAATAATGCTCTCTATATGTAGTTTTTATATTTATGTTGTGTAAGATATTAAATGAAATCAAGCTCCAATTGACGACAAATATTGTTAAACTATTAATCAAACTATGCATGTATATATAATATGAATGTGATTTGTTGTGTAATCTGTTGTTTTTTGTTATCATTATTTGCTTTCTTGCCGCTTAAGCACGCTCGCCACGGATGCGACGTGCCAACTGTATATCCTTGGGCATAATGGTGACACGCTTGGCGTGAATAGCGCACAAGTTGGTGTCCTCAAACAAGCCCACCAAATAGGCTTCAGAGGCTTCCTGCAATCGGGGGAGAGATTCGTATTAGTTAATTTCAATTTAATTAGATGAAACAGCGTTTGCCGTTACTTACCTGCAAGGCACCAATAGCGGCCGACTGGAAACGCAAATCGGTCTTGAAATCCTGTGCGATTTCACGCACCAAACGCTGGAAAGGCAACTTGCGGATGAGCAACTCGGTCGACTTCTGGTAGCGACGGATCTCACGCAGAGCCACTGTACCGGGACGATAACGATGGGGCTTCTTAACACCACCTGTGGACGGGGCCGATTTACGGGCTGCCTTAGTGGCCAGCTGCTTGCGTGGAGCTTTGCCTCCAGTGGATTTACGGGCGGTCTGCTTGGTACGTGCCATAGTTAATTAATTCTGCAAGATGGATTAAATTCGATTGCTGGATTAAGCACACATTGAATGTCACTGTTAGAGCACTGCGACGCTCAGCGCCGAAGCGCTGGCGCGCGACTGATGCGAATGTGGCAAATGTCGCTGCAACGAAGGCCACAACCGCAGCAGCAGCAGCAGCAGCAGCAACAGCAGAAGCTACAACATCTACATCAGCAGCGAGGGTTGAAATCGGTTTTAGCTCCTCAGCAGCTGCAGAAATTTTCTTTTTGTTCAGTTTCACGCTGTGCATTTTCCTTAGCCATTCGGCTTGGTTGCCTTCTGGGAACACTTCAAAACTTCCACTTCAATTGCGACGTCGTCGTCGTCGTCGCCATCGTCTGCTGATGCTGTTGCAGCCCACAGCTTTGAGTGCCCCCACTTGAGCCATTGTGTGAGTGCATACATTTTTTTTCTTCGTTTTTTTTTTTTTTCTTTTCGTGCCATGAATCGGTCTTTTTACACGGCCTCTGCATTTCTTTTTCTTTTGTGCTCTGCCACCACTCGAGCGTCGTGAATTTTGCGTTTTGCTTTTTATGCGCAGAATCAATCAAGTTGAAGTAATGAGTTGTAGTTTTTAGTTTTAGATCTACAAATCGTGCCACACGCATACAAACACAAACACAGACACACACACACACACACACTCACTCAGAGCAGTCGCGTGGAAAATATGCACAACTTTCTAGAGGGGGCCACAGCAAACGGTAAAAACGATACTCGAGCAAACATAAACAAAAAATAAAAAGCATCGATATTTTTTAGGTCGAAAGCTTGCACAGAGATCTGCCAGAATTTGAAAGTCTATTGATGTTTGCAAATACATAAATAGATCGATTTGCAGCTTGTTCTATACATAGGCTTAATCTTTGTTTAATATATTAAGGAAAGATCAAACAATATATAGCACTGAAACCAATCCCTGCAGGTTGAGCTCAATATTTGTATTGTTTAGGTCGTAGTCTAGAATTTTCTATTTATTGCCATGTTACAGATTAGGGTGTGATATCTAAGGTTTGTTCAACATTTGGTGCATGACTTGTCTTAGATTTATTTAAAATATAATTTGCATACATATGCACAGCTTTCAAATGCAATTGTCCCAATTCGCAAATGCATTCAAGTATCTATACTCCTATCATATATGTTTAGCCAATCACAAAACGTATGCATGCTTGATCAACTGCATATACACACACACACACACACACACACACATGCATTTGGATCACACACATATGTATGCTGCAGGTGCTTCATTTTGTGCTATGCTTATTTCATAACAATCATAAGAAGAGCAATGTGAAGGAAAACAAAAAATTGGCGCCCATTTGAATAGCAAATGTGCAAGCGGGCTGGCAATATTGCGCATTAAGCGCAAACAACGCGTTATTAGCAATAGCAATAGATAAAGCATAAAGAGTAAGCGAGAGGGAGAGCTGTTAGCAGGGAGCGAAAGGTGCCCAAACGAAAATTGCGTCGTTCGCATTTAACGCGCGCAAAGCAACGTCATATATTTGTGCGTATGTGTATGTCAAGCAGCTGCACATCTTAAGAGCAAACGCTTACATATGTATGCGCGTGTACAGACATCAAAATTTCAGTAATTGGCCCGCTATATTGCTCACAAATGCGAAACAAAACGAAACTTGTAGAAAAACAACTGACACACACACACGCACACAAATATAGAAGCACCTACATGCTCACGTTTATATGTTGATGCGCATGTGTCACAAACCGAGTGTTTGCATGTGTACGTGTGCTTGCCAGTATACACACATACATACAATTAAGTCAAATGAAAATAACAATAATCAAAATATTCGAAATCAACTACATATAAAAAACTACAACATAAATCAGTCGAGCAAAACAAAAACATAAACATATCCACACTCCTTTCCTTTAGTAGATTAACAGGCCTCTAATAATTCCGTGGATTAAATAAATATTTCGCAATTATTATAAACTTTTTACTTCCAACTTGTCTGCAATGGCCGCCATTTTGAAAAAGGCAACAACGTAAGTACACCACACTAAAGTGTGCCCATGCATTCGTCGTGCAAACGAAGTCACCATCGTTGTGGCGCAGTGTGTGTATCCACTAAAATAAAAAAAAGCTAAGCTAGCACGGAAAAGTGGTGCTCCGCCGGCCGTCTATAGGAGCACCCCACTTGGAAAAAAAAAACCACAACAGGCTATTGCATACACTATTTTCGCCGCTGATAGCATTAAATTTGTCACATTCACCATTTAGCACAACACAAATTCAGCTAACAAATCGAATTAAATAAATGTGAAGGCACACTCACCGTGACGAAAAGTATAAATATATATATTTTTTTTTTCTCTAAGAATTTTTACGGAGAACCCGATCTGCTTACAACGGAGAACGATTTCACAATGATGCAGTATCGATTTGTGTAAGACAACCTGTATCGATTGTAGTTCAATTTCTAGTTCAGGAATATATTGGAATGCGAAAATATCGTTATTAAAATAGTCAACAATCGATAGATCACCAAATACATTTTTAATCGATAAGCCTTCGGTAAGCAAAAAAAAAAAAATCCTATCAAAAAGTAGGCGGCATTTTATCACATTTTAAAATTGTCTGTATTCAGAAAAATAGAAAGTAAATATAATTCTTATAAAACAAAAGATTTTTATCTGTTAGAAAAAATTAGTCTTCTGTTTTGACACTAACTAGTTAGTGGCTTAGGATTTTGTTTACAGCAGTTACTGTATATCGATATTTAAGGTTTGGTTAGCTTTGTGTGGTCATACTGGAAAATGCCGCCAAACTTTAAATATGCATTAGCACCAGCACCTACTTTGTATTGACATACATATACATACATGATTATGTTTGCGACTTTTCGCTCATTTCAAACAAATATTTCATCAAAATTTATCGTAGCCCTTGACAATTTTGCCTCTAGCCGGCACTATGGCCTGGTTTCGCAAGACAGAAGAGGCAAAACGAGAAAAGGGCCCGCAATCATCGGAAAGCCGAATCAGTGAGCCCCAACTACCAGCGACTGCAGGTAATCTTTGCCGCATATTCCCTCTATACACTGTATATAACAGAGAGAACTCACTGTAGAGCGGGAGGCTGAAAAAGAAGATGAAGACGAGGAAGCAGAAAGCGAACTGGCATCACCGACTTCACTGTCCAAGGAAACAGGGCTATTCAATTCAAGATTTCAGGGACTGTTAGCCCCGGTCTTTACATGTTTCAAGGACGATGAGTGAGTCTATAAACCATCTGCCGACAGTCATATATATATGTATATACATATGTATGTGGATGCAGTCGTAGATCTCTGGACGTGCGTCCCATCAATCGGTATGCGGAATGGCTACGCAGTCAAATGATTTCGGGAGTCCTAATCAATGGCGTCGTCGGCGAGGGTCCAATAATGCGTGTGCGCGAACGCAAGGCGAATTGTGAATATTGGCAGCGTGCCGCCGTCCGGCATAATCTGATGATAATGGTTCAGGTGGGTGGAGCACCGCTGCCCGATGTGCTCTCGCTAGCTGCTCACGCCGAGCTGGTGCGCGTTAGTGGCGTTGTCACACTGCCTGAACTGTTCTATCGTCCGCAAAATGTGGATCAATTGGTTCAATATTGCCAGAATGTTTCCAGCCGTTGCCCGACGAGACCATTCTTCTACTATCATATGCCCTCGATGACGGGCGTGGAGCGTAAGTTGCAGCTGCTAATGCAGAAGCCAAGTGCTCAGATTAATAATGCTTTCATCTGCCTTGCAGTAGACATGGTTGAATTCTGCTCGAAGGCCGAAAAGTGCATACCGAATTTTATGGGTCTTTACTATGCCAGCGCCGATCTGGAGATGGGTCAGCGCTGTTTGCGCTTCGGACGTGTCGTCATGCTGGCATCCACGGCATTGCTGGCCAGCGGCCTCATGTCCGGCTTCAATTGCAGCAGTCTGGTCGTTGTCAACATTCGCCCCGATCTGGTGCATAGGATTTGCGACGCCTTCGACGACAACGAACTGCAGCTGGCCAGGGATGTCCAGAGGGAGCTAAATCAACTCATCGAGATACACACGCACGACAGCCAAATGGAATACTGGGTGGTTTCCATGAAGAATTGGTTTAACAAAGAGTTTGGCTCACGGCAAGTTGGCAACTTTTGCGCTGGCCCGGCACGGATTATACGTTAGGATCTCTTTCACTTCAACTGTTCGAATAATTCATATTGTGTATCAAAACTGTCGCAACAACCTTAATGATGACTGGACCGATTCACTGATTGACGACGGACTGATTTGTGTTGATTACTCGAAGCAAGATAGCTAAGGGGGAATACCAGCAGCTCTATATAGAGAGTGAAGGCTGAAGTTCATGGAAGCTAACTGGAAATTTTGTTTTTATGGCTTTCCCTATTCCAATGCTGGCAGATATTTTCCAATATCAAATATAAATAAGCTAACCGAAATCTATAAGAGAAAAATATGTTCAATATAGTAAGGTAGGTTCGACTAAAAGATAGCCGGAATACAGATTGCTTCAACATTACTCTATAAAACTTCTATTAAATTGTACATATACATATATTTATATTCTCTCTTTAAGCAGACCTCCAGAATAAAGCTGTTTCCACAAGTATTTCTATGAGCTCTTCACAGTTTTTAGTTAACAAATATTTGTGGATTGATCACAATTAATGTTAGTTAAAGTTCTCTTTATTGCTAAGCAGCCAAGCTTTGCTTTTTTGTGCATATATCAATGTGCTCGGTATAAAATATAAATAAAATAAAGTTTTTTAAAAATTTGAATCGGATACATAAACATAACATATTTTTGGAATGTGATTATTATATAAAAGAAATTAATATCTATCCAGGTGCAGACGTTCGTGCCGCAGCTGCGAAGCATGGGTTCCGAATCTCTTCTGGCAATGGCCGCACTGAAAGCGTCGCTGTCCCTCGTGGACGACGCGCACATGCCTGCTGATGGCGCTCTTGTGCCGGAAGAGCTGTGGACATTGCTTGCACTTGAACTTCTCCCAGTCCGGATTGTGTATGCGCAGATGGGTGAGCAGCTCGGTGCGCGTTACCTTGGCAGCACCGCAATGTTCGCATATGTGCGGCTTCTCCTTCGCATGCCGCTTCAGGTGTTCGCCGAGCGCATTTTTGGTACTATAGCGGCGATTGCATTGCTCACAGATTAGCTCCAGCTCGTCGTTGGCTGCCTTTGTGGCAGCGGCCACAGCCGGATGAACGTTGCGCACATGCGAGCGCAGTTGCTCATATCGTGTGAAGGCTTTGTCACAGTTGCGGCAGAGGAACGGCTTCGGATGACCCTCATGTACGCTGCGTATGTGCGCCTCCAGATAAGGCAGTTTATACACCTGCTTGCCACACTGCTCGCAAGCGAGCAGCTTCCGTTTGTTGGCGGCGGCCACTGCCGCTGCCTCAGCCGCTGCCGCATCGTCCGCTTCTGCCTCTGCCTCCTCTGTTGCTGCACCGCTGCTCATGACGGTCTCATCATCATTTGTTGAAGCCTGGCTGCAATTGGTCACATCGACGTCTGCATCAGCATCTACATAAGCATCGGCATTAGCGTCTAAGCCAGCATCAGCATCGGCATCTCTGTCGTGCTCGAAATCGTATTCTTGTTGATCTTCGGCTTCGTCTTCCATGGGCTCCGTTTTCACAAGCGGCAACTGCAAAAACGCTAGCTCAGCCCTAAAACTAGCTGACTCAACTGTAAAGATTTGTATATACCAACCGAGGGATCAGCATCAGCATCAGCATCCGCAGCAAAAGCATCAGCGCCCGTATTTGGGATCGGAACCTCTGGCTGTTCAATCAAGGTCAGTTCCAGGTGTCTCAACATCTCGTTGCTCTGCTCGGCGACGGCGCATAGTTGCTGGAAGTATTCCATGGCATTGTAGCACAGTGCACATATTTGCTGCGGAAAGGTGTCCGGTTGCTGAAAAATGTCAATGGCAAAAAACTGATTCAACATTTCTGCCAAGTGTGGGAGAGCTTTGGAATTGTAGCTCGATTTGTTCCTTTGCAGATAATGAGTATCTCTGGCTGGTGTTGCATTTGGTGACTGCTGATGTTGCTGCTGCTGGCGCAAATGTCGCAGGCAAATACGACAAAGTTGCGAAAGATTTGCTAAGGCTAACATTTTAACACTAAAACCTCCTTAATCGCTTTGCGCACGAAACGCACAGCCGTTTGGAATTCAGAGTGTTGCAGTGTTACCGTTCTCTTCAACTCAAATAATACATTGACTTTTCCATTGTTCCATATATGTACGTATGAGAAAATTAAATGAAAATAAAGCAAAACAAATAAAACTTGTTTTAAACGAAACCAAAAATAAGTATAGAATTGAGAACTAGCCAAATTAATGCAAAATCAATTTGTTTTTTTTTTTTAATCTATAGACATTTTAGTTGTTTATCGATGTTTTAAATTTATAATCGAGTAATCGAAACAAATTAAACGCGAATGTAGGCAGTGTTGCCGTTTTGGCTTCTTTTCAGCCAGATCAGGATTATTTTCAAGTGCGATTGCGAACAAAATTTGGTAATTGCGGATAGTGGAAAATCAGGCTATTTTTATTAATCGAATCAACTAATACTTATTTTATTTAACATCTGACATTGGTTAAATATATTGGCTGTTGCGCTTCGCATACATTCGTTACCTTGGTGGAATGCCGAAGTGGAAAGGTTTTTAGCCAAGTCAATTTAATAAAAAATTAAACAGGAAATTGATAAAAATTGATACGGTAAACTCAATATCAACCATAAGGTAAAGGCTCAAAGAATTACAGTCTCAATAAATTTTGCATTCGAATCGAGCTGACATAACAGATTTCGTTTTGATTTCAGAGTTTTTCCACACTACCTCTCTGTCGACTATCTAATGGCAGATTTATTATCAATGTAAGCATTTAAATAAATGTATAAAGTTGAAATTTCTCTCATTTCATGAATATGAAATGTTTGTTACAATATTTTGACGTGTATAGTCTATTATTCGAAAAATAATTCTAAAATATTAGCTTATTTTTCAGCCATTGTGTTTTTGGGATTCAGCTTATTTTTTTTCCTAATTCAGCTGTTTTTTCTTTGAGAAAAATGGCAACACTGAAGGTAGGGGGTGTTCGCTATTGGTCACACTTTTGCCGTGTCTCGCGTTTTCTGTGTCTCTTAGTTTCATAAAGTCTACCAAAATATCAGATAATCTGTATAGTTAGTCTCAAATTATAGTCGGACTTCCCATTATAATTAAATAAATAATTCATCATCATAATGGCACTAAATCCACAGTACGAAGATATTGGCAAAGGCTTCGTTCAGCAATATTATGGCATCTTTGACGACCCGGCGAACCGCGCCAATGTGGTAAACTTTTACAGCGTAAGTGGCGTCCAACATTGGGCAATGGAAACTCTGACTATTTAATTTCGATAGGAAATCTAAGCAGCATACACACTCCACATCATTGGCTGCCCATATATGTATATACATACGTATGTACACGAACAAGGGCAATATTATTGTTCCCAGTCGCAGAGGTGACGCGCATGGCGCCCTTGACAAAAATGCCTAGAGCATAATTCTTGCTCGCACCGATAAAAAAGAGCGCGCAAATTATTATTTCGTGATTTCTGCCGCTCTAAAAATGCTGTTCAATAATTAAATAAATACCAGATATGTGTATGTGTGCACAGGTTAGGGTATAATGTGGCTTTCTCGAAATTTCCCATATAAAAGTATGACACACACACTCATACATATGTATGTATGCATATACACAGACGTCTTCATATATGCTAAATTTGCACGAATAGTCATGTTGTATGTATAAATCGTATGGGTGTGTGTGTATATATATATATATAAATATATATATACATTGCTATATATGTATATGCAGAAACGCACACATACACGCGCGCACACACATACACACACACTCACAGACTAATCTAATTTTTGTAAATGTTTCTCATTTCATTTTGCCCAGGCAACGGAGTCCTTTATGACTTTCGAAGGACATCAAATCCAAGGAGCGCCAAAAATACTTGAGAAAGTCCAGGTGAGTAGGACCAAATTGAAACAAATGCAAATGATGTATAATCTTCTGTTATTTCTTTGGTAATATAGAGCCTCACTTTCCAAAAGATCACACGAGTAATTACAACGGTAGACTCGCAGCCCACATTTGATGGTGGTGTTTTGATAAATGTCCTCGGACGACTACAGGTGAGAATCATATGAGAGCTTTGAGCACTAACACCACATATATATATATATATACATATATAAAGAAGGTTTGCATATATATATGAAACTATATATATATATATACATATATGACTATATTGATGCAGACCGATGAGGATCAGCCGCATGCGTATATTCAGACCTTTGTACTGAAACCTGTGGGCGTTAGCTTCTTTGTGCAGCACGACATCTTTAGGCTTGCGCTGCACAATGTGTAGCCAATCGCAATCAGCTCGACCGAATGCAACAGCTACAGCAAACAACAACAACAGCAACAACAACAATCAAATTCACACTCAGAGAGCGATCCTGGCCAGGCAAAGTAAACAGCATTCTGTTGCATCTAAACGTAACAAAAAGTTAATTGCCACATTGACCTACTACTAAATGAGTTAAATATCTTTGGTATAACTGTTCTATTGAACCATGCTAACAAACAACACCCACTACTCGTATACAAATCAATTATGTACATAAATACAAACATATACATACATACATATATGCACTCATACATAGACAGACCTAACCATAGCAGTATACATCCTGTCGTCAGATGCGCCAATATGCGATCATCATGCTCTACTCTACAGGCAGGTTATTGTCATTGCTATTGTTGCAAGTATTATTAACAGATATTGGCATTGCATGCCAAAAATGTTATTGTATCAGTATATTTATATAAATAGTGAACTCAGTGAATAGTCAAATAACAATGTCTATTTAAGATCAAGTTCTTGTTTATATATGAGATATCAATATATGTACATCCATACATGAGATATAGTTTATTTATATTACCTGCAAGAGTATTTTAGCTTCGGTGCACCGAAGATAGCCATTCATTCATGCGGCGTATATTTGGTCTATTTACTGTCCCCAGTTTTGTTTTGCTCCTTCAACTTTCTTCTAATCTAATCTCCTTAATTTCTAATTGATTTATTCTTTGAGCACGTATTGATCCACACATGATACGCAATTATTGATCTATTTAAAATTGCTATTAGATACTGTTGACATTTGATCTAATATGAATGCATTTTCAATCGAATTACAGTGCGACGACGATCCTCCACACGCTTTCTCTCAGGTGTTTGTGTTGAAAGCCAATGCCGGTACCTATTTCGTTGCTCATGATATTTTCCGCCTTAACATACACAATTCTGCCTAAGACAACGCAACACAACAACAACATCAACAACAACAACAACGCCAGAACAAACCAGAGCAGCAGCAGCAACAACATCAACAAGAACATCCAAAGATGCCCCAGATCACGATGATGATGATAATGACTTAAGACGACGTGCATATTTTTCTCACGTCAATGAATCATGGAAAACAACCAACAAAAGCAAAAACAAAACAAACACAATAAAAATTTAAATCTAACTACTTTAACAATGTATAAAACGCATCCAAGCTACTTTTCATGAATTTCCATGTCAGCAGCTAATTGATGTACCGCTACATGTGAGGGTGTGTCTCTCCCCCTCTCTCTCTCTCTCACTCACTCACTCTCTGTGTTTGTTTGTTTGTGTGTGTGTGTATGTGTGTGTTTAGCCTAATTGTAATCACCTTTAATGAACAATGCGGGCTTATATATATTATACATGTATATTTTTTTATTGACATGAAATTGCACACAAAATTGTAAAAACTATTTAAAGCAAAAGGAAAAGAATAAAAACAAATTATGTATTAGCAATTGAGTAAAGTCCCTTTTCCTATTTTTTTTTTTTTTTTTTTTTTTTGTTTTTGTCTTAGCTTTACATTTGTCACACAACATTTATGATTTGATAACTAACATGTATGTATGTATGTATGTACGTATGTCTGCTCTATGTATGTATGTATGTATGCAGAAAGTATCTGTGTCTTAAGTATAATACGATTGTAAATGCAGCGTCAAATGGGGATGGGTGGGGGGATGGGATGGAATCATGCTATATGTATATTATTTATCCCGAAATGTAAAGATCGCATCGAAGCCAAACAGCACGCCATTCACAATGGACAGTGATGCCTTGATCAGCGCCAGATCCCGGGTGCGTGTGCGAAACGAGAACTCCCAGGCCTCGATTATGAAGATCCCGCTGGCCACAAACAGGGCACAGCCCAGCACGCTGAAGAAGATGTCGATGCGTTTGTGAATGGGTGCACGCATCAGAACGCCTGGACGATATAAAAAAGCATTGATAATGAATGATTGCCAATAGATTGATGCATGCAGATCGATTGGGATTTTACCTGCGAACACACCAATGACGACGATAATATAGCCAGTGAATGTGCCTGTCGCCATGAATGAGGTCATAATGTCGCGATCGTTAAAGCTATAGAAGTGCAGCACTAGGCAGGCAACGGAAAAGGCCTTAAAAAAAAAAAGAAAAAAAAAAGTTGAAGCAAAGCGAATTGTTTAGCCCGGGACAGCTAACAGGCTCAGTTGCAAGATCATTTAGAAATGAGTTAATAAAAAAAAAACCTCTGATTGTTTACTGAAATGTAAGTAAATGTAATTTCAGTATGCTTATAAAGTTTTGTATATAACAAGTACAAGTATACACAAATAATAAAGCTAATAGCATAGGCGGCATATGAAACGGTGCGATCAGTTGCAAGATCATCTAGAAATGAAATGGAAAACTCCTAATTGTTTACTGAAATTGAAGTACGATTGAAAGGTACTTATGATTGTATTGTATAAGTGTAAGTATACGTAATATAAGCATACGTACATATACATATGTATGTGCTATATATACAAACATATATCACACAATATTTGAAGAACTTGCACAAGTTAGGGAGCCATAGTATTCCATGATAGGGTGTACGTATTATTAATTGGAGTTACTTGAAGATATTAAATCATAGCATATATAATCCAATATATGTATATACTTATGAGGTATTTTATAAGGAAACAATATTTCTGTTGACAGTGAGAATCCATTGAAAGTGGTTATTCATATTCATATGCATTGTAGATCTTGTTAAGTATATATGTATATGTAAATTTGAATCAGTAAGCAGACTTAATTTACTACTATGTAATATATTTGCCTGGAATGCCGCACATAAATACCCATTTAGCAGTGCGAGTTGATCAAGTTTTTTTCTACAATAGTACAGCTAATGCTGTCATTATATGTATATGTAGTTGTATAAGACTAAATGATACAGTTCTATTGAGCATAGTTCTTTCGAAACTGCATTATTGTTTTGGATAACTATTCGGCACAGCAGTTAGGGTATCTATTAGTCAGGCACTCTCAACTATGTGCTTAAATGTGAAGCCATAAAATTATATGAAATTATAATGAAATTTCTTTTTTTGCTTAACTATTTCATTTTTATGTCGCACTTGCACTTTAAACAGAATACAAATTTGATTTACCAATTCTAAAAATTTAACCACATTCAGGCGACCTTTTCGTTCACCGTGAGACATTTTAAGCACAACAACAAAAAATAAATAAAGTAAAATAATATAAT
Organism: Drosophila aldrichi; assembly: GCA_035045965.1. NCBI lineage: Eukaryota > Metazoa > Arthropoda > Insecta > Diptera > Drosophilidae > Drosophila > Drosophila aldrichi. Next base: position 13,542,256 of record JAWNOM010000484.1, on the reverse strand, counting down.
TCAATTGTTTGTTTCTGATATCCTGCGCCTAAAGACAATCGGAATTCGAGTTGAGTGCGACGCGCGTGCACGACCAATGTGGAACGATCACTGAGCTGCAATTGCAGTCCCATCCGTATGTTATGTAAATTCCGCACATTATGTTTTATGTTTAGCATTTCAGCAGCAAACAATGGGCGCATAGTTAAATGAGCGCGAAATTAATTAATTACACTCAAGAATCGTAGGAAGAGGCAGTTCATTCTGAAGAGCGGCTCGCCTGCGGTTTTCTTTCTTTAGCAGAATGTTGACAGACCCACAACTGTGCCTCAGTCCAATGATGAAAAGCGGAGACGCTGCTGATGATGATGATGATGATGATGATCAGAGATTACAGCGCACTTTAGTTTAAGTAAGACAACAACAACAACAACAACAACTACTACGAGGAATATTTAAAGCAAACTTGCAACTGATTGAGTTGGCATTTTTAATTTGTTCACAAAATTCTGATGAAGGTCTCTTGAATGAGAGCACCGTAGCCATGGGTCATGCCAGTCCTCTGGCTAGATCTTGGCTATGCTCTAGATTTGCTGAAATTGCAAATTTCAGTACATTTAAAATTTGAAACTTTTTGTTTTCTTTCAATTATGCATTAAACTTTGAACCAAATAAAAAAAGAGGTTAACGAGCTACAAGTCGTGTGCCATTAAAGCTGACTTAGCTTCAGAGTATTTAAAAATCTTGAAGGGAAAACTCGAATTAGAGAGTTGACTGGAAGTCTTATGGATCTTGGGAAATAATAACTACAGATTTGTTGTAGAGTAATCTCATTAATATATTTTTATTTTAGAAGAACTAATCCTTAAGAGAATAGCACCAAGAGTTGATTGCAAGACCTTATACTTATTATAAGAGTGCCTGATCCATAAGGGAATACTTCCAGTTAGAGAGCTAATTCTTAGTCTTATAAGAAATAGATGAGTTTTTATAAATGTGAGCTCGAGCAGTCCAATAATATCCCAAAGAGTATAAGAGTTTGTAGGAGCGTATTTATAAGCTGAGCATGATCAGTGTCATAAAATATTTAAGTACAAAACCCATCAACAGACCTGATTCACAGTCTTATACGCGCATATGCTTATAAGTTAGATTAAATTATCATAAAACCTTTAAGGGAACAGCGTCAATTAAAGAGCTACAGCTTGAAGGTCTTATGTGCATTATAAGACTACCTGAGCACGTCATGATCAGTGTCACGTAATACTTGATATATTGAAGTTGACTTAAATTGAACTAGACTTTTGCATTACATATTGCCACTGACCAGAAAACACATAGACTAGACATGTAGAACAAAATTTTCTACAGCTGTAGACTGTTAAGTTGGTCGACCACTATACTTCGTATTTGCTCGGCTCTGTCGCTGGAGGTTCGAGCAGAGAAAATACTGCACAACAAAAACAGTGCGCTGCTAGCGCTCAATCGAAATGTTCCCGTTTCCATATGAAGCACAGCTATGTGTCATTTGTCCTACTCTGTCTCTCTCAGTCCCTTTCTCTCGCTCTGTATGGTCGCTGAAATCATCACTCTCAGCAGCGCACAAAAATTGAAATTTCTGTTCGCGACGATCCCAGCTCTATCCTTTTCAGTGAAGAGTATACCGAAATCTTAAAACCGTTTGCTACACTCATGCACACAAAATGTTAGCGTTTCGCTATTGATTTGTGGGAAGGGTATGAAAGTGTTGATGCACATAAAGAATATGATTTCGCGACAGGCATGCACACACACACTTGTTACATGTATGACCATTTGTGTTTGCCTTTTATCGGTTTGTGAAGTGCACACATACATATGTACATGTATACATTTGATTGTGTGTATGTCATGTGTGTAAGCATGGGACATGATCATTGGCGTGTGCCTACCTCATCGAAAATGTATTCTTTCTGAGCACAACAGCCTGTGCAAATTATAAAGCCCAAAATTTGCCGTTGGTCTGCCTTGTGAAGTGAGCACATGCATACATACATTTGCATATGTGTATGCTTGTATGGGATGGCAAGCTAATTGGCTCTGGATTTAGTAGTTTGTAAATTTTGTATGTTTTGAATCGTAGGGTGACTATCAAATGAGCCATTATGACTTAATTAGAAATTTTTGACAATAATGAGTAAAGCTTGAGTATAATATGACATGTGTATTTCATATATTGCAAAGCATTTAATAAACTTATTAGTGTTTGACGATAACTTTTTCGGTTTAAAATGCGTATACAATAATTTGTATGATATATAATTATTTACGGGTATAAACACATTTATAAACATTATTACGTTTAATAATATATATATATCTACTTACGTACATATATTTATGTTCATACATAGTGCATCTGTGTGAAGTGGTTATGACAGCCCGTAAGACCGACCAAATGCAAATGCAGGGCTTTAAAATTGCTACAAGCAGCAAGAGTAACGCACGCAGGTCACAAATGCTCATACACGTAGTAAGGGACTACAAGTGTGTGTGTGTATGCTCGTCGCCAAAACATATTCTGTACGAGCCTCACTGCTTTCATACCCTTCCTAGAAATAATCATGAAAACGCTAACATTTTGAATGAGCGTGGCAAACGCTCTTAAGATTTCGGTATACTCTTCACTGAAAAGGATAGAGCTGGGATCGTCGCGAACAGAAATTTCAATTTTTGTGCGCTGCTGAGAGTGATGATTTCAGCGACCATACAGAGCGAGAGAGAGGGACTGAGAGAGACAGAGTAGGACAAATGACACATAGCTGTGCTTCATATGGAAACGGGAACATTTCGATTGAGCGCTAGCAGCGCACTGTTTTTGTTGTGCAGTATTTTCTCTGCTCGAACCTCCAGCGACAGAGCCGAGCAAATACGAAGTATAGTGGTCGACCAACTTAACAGTCTACAGCTGTAGAAAATTTTGTTCTACATGTCTAGTCTATGTGTTTTCTGGTCAGTGATATTGCTTAATAATTTATTTATTTTTAAATTTAATCAGCATCGATGCTACTTGCAATTTTAAATGATCTCTCACGTAATGCCTTTCAACTAAAATAAATGTGCATGTAAGTACTATTAAAGCTGTCAGTATTTCTATACTAATACTAGGCCCCCCCGGCCAATTCGTTGCATCTGGGCTAATTTGAAAATTATTCGCTTTTTGTTTTCAATTCACGACAATTACAGTCATTTATTATTTTTTTTTTTTTATTTGAGCTTTTGTCAATTCATTTAATCGCTCTGATGTGCAGATATGACGCTAACAACAGTAGAGGTAATACTCTAAAATAGGGTTTACCTAACTTGATAGTCCTGTACAGACTAATTGTTGCTGAAATAAATATTTATAGATTTTGAATTATAAAGTCCAGCTCGACAAGGGTTAAATGTAAACAAAGAACAAATAAACACATATATTACTGACTCTGTCACACATTTTTTGTAGGGGGCATTAACTGTCTAGCTAAACCGGTTCATTTATGAATCGTATACTTATTTAGTTAAGATAAGCTGTAGATAGAATCGAATTGACATCCCACGAGAAATGTAATAGTGCATAGTGCATACACATGCATACATACATACTTGCATATACATATAGCATATGTATATGTAGTTAGGGCTAAGCAATAGAATGCGAGTCAATCGTCAAGTGAATGTCAAGCCGAAACAATGCTGCATCCCGAGCTAATCTCGCTGGAAAATGAGGTGTTCCGCTGCTATATGGGCTGGACGGCGTTGTTGGTGCTTAAAATATTTGCGATGAGCCTATTGACCGGCCTTATGCGATTTATAACTTTGGTAAGTTTATGTATATACATACATATGTATGTGTATGTGTGCGCTCTCTGCGCTTTGTTTTGATAGTGTCAGTCTGACTCAGCGCTTTCTACAAAAGCATACAAGCGATAGAGAGTGCGAGAGAGCACAAGCGAGAGTGATAGAGAGAGTGTGTGTGGGAAAGGCGCGCAAGAGAGCGGAGCATACGCCGGCATACATACATATACACACATGCATATAATAAGAATATAGGCAGCGCTCACGCCAGTTGATAGTTTGCAACGCCCGAAAGCGGTTCACTCACTGTTAGTTGACGAAACGTGTAAATAAATCAAATTAGAAAGATGAGTTTGGAATTGCTCAGCCTAAGCAACCCCGTGTTCAAGAGCTTCACGTTCTGGGCCGGTGTGTTGGTGGTCAAAATGTTGGCCATGTCTTTGCTTACGGCCATCCAACGTTTCAAGACCAAGGTAAGCTAGAGTGGAGACGTTGCTACTAGGTCAAAGTCCGGTCAGCAGGTGAAAGTGCATAGATTATGAGAGCATTTATCAATTTTTGTTGTTGCTATTTCGTTTGGCTTTCTAGACATTCGCCAATCCGGAGGATTTGATGTCCCCGAAGTTGAAGGTTAAATTCGATGACCCCAATGTGGAGCGTGTGCGCCGTGCGCATCGCAATGATCTGGAGAATATTCTGCCCTTCTTTGCTATCGGCTTGCTCTACACACTAACGAACCCCAGCGCCTTTTTGGCTATCAATCTGTTCCGTGCTGTTGGCATCTCGCGCATTGTCCATACCCTGGTCTATGCCGTTGTCGTGGTACCTCAGCCAGCACGTGCGCTTTCCTTCTTTGTGGCGCTGATTGCTACCGCTTACATGGCCTTCCAAGTTATTGCGGCTGCTGCGTTTTAATTGTTGACAATAATTGTCGCCTTAGCTTAGGCAGAGCCTATAATATACGAAATAGCGCCAAGTGTAAAATGCTTATATTTAACGGCCAATATATTAAAATTTTATACATATTGTACAGTCTCCTTGTTTTCACTATAATTTCCTTCGCCGCTTGTTAAATACATTGCGGTTTTTATTATAACAAAGCAAAATGAAATTGAATGTCAAAAACGGGAACGGAAAATAGCGCACCATCATATCTTATCGATAAATCACAAGCACCTAATAAAAACTACTGTTTAAAAAGTAATTGGAAAGTGGGTCCAAAGGCTGTAGGGCGGAAAATCTTGGCGACATGTATTTTTAACATCCTATGGGAATTAAACGATATCATTATTGCATGTTTCATCATTAAGAGTGAGTGAAAAAAAATACGAAATAAATAAATAAATATGCAAATATATCGCTTTTATGGTTATTTTGCTACATATCGATATCATATCGCAATAGCTTTATACCTATCGATATAAACTTTAATAATTATATATCGATGTATTCAACAGCGCTTTCTCGATTGTCGCCGCCAGTCAAATTAGAAGTATATCGCTATCGCTGTGGCTCTGACCACTTATTATATTTTTTTTTTGCGAGCAATACAGATTAGTTTTAATGATATTGAATGTAATATAATTGTTTGTCAAAGTGTCAGTTCTACACATACATATTGTAATAATCCAAAGAAAATACGTGAGCATATGATACGCTATTAAAAGGTATGTATATGTATGTGTGTGCTTGTACATATGTTTTTTCATAGTATGCCAGGCCCAACCAGTTTCGCCTTGAGGAAAATCAAAATAAACACATATTGTAGCTCTAGCAAGTTATTAAAAATCTTTGCAGTTAAATCTAAGTTTCGTGTGCCGCGGCAAATGGAATTTCATGTGAGTGCCAAATATTGCAAAAACTATTTGTGTAGCAGTTTGACCAAAACAATCAAACAATAACAGTGTCGTAGAAAAAATATTTATTGTGCACATACACATATACGTGGGTGTATGTACGTGTTCTTTTTTTTTTGCATATGTGTTTGTATATGTGTGTGTGCCTGCTCATCTGATAGGGCAATGCTACATTCGTATGCACCATACATGCTCACACACACACACATTCAGACGTGCAACGCTTCGTGTATTTACGTATGGCAAATACACATGTAAAAAGTCACGTATGTATATTTGTACGTCAGATGCAAAGTACGCACATAACTGCTGAAAGCTTGCCTGGCGGCTCTGCCTTGTATATTTACATACATACGTATGCACGTACGTACATATGTACATGCATACACTTGTATGTTTGTTTTTGTTTGTACAATTTGAAAAGCATTAGAGAATAGCAGCAGAAACAGCAACAGTAGCAACAGCAGCACTGCTTAAGGTTCTATCAGGTACGCAACTGTGATATCCGGAGTCGATTGAAACTTCTAGTTCCCGGTGTAGTTGTTATCAAAGCATCACGTGATTCATCATAATCATGTTCATTATCTCCTCGTCTCTCGCTCTCTCTCTCTCTGTCTGTCTGATCTCGATCTAGCTCATTTTAATAATCATAATATTAATTGTATGCAATCTTTGGACCCTTCGCTCTGTACTTTAGCTTGTTTAGCACGCAATTGAAAGTTCAGAGTGAAAAGCAAATTTGAATAACAATTTCTAATCAAAATATTGATATTAATCAAAAAGTAACTGCTACTCACGCCAAAAAAAAAAAAAAACTTTGTCAAATTGCAAAATATTAATAGTTTTACATGCATTTAATACGTTGTTTGTTGTGCAGTCAAATTGCATACCTTTGCACCTGTTTACTGTGACAGCACCGAGACGACAAATGCATCTGTGATGTACATAGACACATCTATATATACTTGTTTATATCTATGTATGTATGTATGTATATATGAATTAAACTTAAGTACCGCACAATTACCTTTGATTACGTTTGCTGCGATAAACATGCGTAGCGAATGACATGCGATATACAGTGCCGCTCAACTGAATAGGTTTCAAAATTTTCAAAGTACCCTTGTAGAAAAAAGAAATATTTTATTACACTTTAATTGGAACGAATCTTGTTAGGTAGTATCAAAACAAAGTTAACAAGTAAACTATTTTTTTTTTTTAGTTATTTAAATCCCATTCAACATATTTTCCGATCCACTTTAATATCATATAATAGTTATAAATTTTACAACACAAATTAGTTCTTTACAATCAGGCAATCATTTACAAATTAAAGTTGGATTAATATATTAATTATTATTAATTTCTTGTTAAACTCAATTTTTTATTTTTAAACTTTCAAATATTTCATACCTATTCAGTTGAGTGCATGTGTATGTTTTTTTATGTACATATGTTTTCTGTCTGTCTGTGCTTAATCTAATGTTCAGTTAGCTATAGAAAATTGACCAGACAAATGTTTTTCAAACGGACTTCAAGCTAACTAGCATATGTTTCTATTTAAGCCGAAGACCCCAGTAGTCAGTGCTTTTAGGTTTAGTTTTAATTTGACATTCACTTTTATAGAATTATATAGAATCTAGCAGCTCTAGGTGCCAGTGTCGCATCTATAGTTTCAGTTAAAAATTGAAGTTATTTTTTTTTGGTATACATTCTAAATAGTTTTTCATTTATATATATATATTTTTTTTGAATTGAAAGGAATTATAAGTAGTGCATCTGAACGGATTCCATTAAGCCTCTGGTCGACGTCTAGCATTTGGCGCTTATGTTGAGGAACGTGTAGACTATTGATTGGATAGTTGTATGTATTTGTACGTTTTCAACTCACACACACACACACGCGCACATACACATACACGTACATATGGCATTTCCAATTAGCTGCAGTTGTGGGTTCACACCAGGTTGACGATATCTATAATTGCTTGGCTGTGCTCGGTTCTGTTTTGTTTTATTCTTGAAATGGCCTGCTTTTAAATGCATTTACTAAATTGTATTTTCTTTGTTTTTTAATTTTAGATCGTTGAGCAAGCCATCAACCAGTAAAGCCTTGCGTTATAAGTGTTAAGAAAATACAGATCGTGGGATATGGAGACGGCCACACAGCCACAGTTGGCTACGGCCCCAGAATTGCCAAGCACATCATCAAATGCCGGCATCAATGACAATGTCAACAACAACAACAGTTCTAACAACAATGGCATGGAGCGTATGGACACTGAGCTTCGCCATAGGTCAACATCATATTCATTCACGGGCAGCGCCCTGGCTAGCGGCAATATTGCAGATCTAAATGGGACTGCTGCAAATGAGGCGAATCCGTCGTCATCAACAACACCAGCAGCAGCAGCAACTGCAACAACAACTCCAACCACTGATGACAGCAACAGCAACAGCAACGACAAGGAACAAAACGAGGAATCACTGTACGAGTGCAATATATGCTTGGACACAGCAAAGGATGCGGTAGTCAGCATGTGTGGCCATCTCTTCTGCTGGCCCTGCTTGCACCAATGGCTGCTAACACGGCCAAATCGCAAGCTCTGCCCCGTTTGCAAGGCAGCCGTTGACAAGGACAAAGTTATACCACTTTATGGTCGCAACAGCACACGCCAGGAAGATCCACGGTAAGTGCAACGTAACGATGCAAATATGTGGAAATTGTTATCATCCAATTCATTTTTGTCTTCTGCAGCAATAAGGTGCCGCCACGCCCTGCCGGCCAGCGTTCTGAGCCTGAGCCAGCGCCTGGCTTCCCGGGATTTGGATTTGGTGATAGCTTCCATGTATCATTCGGCATTGGTGCTTTTCCCTTTGGTTTCTTTACATCATCGCTTAACTTTGGCGAGCCGCGGCCAGCAGGTGAGTATTAATACACATGCCTTAACTAAGTAAATATATATTAACTGATGTTCTTTTCATTTGCAGCTGCTAATCGCGGTACCACACAGTACGACGATGAGCAGACGCTGTCCAGACTGTTTTTGTATCTAGCCTTTCTATGCATCGGCTGGCTCCTGTTTGCCTAGCAATCTCTGGGCAAAACAGCTTTTCAATTAACAGAACAGGCTCCGCTACAGCAATAAGAAAATCAACCAACTAAAGCAACCAACATCAAGAACACAACAACAACAACAAAAAACTAAAACTAAAGAAAAAGCCCCAAGCAGAGAAAACCTCAAAGAATCATCGAGTGAGCCGCCTTCAAGCGCTTGATTATTGCAGTCAGTGTCCTTGTAATTTCACGGCATGCTGTCTTTAAATTTTATTTCCCACTTTTAACACTTTTCCTTTTCAACGTATTTTCTTAAACACATAGTTTTCCCCTTTTGATATTTTGAAATTGAACCTTTTACAAGTTATAGTTAAAAAAAAAAAAAAAAACTGCGTTGATAGGATTGCCAAAACCAATTCAACTTCAGCCCGCAATGCATAGAAACGAATCCTTTCGTAATGAACTTTGGACGCAAGCGATAGAGAAAATAATATTAATAATATATATGAATTGTGTAAATTAAAATTGAAATATTTTCTAAAGAAGAAAAAAAAAAAAACAATCCAAGCAGTAAAAAAAGACAAAATAACAAGACAATTTCATTTATATAAACTTTGTGTGTGGCGCTCGCGATGTCCAAGCGAATTATTTAACGCAGTTTCTAGCTTTTGCGTTCAATATGTATGTGTATATGTATATGTAACAATAAAAACTATAGTTAATGGCAATGCAATACTTCAAGTTTGTATGTATGTGTTTTGTGTATGGTCACTGGCTTGATGGGGTATCTTCATATTCTAGAAGTTATGTAGTACATATATTCACTCGAACGATCTGCAGGACCGACGTAGCTCCCAAAATATCTAATAGCATCGCGCTGACTATCTCGTCCATTTGGTGATGATATCTTCCAGGCATATTGGAATTGTGAAACCAGCTAAATTAATATAGGATATAATATAAAATAAGTAATATAAGCATTTGCTGAATATCTTGCCTGTTTGCTGATGATGATAACATTCCGGGCGCAAAATAAAACGACTGGCAATTTTTTGAGATTTTTTAATATATTAAAATTTTTATTAATGCATTTCAGTGTAAAAATTAAAATGACACATTTTTTTCCTTACGTAAATTTCACATGTTTCTTTTCTCCCTTATTTGCGCTCGTTCGATTCTAGTATTTTGTTTGAACGACAAATATAAAACAAAATACATATACATATATAGTATATAGTATATATATATATATAGTTCGATTTATACATACATATATATATATATAGCTTAAATCGTGAATTGCAATTATTTATATAAATATAATTGCAATTTTATTGTTTTGCATATTCACTGTTCATCCTTGCTTTGTTATTGTTTTCAGTTATCTTCTGCTTTAGAACTATTTATAAATTTATTAATAATTGATTTAAGCACTATTATTTTTTGTTTTTTTCGTATTCCTCTTCTCTTTTAATATACATATATATATTATGATGATGATGGTTGCTGATGATCTCATTCTTGCTTATTAAATTACAGTGTATTTTCACAAAAAAAAAAAAAAAAAAAAATTAAATAATTAAATAATCATAAAAATAATTAAATTTTCTATTTGCGCAAAAAAATAAAAATAAGAACCCAAACATAACTTAAACTGTAGCATGGAGCATGTTGAATCGAGGAAGTTACAGGGATTAGATTGCTGTATAGTCGGGACATTACACGTTTCCTGCTTTTGCACATAAGTGTATATACACATACATATATATATATAAATATATATACATATATATATTGAGTAATTTCTACATAAATCGTTTGCTTACAACAAATTGTTATTGCATATATGTATGTATGTATATTCAAAATAAACTTAGGCCAAACAAAAATAGAAGTAAATTTTTGGATAATATTAAATATGAATATGAAATCTAATTGGTTTGATTCTTGTACAAATCTGATTTATACAAATTATATGCGAAAATCAGTTAACAAATTTCCAGAGTGTAAATAATGGCTCGGCTTTAGCCAAAAGTTTGTTTCGCTTGGGACAGTCTAAAACTAAGTAGCTCTCCGATTGCTTTGGGTACAAGGGTCACGGGCTATTGAGTGGCGGAGCAGACGGGCAATATATATATAAAGATATATGTATAGTAAACTAAGTTCGTAAGGTGGTTTCTAACTTGATACTGAACGGATTTTTGTTGTTGTTTTGTTTTTCGACTTCAGATTCTTTGAAAGTGTTTCAAGTGAGATTGAACGCAAATATCGAGCTTTATACAGAAAAAAAAATTAAAATTAAAAGTGTAACACACACACACGCACACATACATATATAACTATAACTGTATTCTCTAGTTGGGCAAGAAATTTTTATGAAACAAAAAAAAAGAGAAACAAATAATAATAATTAAAATCAATTTTCGCTGCCTGGCATTGGTTCGACTCTTAATACTTTGCTTCTGTGTTAGGCACTATTTTTTATTTCTTTTCATTTGTTTTTTTACGTTTTGTTTTTCTTTTTTGTTTCATGTTTCATGTGTGTCTCTGCTTGTTCTTTAACTTCTCTGTAGTTACACTTAAATTTAGTTTGTTTTTCTCATTCTCTTTATATATAGTTTTTTTTTTTTTTTTTTTTTTTGTAATATATGTAATTGTAACTGTTTCATGATTAAAAATTTTTAAAATAGTTTTCGATTTGCATTAAATGTATTATTATTGTTACTCTTTTTTGTTTACCCCTTTTTCAAGTGTTTCTGTAAGTGTGTGTGTGTGTGTGTGTATTTTATTTAGACTAAATTTTCGTTTCTCTCTTGTAATTTTAGCAAAGTTACTTTAATATCTCTTACTATTGTATTTTTGATTTCATTATTGTTTATGCCTTTGTTTGTCATTAAATTTACAAATTTCCCTTATAGCTCTCTCTCTATCTCTCTTTCTCTTTCTCTCTGTGCATTCGTGTTTGATTTGATGCATTTTCAGTTGAATTGAGTTTTATTACTAACAAAAAAAAATGCGTATTTGTTTTAATCGTACAACAACGAAATACTTTACATGTATATATATATATATATATATATATATATATATATTTATATATGTATATATATATATATATATGTATTATACTTTCTATATCTTTATATAGAGTTAGAGTTTAGCCTTAGTCTAACTACATATACATATACGAAAACGATACTATTTTACATTTACAATACAATTTCTTTTAATTTAAATTAGTATTAGCATTTTTTTTTTTTCATTTTACTTTTCTCTTGCTTCTCTTTATTATTTTGCTCTTGCACTTCTTTGTAATTATCGGTGTCATTCACAGCAAGCGGCGATCCAATAACATGCTTGCCTCTATAGATTCGTGGATATGGATTCATATAAATACATACATATACATATATATATATGGCATAGTTCTTTCTAGTTCCACTTGATCCAAACTTTTATCCAGCTGTGCGAATCGCCGCTTGCTTACATTTGAATTTGTTCTTGGTGTATTTTTTTTATATTTTTTTTTATTATTTATTTTTGTTTGCAAATGTTTGTTTATTATTTTTGTTGTTGCATATTTTAAATCAATAGCTAATCATTTTAATAACGGTGGATCGTTCGATTCATGCTTAAATGAATTGTTTTACACACACATACATATACATATATATATGCATATGTATATATACGTTTACACTATAGTTACATAAGTATATAGAGAAATAACATTGTGGCTTTTAAAACACACACACACACAAAAGCAACAGTTGTTGTTGTTGAAACAAAAAACAAAACAAAAAGATTTTTATTTATTTTTTAAGTTCTAGTTTCTTTTCGTTTTCAGTGTGTGTGTGTGTTTTTTCTCTTACTGCTCGATGCTCCTTAAAGGCTCTCTCCCTCTCTCTCTCTATCGCCCTCTCGCTCTCAGCTCAGCTTATCTAATCCTAGCTACAACTGCACATTCAAATTTGTTGCGATTTACATGTAATTAAAAATACCTAATTTTAGTTTACTATACATTATGCTCTCCATAACTCTAATAGCTATAAACACACACAAAAAAAAAGTTGTATATATATGTATATATATATATAATATTATTACATATACATATATATATACATATGTATATACATATATGCCTATGTCTAGAGAATAAAATGTAGAATACATGATATACAAACATCTGCAACTGTCAAATGTTTGTCTTGCAATTTTCTTGTTGTTGTTTTACAAAATTAAAAAAAAAAAAAAATTATTTTCTTTTTATTTTAATTTTTTTTTGTTTTTTGTTTTTTTTTTTTTATAAATCAGCGCACAACAACTGCTTCTATTAGCATTTTTTCTTTTTTTTTTGTTGAAAAAAAAAAATTAATAATTAAAAACAAAAAAAAAAAAAAAACAAAAATAAGAAGAAGATAAACATACAAATTACACACAAAAAATATGTTTTAAGTAACTTTGAGATCATTTAAATGTATTTTTTTTTATGTATGTAAAGATGTATATAAAAAAATTACTTTGCTGACAGACAGACAACAGACAGACATGGACACGGACACATGCACACACACACACACACACAGAGAGACAGACAGACAGACAGGATTCTTCAATTGATTTGCTGCTGTGCTGGACAATGCATTGAAATACATAAGAGTAAATTAATACAGTACGAGTTTGTATGTGTGTGTGTGTGTGTGTGTGTGTCTGTTGTGTGTGCATAATAAAACGCCATAACTGTATTTATCTATAGAGCTAAATAACTAACTGCCTAAACTAACAGCTGGCCACGCCTACAACTACTGCTCACAATCGGCATCAACAACATTGTCATTAGCATTGGCATTCGCATTAGCATTGGCATTGCCACGCAGCAGGCGCAGCTCATGTGACGCCTCAACCACATGCGGCTCATCCTCGCCAGCTTTGCTGACGCCCATGCTGCTCAGATTGAGCGCCGCATTCTCAGCGGCTGCATTCAGTTGTGTATACTCCTGAGCGGATAGTTTCAGGAACTGTTCGTATGTGGTTAGATGTTGTTGCTGTTGTTGCTGCTGTTGTTGCTGCTCCACTTCAAACTGTTGCTGCTTGCTGCTATTGCTGGCGATGCAGGCATTGTAGGGCGGTGGCGGTGGACGGTCTTGATAATTCACAAGTTGTTGTTGCTGTTGTTGCAGCAACATGTGCTGCAATTGCTGCTGCTGCTGCTGCTGCTGCTGTTGTTGTTGCTGCTGCTGTTGTTGCACCTGATAGCTATTCTCTGGCAGCACCTGCGCATAGAGCACCTCATCCACCTGCAGCCCCAGTTGCTGCTGCTGCTGTCGCTGTTGATGCTGCGGCGATGTTGGCGATTGTTTGATGACGCTCGAAACGTTTTCCTGTACGACTTGCAGGGCTTCCTCTGTGCCGGCGGCAGCAATATTGCTGTTGCTGCTCGAGTTGTTGTTGTTGATAAGGCTGGTGTTGTTGTTGTTGTTGTTGTTGCTGCTGCTGCTGTTATTATTATTGTTATTGCTGTTGTTATTGCTCTTGTTGGCATTATTATTATTATTATTGTTGTTGCTGCTGTTGCTGCTGCTGGTTGTATTGCCATTGTTGCTGTTGCTGTTGTTACTTGTGCTGTTGTGGTTTCTACTCGTATTGTTGTTATTGTTGCTGCTGCTGTTGTTGTTGTTGTTACTGTTGCTGTTGTTGCTGTTGCTGTAGTCGCTGATTTGTGCATTGGTGGGTAACGCGGACAGATTGGGCGCTGCTTCATGCAGCTCATGCTATTCCTTTATAAGGCGATAGATGTGGTGCGTGGTGCCGCTATTCTGCGCCGCCACCTCAAACACATACGCTATGCATAGCAGTGTCTCTTTCGTTTCCTGCGCTCGCATCACCTACACAGACAGAGATGGCGATAGTTAGTTAAATTAAATCTCATTTTATCTCATCTCAACTCAACTCACCTGCAATATTGTGAAATTCTCGAGCACACTGTTCATCATGTAGCGTTCAGGTAGATTCTTCAGCTTCTGTATGAAATTGATCATGTATTCGCACATGGGCGAACGCTGAATCCGATAAACGTAGCGATTGTGCTCCAGGCGCGAATACTCGTGCTCTACCTTCTCCACCACCTGTTTGCCGAACGAGCAGACGATTGTCGAGCAGACGAGCTCAATGTTCTCATTGCTTTCATATCTGTGAGGCGAAGTGGGGAATTCAATTAGATTTTTAAATCAATGGGTCTAAGAGGTGGGAGGGGGAGGTATATATATAGATTTCTACTCACTGGCTGGTTACGCCATAGAAATCACCCGTTTCGCTGCCCGTCGTAACGTCCGTGTTGAGATCCGCCCAACATTTAACCAGGTAGAACGCATTCTGTGGACCCTGCTCGTAAAGCTCTTTAAGACCGCCGGATTTCTCCGGAAACTTGTCGAATATTTGTCGTATGTCAACAGTCTGAAATAAATATAAGATTAGCAAGAGATCCATTTATACATTTATATGGAGAGTGATAGAGAGAGATAGGTATTTTTCTAGACTCACCTCAAGCAGCGGATCGGAGAAGGATGGCTTACCGCCCAGTTGTACGAATAGATGTCGGTGATACTACGTAAAAAGAAACGGTATTTAGATATGTATTCATATATATATATAGAGGTTATTTGTAGATCATTTCTATAGCACTTACGATCTCATCTCTTTGGATTTCCATGAAGGCCGTAAACTCGAGCAAGCGGAATTTCTGTGTGGCAATCGCGCGTCCCTCCCATGGCAATTGTGCGGGCGGAATACCAGCCTCAATTTCGCCGGACACCGCCGTCGATGGCTTGCCGGGCGTATAGGGCGGCTGGGCGAACGGCTTGATGCTGTAATCATAAAAACTATTGGTCAATGCAAATGCGTTACGTTTTTTTTTCGTTTTTCGGCTAGCGATGCCAACTTACTCTTGCGATGTGCTCGGCTGCAGACCGGGTTGCCAAAATTGCTAGGGGAGGGGCAGAGAGAGAGAGGGAGAGAGAGAGAAAAAATCACATAGTTAATATAAATGAACATTTTACAATACTAGAGCTAAGCACGATTTCATTAATATTGATTGATTGATTGATTTGGTTACATAGCCGATGATGACAGATGATTGAGCGATTGACTGATTGATTGATTGATTGCCGATGATTACATACATATACATATATAGACCAGTACAGATACATACATATGTACTACATTACTTGCATTATGAGAACAAGATACTTTGTTAAATATTAATATTTACATTTCTATATACATATACACACATATATACATATACATATACGTATATATACATTGATGTCGATTAATAATTGTTGTTGTTGGCATGTAATAACAAAAGCAAGGAGTCGATTTCAATGAGCAAGCGAGCGTTGAGCAGGTGGTTTTTCGGGCCTCAAGAAACACGAATAACGAGTAGCGAGTGGCGAGTGACGAGTGAGTGTGAGAGAGAGAGAGAAACTGGCGAGTCGTAGTCAATCACAGAAGGGGCGAGTAACAAGTAGAATAATAACTTACGCGTGTGTATGTGTGTGTGTGTGTATAAGTGTGGTGACATAATATGCACGTTATGGACAACATAGAACGAGTTAAGTACAAGAGCATAAAGCAACACAAAGAGCAAATCAATGAAGATCAATGGAGAAGAGAGGCATAGGAACTGCTAGAGAGGGAGACAGAAGAGAGAGAGAGAGAGAGATAGCAGGAGAAGGAGAGTGAAAGAAACAGAGAAATAGAGAACGAATGAGATGGAGGCAGAGAGCTAAATAACGAATTAGAGGGAGAGTGAGGGAGAGAAAAAACGAATAAGAGAGAAACACGAAGAAATATTGCGGTAAAACGATATACGTAAGAGAGGAGATAGAGAATTAGAGAAATGCGAATGAGATAGAGAGAGTAAAAGAAAGTGAAAAATAGAATGAAGACAAAAGATAAAGATCAGAGATCAGAGATCAGAGATCATAGATCAGAGATCATAGATCAGAGATCAGAGATCAGAGATCAGAGATCAGAGATCAGGGATCAGAGATCAAAGATGAGAAATCTGAGATCTGAGATCTAAAATATGAGATCAGAGATCTGAGATCTAAAATCTGAGATCAGAGATCAGAGACGATTTAAAAAACGACAAGGGGACGCAATGACATGAGAAATAGAGGGCGAGACAGACACCAACAGATAGAGAGAGAGAGAGAGCGAGAGCAGCAGCGACAGCTAGAGCGAGTGAGAGAGGGAGAGAGAGCATGAGTACACAAACATAAACGAGTGCATACGAGTAGACGAATAACGCATGATCCGATGATCCAGCCAGCGAGCGCAATTAGAGCAAACCTGAAGTATAGCAGTTCGATCAGCTAATGAATTGTTGTTACAACTAATGAGTGTGCGTGTGTGTGTGTGTGGGTGGCCAATGGGTTGTTATCGATGTGAGTGCAGTGTGACGGAAGGACGAGTCTAGAGAGAGATCGAGCTAGCGAGCGAGCGAGCATGAGAGAGAGAGAGAGAGAGAGAGAGAGAGAGGTGTGCTGTTTCTGTTAGTTGTTGCTGATTGTTGTTTTTGTTTGCTTGTTGCTGTTGCTGTTGCTGCTGTTGTTGTTGTTGTTGTTTTGGGAATTTGTACACCGATGTGAAGTGGCATATTGGCGGTTCTGAGTGGTTCGTATGCTTAGCATGGATAACTTGAATCTGATTGCTTACGCCCGGATACAACGGCGGGTGGTGCAATGGCGGCGGCGGCGGTGGCGGCGGCGATGGCAGCGGTGGCTCGGCCCCAGATGGTGACACTGCACCTGTTGTAGCACCACTTGACTGTTGTTGTTGCTGTTGCTGTTGATGGTGCTGTTGTTGTTGTTGTTGCTGCAGGTGTTGGTGCTGCTGCTGTTGTTGTTGTTGCTGTTGTTGCTGTAGGTGGTAAACTGCTGCAACGGCCGCCGCATGTTGCTGATGATGTGGATGCATATGGCTATGCGTGTGGTGCGGCATATTGTGATGGGAATGGTGGGCTGGGTGGTGGTGGTGGAGGTGGTGGTGTAGTCGTGGCGACGACGACGACGACGCTGCCGATGACGGCGGCAGTGCAATGCTGCTGGATGCGGTTGCACCACCACCACCACCACCACTACCACCAGCAGCACCAGCACCAGCACCACTACCAGCACCACCCGCAGCTGCTGCCGCCGCCGCCGCTGCTGCCGCTGCCGGTGACTGTGCAACGGCAACAGCAGCCGCAGCAGCAGCAGCAGCGGCAGCGGCTGCAGCCGCCGCCACGCCCACCTGATGATGGTGGTGCGGATGATGATGGTGGTGATGGTGGTGCAGGTGCGCATGGTGCGGATGCTGATGGTGGGCGGGCTGCGGCAAGTGCTTCGCGTGCTGGTGCACGCCCGCCGTCAGCGCCGAGGCGGCCAATGCTAGATTATTGGCCGCCTGGGCGGAGACAATCTGTGAGCTGGTCATTGAGCTCATCGCCTGCAGGGTTTGCTCTTTCTCATTGAGTAAATGCAGGGAGACACCGTTTGGTTCCTGGAAAACAGATTGTCATTTTGTTGGTTGGGTCTCTCGTGTGTCTGTGTGTGTGTGTGTGTGTGTGTGTGTGTGAGAGAGAGAGAGAGATGTGACGACACACTCAAGCATTATCAAATTCTATCATAGACAGACGTCACTTGGCTAAGAGGGGGAGGGGGGGCGAAAAAACTCACATATGAAAGCCACAAGACGCCGCTTAGCACCAATACACGCAGCACACAAGCCAACTGTGTGTGTGTAAGTGTGTGTGTGTGTGTGTGTCTGAATATGAACTGTACCATATAGATATATGACTGATCTGTTGAACTGGGCTCCACTTGCAACTGAGAAACTCTTCCTTGCTTTTCATGCTCTTCGGCTAGATTTGCATATCGACAAATACAGAGAGCAGAGAGTTAAGCTCACACAGACAGAGAGAGAGAGAGAGGGAGTGCTTGTGTGTGTGTGTGTGTGAATGTGAGCTTAACTCTACTTGCTTAAACAATTTATTGTATATGTACTTATGCAAAGCATGTGGACAATTAACGTATGGCAAATTGTTTGCTATATTCTGTTTGTTCTTCATATTTGGAGTATACATATATACCATATAGTTGTATATACATATATAGATATATTGAGATTTGTATATATGTATGTATATACAGATATTTTGGCACACTTACGACTTTGATTTTGGCTTGAATTTCACGGAGTTTCCGTCTGGCGAGCACTTGGATATGGGAGCTGACTTGTTTACGGGTTCTCGTCTTGCCCGTACGCAGTTTGATGTAACGCGCGATTAGCTCGTTGCGCCCTATTAAAAAATCGAAAAAGAAAAAACCCGAATTAATATTAACAATCATTATTATTATATTAAATCAATTAACACAATTGAAAATCCATTCAGACATCATTATAAATCGGAAAATAATATAATATTGAAGCTATATATATACGTAGTACACACACATACATATATAACTGTAATCTAGCACATTTTTGGCGCCTAGTCAGCCATGAATCTAGACCAAGTTACGCTTCTCTACAGACCATATATTGAGCTTAGTTATTTGCCAGACTTTTCTACATATTTGGCATATTTAATAATTTAATGGATTTTCAAATTAATTTGGAAATATGAAATATCAGAGATATATAATGAATTTTTTGTATATTTATTTCATTTTATTTTTTATATTTCCTTTTTAATTTTTTATATATTTGGCATGATTAAAAATTAAATAGATTTCCAAATTATTTTATATAATTATATTTTCTATATTATTATAGATATTATTTTTAAAATATAAAATATCAGATAAACATATACATATTTTGTCTAATTTTATAGTATTTTATTTATAGTATATCTATTTATTTTATTTTAATTTAATTTAATTTTATTTCATTTGATTTTTATTTTATTTTATTTTATTTTATTTTTATTTCATTTTTTAAATTTTATTTTATTTTTTAGTTTTTATTTTATTTTTATTCTCATTTCTATTTATTTTATTTTTATTTTTTTTTTTTCTATATTATTTATGCATATGCTATTATACATATACATATATTATTCTTCATTTATATAACTACATCATAATATATATTTATTTCACTTCATTTATACAAACATATTTTACGTAACATTCTGAATACGCCTAATTTTATAATTCAAATGTAAATACAAAAAAAATAAATAAATATGTTACAAATTTCATAAAAAGGTTTATTTCAGATTTTTGAGATTCCATCTAAAGTTCTTTGTCCACGGATCAAACGAAACGAAAACAGTAAAAACAATTCGCCGGAGTTACAGTTAGAGTCAAAATCTCCAGTTGGAGTTGGAGTGGCATGATTAAAGCGTTTTAATGAGAATGGGGAATATTTTTAGAATCAACATCATCAGCACAGCATCTGTGCGAGGGAAAAAAGAAAACCCTATGGGATGAATGAATCAAATGCTGCTTCAGTTGCGACGCCTGCCTCAGAAATTTCATTGAAAGCCCAACGACATTTTCACGTGCCGACAGAATGTGGCTCCGACTGACGTCAGTGTCGCCGTCGCCGTCGTCGTCGTCGTCGTCGTTGTCGTTGCCTTGCCATTGCCCCACTGTCGGCTGACTAGGTTGGCTAGGTAGATGGGGCAGCTGGAGCAGTGTGGGTGGGTCATCCTTTAGCTTGCGCTTTGGCAGCCGTAAGACACCATTCTGCCGCCGGGGCCCAGGCCCAGACCCAGACCCGTCAGCGATCCAGCTTTTATTGTACACACGCTTATGCGTTCACTAATTACATTCTTGGCATAGTTTCAGTTCTAACCGAATAAAATTATTTTCAGCGACTCAAACCCCGTCACTGCACAGCACAGCACAGCACAGCCAAGCACACGCATATTGCCGGATCCGGCGCACAAACTCCGGGCTGCTGCTGCTGCTGCTGTTGCTGTTGGTGGTGTGGTTCGTTCGTTCGTTGGGTCGGTCGTTCAGTCAGTCGGTCGTTCGTTCGTACGGTTAAGAATTACTAGCACAAGGAGCAGACACACACACACACACACACACACACAGACAGAGAGACACAACCACACACACATACACACACGCGCACTGACGCAAAGACACACCAAGCCACCCAAGCAACCCACCACCTTTTGAATGCCAGTTGAACGTCAGCTAGGGAGCAAGTCAATGAAGCTGCACGAGACGGAACCAGTTTTATATGTGGAACAAAAAACAAAAAGAGCTATGGAACCAGGAAGTTCATATATATATAAGCTCGTATATAAACATATGTATGTATGTATATGCATATACAGTTATTGTAGTTAGATCTGATATTGTCTATACAATTTTAAAGTTCATTTGACTGACTCACATCGACAGGTTCACAAGCTAGCATTCTGTTTGAAGGACATGATAGAGTAGAATACAATGCATATGCAGTCATACATGTATGCTGTTTGAGTGAACTAGTTGATACAAATATTGAATAGTACACGTAACTCATTTGACTGGTTCTTATGAGCAACTGCCAAATTTGGTATGTATTTTGTTATAAGCGTTCTCTGCTTGAAAGATATATAAAATAATATCTTCATTGAATACATACATATGTGAACTAGTCTTAGTGAACTAGTTCATATTCATGTGCAGCTTTGTACATATATTTATATATTAATAATTATATGTATATGTTTTTATTAGATTGTATTTTATTATGCATGTCTGGCATGTTAAGATAGATAGCTCACGCAGTGAACTGGTTCATATGACTAGCTTAAAACTTTGCATTATATTGTAAAATTTGGCGTAAAGCTTCATGAACATATAGCAGATATATGTAATATATATAGATATATGTGAACTAGTTCATTGAACTAGTTCCAAAATGTTAATATATAAAATATTAAATACTTGCACGTTTACCTATCCAATTATTGTCTCTGGACAATTCACATGACTGGTTCACATGACTGGTTCCAGCCATTGTTATGCAGCCCTATCCACAAATAGATGCCAAGTAACGTACCGAGTCCTCAACGGCTTTACCCTCACACACAAACTCACAAACTCACAACCTCACGCCCTCACACACACACACACACACACACACACAAGCGCGTACAATATGCATATACTTAATATGAATAGGAAGAGCGAAGCATTTCAATTTCTTTACGCTTTAAATCTTTGCAAATCGATGGGCCATGGCCCAAAAAAAGGAAGAGGCAGAGCGGAATTCAAATGGAATTTATGGCAAAACTTTATGTGCGACACAAATATACAAAGTTGTGTGTCTCTCTCACGCTCTCACCCACTCTCTCTCTCTCTCGCTCTCGCTCTCTTTGTCTCTCTGTCTGTCTCTTAGAGCAGTACTTTAATTATAGAGCATTGTGAGCAGAGCATTGTGTTTAGCCTGCATGACTAATGGAAACGAATCACGTTAAGTGTTTCCTAATGACACGAACGTTTCCCTTTAAAACTGAAATCGCTGGGAGTGCAAAGTTTTAAATTCATTAACATTGTATCTGGGTTATCTAGCAATACGTTTGAAATCAATCAGAACGACAACAGTTGAAATCATTGACATGTGTCAATTGAATTGTTGCTATCGAGTAACAAACGACAAAAGTTAATTCATGTTGACCCCACTGGGGGCTTTATTGCAGTTCACAATTGTTTAATTGATAGCCATTGAGTTGACAAAGATGACAATGATGATGATGATGATGCAGATGATGCTGACACAGGTGCTGCACTCACTTCGATAATTGCTTCGAGTGTAAACTCGAACATTTTAGCATTTGCCGCATTCACTTTATTAAATCAAATGCAAATTTTTCAATTATTCAATTTCGGATTTATGAACTCAAATATTTGAATACCTATTCAATGTGAGGTGACAAATTAAAAGGTAGAACAAGGCTTTAACTACCTAAGATTAGCCCACTTGCAATAACTCTATTCGATATAATGCTTCAGCTATCGATAAGAATTTTAATAAGATTTGTCATTTGTTTAAGAATCTGAAATATTTAACATAATTCAATAACTCTATTTAATCGAATGACTCAGTTATCGATAAAAAGAAATTATTGAAATATATTAATAAGATTTGTCATTTGTTTAAGAATCTTGTATTTTTGAATAGTCCTTTAAAGTGTGGCTTTTGCGGGTATTTTTATTTTTAAAATGTCTTTAATTCTATTAAAAATTCATTTTTGCTCATACTCAATTTGTTTTTAGTCGAGCTATCAGGCTCCCTCCCATCCCACAAATATTTGTGTATGCAAGTCACATATAGCAATAGCACACATACATACACACCTACATACATATGTATATACCCATTAAAAACTGTGCTCATATTTAAATGTGACAAAGGTTAATCAGTCAATTGAAGTGGCGTTGCTTTTCATATTATTAGACATATACATATGTATATTTGTATATACATATGTATATGCCACATAAAAATATGAGCCTGGTATAGTCAGATCTATATAGATAAATATGAAATAGTATATGAATTTAAGTGAAATACTAATTGTATGGAATTAAGGCGGGACAGACGGCATTGAAGACGGTGCTATTTTATATTGTAATTATCAAATTTTACATTTTATAAAATAAAATTATACAATATTTGAAGAAAATTATTATTATTATTATTATTATTATTATTCTTTTCTATATAATATTCAATTAATTTAAAACATCTAAAAAATATATATACATATATATTGCATAAACTTCTAATAATTTATGAGAAAAAAAAAGACAATAACTTCATTGTCTTCCCATTTTCAATAGATTATATAGATATTACTTATTTTTTTTATTTTTATTATTTTATTTTATTTATTTTATTTTTTGTATTATTTCATTTTATTAATTTTTATTATTATTATTTTTTTTATTACTTTATTTTATTTTTTATTTTATTTTATTTTATGTTTAATTTAATTTTATTTTTTTATTTTATTTTTTATTTTTTGTTATTTTTTTTGTTTATTTTTTTTATTTTATTTTTTTATTTTATTTTATTTTTTATTTTTTGTTATTTTTTTGTTTATTTTTATTATTATTATTATTATTATTATTTTTTTTTTTTTTGAATATAATAGCATTTAAATAAAAAAAAATATTTTTTTTTAAGAACAGAAAATAAGCTTAAATATCAGATTATGCACAAAAATGTACAAAATAAAATTGAGCTAAAATTATAACTAAATTTGTTTCACTTTATGCTCAAAATATGTAATGGTATTAGTTAAGAGCGCGCGAGAGAGAGAGCAAACGCCCGCCTTTGCTACGTTGTGCAACACTGAATTTGAAGGGCTTTTATGTACATGCTTGATGCATGCATGTTGATTAAGGGTGCCAAGGCAGGAGAGAGAGAGAAAAAAAAGAAACTGTGGAGAAGAAAACGAAGAGCAATATGCAGACATCAATATGCAGATGTATGTGTGTGTGTGTGTGTGTGTAAAATATTGAATGCTGTGCAGGCAATTTGGCTACCACTTAAAATCAGTGGCCAAAGCTAATCAAGAGGAGCGAAAATGCACACACACACACACACATGCATGCACCGAATGTGTGTGTGTTTGTGTGTGTTTGTGTGTGTGATAAGCCGACTAAGTCGCCACTAGGCGATGGCGGCGCCGCCGCATATTTGTGGCAGCGACGAGCACAAAGTTTTAGGCCACAAATTTCACAGCCAGACAGGCAGACAGACAGACGGACGGACTAGGCAGTCCCTAGAACACGAAGCTTTGCCTGCCTGCCTGGCTGCCTGCTGCATGCAGCTAGCTGTCCATTCGATTGTCATGTGTCATAATCAGCCCAAAAATGGGCGTGAGTGTATGGGTGTGTGTGTGGGTGTGTGTGTGTGTATGCATGCTCAGTGACTATGTAAATATTTTGAAAATTAACAACCAAACAATGGTTATATTTTCACACATAACGTAACAGCGACAGCAACAGCAACAGAGTCAACCGAACGTCAGTACGCCAACCCTCCCCCCCTCCCCCCTCCACCCACCAAACAACTGCTGCTAATCCGCTGCACCGCCACAACACCAACACCAGCAACAACAGCAACAGCAACACCATTACGCGCAAGCTTTGTTGTCTCGTGTTTAGCCTGCAGGCGAAAAACATTTTTCCAATTTCCCAACAACAACAACGCGTTTTTCCCGTTTATGCGCTTAGCCGGCTTTCGTGCAGCTGCTGGCGAGCATCAAGGAATTTGCCGAGTGGCTGCAAAAGCCACGTGTTGGCAATAAATAAAACTTTAGCCGCCTCTTGTCACAATGTTTTTCCAAATATTTAGCAATCTGGTTAACAGAGAGAGCAACAGAGAGAGAGAGAGAGAGTGGGTGGGACGAAACGAATCGATTGCCGCAATAGCCAGCTAATACGTACAAATCGCAGCTAATTGCCCAACTGGTTAAAATCGAGTAAAAGCTGATCTATATAAATGCACTAAAATGCGCACAAGATTTATAGATTGACAATGCACATTCGGAAAAGTTAGCATACATAAATACATACATATATTATTCTCAAATTGTCATAGATCAAACTTGAAAAGTTTTATGCCTTTGTTGCATTGCTGAGAATTGCGGAGAGGGGCGATAGTTAAAGCAATGAGGTGAAGTGTGTCAACTTGATAGATGATATTGATACATATACATATGTATATATATATACATATGTATATACATACACACACACACAGGCAGCGTGTGCATATGAATATAGTACAACGACTACTCTGAGTCCATAAAAAATATTAAACAATTAAAATTTTATGATGCATACAATATTTTGAAAAATTTTTTAAAAATATTAAGACTGAAATATATTTATATACATATGTATACAGTCGACTCTAGTTATTTCGAAATTCAAGCGACTCTTAAAATACTACGAATTATCGAATGTTTGAAATATTAAATGGATCGAAATATAAAGAGATTTTGTAGGGGACTCGTGAGTACTTTGAATTAATGAGAGGTTCGAAATATCGCAGGTTTGAAATAACGAGAGTCAACTGTATATGTACATTTATATATATGTATTTTTTTTCTTTTAAATTTTTATCTATAATTTTTGCGTGTTTGTTTTTATTTTATTCACTTATTTATTTTTATTTTATTTATTTTTTTTTATTTTATTCACATGCGTATCTTAGAGCTTGGGAACCAACCCAATAGGAAAATACTATTTCAGAAGCTGCCGGCCGTTTACACTATCCGGGATTGTGTAACAGCCCTCAATATATATGATATATTATATATGTTACCTTCTATTGATTATTATCTATGCCTTAAAATTCTATTTCTTTTTTAATGTCAAGTAATGCCGTACGACTTGGGCAATGTATTGATTTTTCCCTAGTTCTATATATCAATGAAAAAGTTTAAAGTGATTTTAGCCAAATCAACTATACATACATATATAAATATGTATGTACATACATATATATACACAGTATATGCTATACATAGAATTGTTAGAGCAATGCTGAAACAGGTCAACAAATCACTTGGACTTGGAGCAAGGTAAATGTGGCATGGAGCATGGGGCATGGGGCACACTAAAAATACAAAAGCAAACCGTAGTCGCTGTAGTGCTGTGCAATGAAGGTGTCAGTCGCTCATGCTGTGCCGAGGGCCGAGGGCGGAGAGGGCAAGGTAAGCCAAAGTGAAAAGTGAAAATTAATTACTTGGCTCAAATACAAAAACAATTCAAAGCAATGGACATGGATACGGACATGGCCATGGCTTGAGCGCTAGCCGAAAATGTATATGTGTGTGTCGGTGTGTGTGTGTGTGTGTGTGTGTGTGCTTTCATGCAACAAGCATGCAGTCAAAGGACGAATGGGCGAGACCGAGCATAAAATGAAAACAATATCCACTGGGACATAAATTACAAAACTTGTTGTTTATGCGTGTAGACGTCTCAAATAAAACACACACACACACATACATACACACACACACACACACAGGATGCGACTAGCAGCAGCAGCAGCAACCAAACATTACCAGGCCGTGCCTATCTCTCTTTCGCTCTGTTTGAGAATCAAAGAGCAGGAGGGTGCCAGGGGGGAGGGGCACGCAGTGAGGCAGTGAGACAAGGGCGCAGCATTCTCACAATTTGCTGTCGTAATTCCATTGAGCCGCCATTTGGGTGCGCCAGCAACAGACGAAGACAACACGCCGCAGGCATCGTATGTCCTTTTAGCTTTTATTGTAAATGCTACAACCAAACACCCGCTGCTCACTCCACACCTGTACACACACACACACATGGGGCACACGGCTTACAGTTCACGTTTACAATTTTAGTTGTCAGCACATTTAGCTCGACGGCAAAGCGTTTTGCGGCACAGTGTCAAAGTTTGAACGCTGCTGCCATCGCCTGTTGCCATATCCGACCACCCAGCCACCCAACCACCCAGCCACCCAACCACCCAGCCACCCAACCACCCAGCCACCTGGCCACCCACAGCTCGCAACCTGGGCACAAAGCGCTTTGACACAACTTTCAGCTCAAGGTTCAAAGTACGGAATTTATGTTTTCTTTACACGGCCCGCCGCAAACATACGCAAAAAAAAAAAAAAAAAAAAAAAAAAACCAAAAGCAAGTAAGAATGCGCTGACTTTTTAAATGCATGCGACTAGAAGATGACCTATAGAATATATATATATTTTTATGTTTTTTTAAATATTTGTTTTTTTTTTTAATAAAATTCAAAAGAAAGAAAAATATATATACATATACATATGTGCTATATTTTTTCTTTCCTTTTTAATTTAATTTTAATAAACATAAACATATTTATTTTAATTTTTCTTTTTAATGTTTTGTTTAAAAATATTTATAAATATATATTAAATAAGATAAATATATATGTATATTAAAATAAAATTTTTTAAATATTTTTAAACCAAACAAAACAAAGAAAATTACAGATACATACATATACGTATTTATTTATTTTTTTTATTTATTTATTTATTTATTTTTTTATTTTATTATTTTTTATTTTTTTTTGTAATGTTTTGCTTTAAAATATTTTAAAATTTTATTTAAATATATGTATATATTAAATAAGATAAATATATAAATAAATATATATTAAAATATAATTAAAAAAATATTTTTAAACAAAACAAAACAAAGAAAAATACAAATACATTTACGTATTTATTTTTATTTTTATTTATTTATTTATTTATTTTTTTTTTTTTTGTAATGTTTTGCTTACAAATATTTTAATATATTATTTTAATAGATATTTATCTCTATTTTATTCATTTTTTTTTTTTTTAATACTAAATATTTAACGATAGATTTATATATTTTATTATTATTATGATATTTCTATATATATGTACATATATTTCTGTTATGGCATTTGCTGTTGTTATATTTTTTTTTTATATACATATATATATTTTTTTTTACTATTTATTTTATATTTTTTTAAGTCTATATTTTTTTTGTATTTTAATTACACTTTAATTTGTTTATAATTTCATTAAATTTATTGTATATATGTACATATTTATTTCATAGCTTTGAAGATAACCATATTAATGCTCTGAGTGTTTGTGTTTTACAGGGTATTAGAACACAAACAATGGAAACAAGCTGCGGCAACCACAAAATTCCTGTTTGTTTTCTGTTTTTACCCACCCGACCGATGTGCACACACATAGAAACGCACGAAAGGCTACAAAGCCAAAGAGAGTAGCACAGGAAGAGAGCGTGAGAGAGGGAGGGCAAGCGAGAGAGAAAGATGCACTGAGAGAGAGAGAGATAGGTATATAAAAGTAGTAGAGTAAAACTTTGCAAGCAGTTTGTTATTAAATTCATAGTCAAGCAAAGCAAAGTGCTCAAGTCTCTGTCTGTCTCTCTCTATCATTCACCCTTCCTCTCTCTCTCTCTCTTTCGCTCTCTCAGTCACTCCCTTCCATATAATAGAAATTTGGAAAAGTGCATCACTTACCATACATTTTACCCTCATCGGATAATATAATCTTTCTGCGTCCACATGGTGGATATATTGACAGTGCCTCTTGAAAGCTTTGCTCAATGTCCGGACTCCAGACACCTTCGGCATCAGCGGATGATAAATCTTTTTCGTCCTGCAAGAAGTCGAAATCACACAGTCATCAGTTGGTTTAGTTCTCATGCAGCTATATCTATTAAATAAGTAGGTATAACTATGTGACCATAGCGCCTGGCACTTTCCTCTAATAATAAGGTCAATTTGATTAATTTCTTATGCTAATCGATTATTTATCGATTGGCAGGCGCAATTTGATCGATTTGCGTCAACAAACCACTCGCCACCACTCGCCACCACACCACTCGAATATATGTATAAGTAGGACTAAGAATAAATGCAATTTGGCCCATTATATTCAGCCCAGTAACGGTAATTTTCCCTTTGAGGCATATTCCACTTACAATTCCAATTCGAAAAAAGGAAATTACGTTGAGGCCTACTCAATTCTTATTCAAGTCCAAATAGGAATCATTAAAGACAAGGCAAATTCTTGACCTATACATAGAAGATAGTCTGATAAATTGAGGCTATAATCTGATATTATGGCTATACAATTTGTATAGTTCAATATAGATCTCTGGTGCTGTCATCTGATATTATGGGAATACAACTTCTATAGTTATAGATCTATGCTTCTATAATTCGATATGCTGAAACTATAATCTGATATTATGGAAATATATTGGTATAGCTCAATATAGATCTATGGTTCTATAATCTGATATACTGAAACCATAATCTGATATTTTTATTATTCAATATACATAGATCTATGATTCTATAATGCTTTATGATTATTTTTGGAAATTGCAAGAAGATTTATATAGATCATCTTCAAAATAATAAATATCCTATATTTAAGACTATATATTATCTGTTTATACAGTTCAATATTCTGCTTGAATACTAAGTTTCTATTTTTTAATTTTAACAAATTACAGCTATTCCAAACTTTGACTAATATTTATAAAAACCTATGATAGACATATAATCTCTTTCTCTATAAATTTAGCGAATATGGCAAAGTTAATTTTAGATATATGTTGTTCTCATTGCTCTACTTACATCGCTCATATCGCCAACATCCAAGTTTTTACTGTCCACCATGCTGCCATTTGTGTCTGCCGATCCCAGGGGACCAGGAGGACCGGCATTCACTGGTGGCCACGGAGATGGTATGGTGCCGGGTCCAACTGCAATAACAGAAAAGAAAAACAAACAATTTATAAAAGCAATTCTTTTTTTTTTGTATTTTTTGGGATGGGATTTTGTGTGAGAGTGAAGTGCACGGGATCTGTGACAAGTCTTAAGCGCGGTCGCAGGCTACATAAATCTGTGTCATACTCCACGAAATACGCCCCCGAGCCGTGCCGTGCCGTGCCGTGCCGTGAACACGTTCTGGCCCAAAACCTGTGCAACAGCCCCCAGCCCCCAGCTCCAGTGGGGGCCAGGGTGTTGATATGCATTATGAATTTGCGTGCTGTGTGTGCGAGATGAAAAGCGCTTCAGCACGCACTTAAGTACGATTTTCATTTGATATATTTAACAATGGTGCCTCATATACGGCGTGATGTGTGGGCGTGCCGCCCGGCACATAGTTAAACCAATGAGACAATCAACGCGTCTACTCCAAATTGATAATAATCATTTACCATGGCTGAGCACAAGTGCATAATCATTTGGCTAAGCGAGTGCCAGACACGCACACACACACACACACACACACACATACACACACACAAGTGGCATATTATGTGTGTGTGTGTGTGTGTGTGTGCAATTCAATAGCCAAGTTTAATGCCAGAGATCAAACAGTAAGCAGCCAAGAATTAACAGCTATTTAACATACATTAGTCAGTCATAAGCGATGCATACTGTACTGTAATACAATATATAGGGATTAGAGAATACTATGTATAGCTATGCACAAAAATATACATACTTATATTATCTATTTACAATAGGTAGCTAGAAACTGTTCCATATTTTATATTTCACTTTAAACTAATTTTATGAGATCCTAAGTTTCATAATGCTAGGATTCTGTTTACTATCCATATATATCATCAAATTTACAGCATTTCAATTTCATGAAAGCTGGCGAAACTAAAATTCATACGATATTTAGGTATGCAATGATTATATAGCTGACAAATGCAGTTTCAGGATCAAGTTCTTTGAAGACTAGTTGAATATAAGATAGATATTATAATCCCAGCAGTGTATGCATAGATATTATAATCCCAGGAGTGTCATATCATTGCTATTAAGTACAAAATTCCATAATCTGTAGTAGGCTGTAATCTATATTAGTACGAGAAACAACTCTCTGGTAGTACTGCAAATTACTTTGTAGTCTCTAAAAATCTCTATAGACTTTAGTAGTTCCATAGTTGCAGTAATCAGACCAGCCTCTGTACATCTATTGAAATAAATTTGTTAAATAACAAAAATTGTTTCTCTAGTAGACTCTCGCTAATATTTTATATTCGCCTCTACTCAGCTCTGGTAATATTTACTAGACTTTAGTCATCTCTAGTAACCTTTAGTCATATCTGATAGTCTCTAGTAGTCTCTCAAGTCTCTCTATAGTAGTCTGTAGTCATCTGAAATAGTCTTTGATATTCTCTCGTGTCTCTCTGCGAGTCTCTAATCATCTAGAGTTGTCTTTGACAGTCTCTGATAATCTCTGGAATCTCTCTCTACACATATACTCAAAATTTCAGAAAATTTTGCTAAATTATTTTGATAAACATAAAAATTACTGAACCAAATACAAACACATATACATACATATGTATCTATCTCTACATGTATATGTGTTATAGATAATATTAGCTAACTCAGTAAAAAACAAAAATGAGCAAACGAAAGATTATGAAGGGCTTTGATCGCGCTACCTGTGCGCCTGTGAGACGGCACTCAGGTAGATCGGCCATAGCTAGGCGTCCAAGGTGTTGCACTCACCGGACAGGGTCTTAAATTCCTCGAGGGAATCCAAGTGCTTGGAGAACGGCGCCAATTTGGAGCCGTTATCTGAGTCGCTCTTCAGATAAATCTTGATACAATTTCGCACAGCACAGTAGAAAAAAACAATAACAATAACAAAATATCTATTGATTTTTTTTGTTTTAGATAAACAATTGAAATGTATTTCTTAGGCGCGAGACGAATATGTGTCGCATTTTCTGCCGAGCGGGGCGCGTTGAGGGGAGGGGGAGGCGCGTTGCAGCGTTTAAACGACGCGAGCGAATGTTGGTAAATCTAAGGAAACGCGTCCGTTTGATTGAAACGCGCTATGGAAACTGAAATGCCTTTTATTTTTCACAACATTTTGTTTTTTTTTTTCGGTATTTTTGGTTTTTGTTTTGTGCGCTCCTTTGGCCGCCGCTGCTGCTGCTTCCACAGGGGATGGTTGGCAGCGCGACAGGATGCAGTCCCAGTTCAAGGCATAGCCAGTGCCGCACACACACACACACACACACACACACACACAATTAGGGGAAGGCAACCAAAAAATGCTAGCGTCAACAGCGACGTCGACGTCGACGTCGACGCGTCGTGCGTCATGGTATATGAGAATCAGGGAAATTCCAAGAACCGCCAGCAAAGAAATTTCATTTCAAATCATGTTTTTTAGACTTGCCGCCCTCTCTCTCACTCTCACTCTCACTCTCATTCACTGCCTCCCTCGCTCACTCTTGCACAGTGTAAAGCTGGTCAAAGCTTCAAAGCAACTGTACACACACACACACTCACACACACACACGCACACACACACACACACACTCAAATTGCAACTAGATCGGGCATTTGTAGGGGTTAGAGGGTGCACAACAACAACAACAACCCGATAAAAACGGCGCAACTATTTAATAATAATGCACGGCTGCATTGCCGCTGCCTCCGCCTCTGCCTCTGCCTCTGCCGCTGCCTCCGCCTCTGCCGCTGCTTCTGCCTCGGCTAATGGGGTTGCTTGACGTGTTTGTAGGCCTCATAGGGGTTGACTATGCCATTTTTCATAATCTCACACACACAGAGAGAGCGAGAGAGAGAGAGGGAGAGAGTGTGTGTGCGAGTGAGAGAGCTTGCTATTTGTACATTTTATCATATTCAATTTTGGGCTACAAACATTTCCGGTTCATTGTAATTTCCAATTAGACAAGACTTAGGCCCGACTTACAGCTGCCATTGTTGAGGTTGTGCATTAATAAGGGAATGTGCGTACGTGTGTGCATGTGTGTGTGCGCTGTATCCTTGCCACCCTTGCTCTGGCAATTGGAATTTATGGTATTTATTATTTTCGCTTGCATTTCCTATATTTTCCTTTGCTTGTGACTAGGAACAGCTGTGCGAGACGTTACTCTTGTTGTTGTTGTTGTTGTTGTTGGTTGTTGTTGGTGGTGGTGGTGGAGTTGTTGGTGGTTGTGGTGCTGCTGCTGCTGCTGCTGGTGATAGTGGTGGTGGTGGTGTTCCTGCTGCAGGATCAGTCACCCCACTTCAAAAATTCCAGCGTGAGCATGTGTGTGTGTGTGTGTGTGTGTGTGTGTGTGTGTGTGTGTGCGTGCTCATGATGCGTGAGCTGTAATGCTGCTCATTAATGGGGTGATCTTTATTCAAATCTCAACTGCAGTCACACAAAAATGATTTGCTTCATTCGATTGGCGTATACCCTGTAAATTTCATTTACTTTGTTGCTCTTAACTAAAACTAAATATGGACTATTAGTTTATATCATATTTTAGTAGAGTACTTATATCTAATACCCTGTAAGTTGATATCATATTTTAGTAGAGTAATTCTCTTATACCCTGTAAGTTGATATCATATTTCAGTAGAGTAATTCTTCTATCATAGCTAGCTTTTAGCTAACATGCTTGCCTAATATACCCTGTAAAAAGTACAGTAAAAAGTAAAATACAATCAACTCTAACAATCAACAATTAATCGATATTTATCGAATAGGTTTCCAGTTTAGTTCAATGTGCATTGCTTTACTTCTTCACATTTCTAGGGTATATACATACATACATACATGTGCATGCATGCATGCGTGCATGCGAAAAGTATACTAAATTAACCCCTAACCTACGCCACATAGCTGACGCACCACTGTGCCGTCGCTGCACACTGTGACACAATCGGCATTCCGTGCGCTTATCGAAAATTAAAACAAGAGAAGCAAAAAAAGGAACAGGACAGGATGCACACAACGGAATATTCACAGACATATACATATGTATATAGATATATATGTATATATTCATGCCTATATCTGTTCTCTGTGCTTTTCATCATCGTCATCATCATCATCGCATCACAGTTAGCTAAATATCCGGACTTTACATTCATAGTCCTCGTGCGCTTTCGCAACCCCTGCACAGGACTTGCTTGTCCTTTGGCATAGAGATGGAGAAGGTGGTGATAGTTTTTATCATCAATCAACTGTTCATCTGTGTCTGTCAGTATATGTACCTCCCCCCTCAACCCCTCCATATGTCTGGGCACTTGAAAAAAATGAAAAAAATCCAATCATCTTATTTGCAAGCCTCGCTGCACAGACACAAAAAACTCTACGCTCAACATGAAATGCTCTCAAGGCTTAACCCTTTGTGCTGACCCAAAATGGGTCTGGCTTAGCGCAAATCTGCATACAGGTTGTTCAATTTAAGGGCGACAACTGAAAGAAGGAACCCCCCCAAATCGAACAGAACTCCAGAGTTTTAAATCGAACATGAATAAGAACTGAAAGTTGATTTTCAGTTCAGAAGATATTAACTGAAGTAAAATCTTTTAACCAATTGCATCTAATATATTGGCTAATGAGCAAGATGTGTCCCTGATAGACTTGATTATCTTGTATATAGATTATATTTGCTTATCAAAAATTTCAATTCATTTAAGGGATTGTACAACTGAATAAGTTCAGTAAAGAAGCTTTAAGAGGGAGTGGGATACAAAGAGATAGAGAGAAGGTAAGAGACTTTGGATATTTCAATTGAAGTTGAGAGAGAGAGAGAGAGAGAGAGAGAGAGAGAGAGAGGGGAGAGGGAGAGAGAGAGAGGGAGAGATAGAGTATAATATCATTTGATTTAAATTGTATGCATTGAAATACTACTATTTTGATGCACTACTTCTTGAGTGAACCCAATAAATCTATGATATTTGTACTAATGTAGCACTAAAAAAAAAAAAAAACGTATTTTTAAAATTAAAAAAAAATATATATATACATATATATATATCCATATAAACTATATACATATATTTTATTATTATTATTATTTTTTTTTTTTTAATTATATTTTTCATTTTTTTTTTTTTTATTTATTTATTTATTTTTTTTTTCCTTTTCTTTTTAATCAGTACATTAATCAAATGCAGCTTTTACGCTTTCAGTTGTTATGAGCATCAACGCTAGTTAGTTGTTAAGCAACTAAAAAAAATACTAATTATATACACATATACATACATGCACACATACAGTCATTTATATATGTATATGTTATATGCATTAGTCATAGATGCTCTGGGGTCTATTGTCGTTTGACATTTTGACTATGGCCGCTAAAGTTCGATCGATTAAACCGGAAAGAAAGCCGCGCTCACATACATCTATGTGTATGTGTGTGTGTGGCCAGTTTTTGTTTTTTTTTTTCTGTCTTATTATTATTATTTTTATTGCAATTCGCTGCTGTCGCTGTCATTGGCTGCTGCTCTTTTCTTTCAGTTTTTGTGAAAGGATGTTTCTAGCAATTGTAGGTTCTCGCCAATTGCTTTCCCTTTGGCCGCCGGCAGCAGGCAGCAGATCGCTGCTGGATCTGTCCGGCTGTCGAGCGCGCTTAATTGGTTTTTGGTTAAGAGTCACAGCAGCAGCAACAACAACAACAACAACAACAACAACAGCAGCAACTCGTATCGCTTATGTATAACAGTTCTCAGCAGCAGCAACGGTTTTTGTTTTTTTTTTTTTTATTATTATTTTTTTAGTCTGTTTCTAAACCGGTTAACAGATTTTTAGTCGCTTGCATGTGGGCAGTGGCAGTGGCCGAGGGTTAGGGAGGAGGGGCCATCGAGCACAGCTGGAACTGGTTTACGTTTAATGGGCAGCTGGTGATACATCAGCAACAGCAGCAGCAGCAGCAGCAGCAACAGCAACAGTTGCTCGTTTGTTTGCCAACTTAATTTTATTTCATTTCAATTCAATTCATACGATTTGATTTCTTGTCACACACACACACACACACACACACTTAATATTCTATATCACTATTTCGCTGAGCATTTGGCTTCTGCTTCAGCTTCTGTTTGTCCCGCCTCTTGGCCAACGCATTCAAATGCACGCTGGTGGCGCTCAAGGATGTTAGGGAGCTGCCCGAGCTGAGGCCACTGTGCGACACATCAATGGTCGATGATAGGGGTAACAGACTGCTGCCCTCCCGCTTGTATTGGCGCCCCCATTCCCTCATCTGGTCGCGCCGGTGATCGCGACGATGGTGATGGTGTTGCAGCTCCTTCTGCTGCTCCTGCTCGTTGTGCAGCTTCTCCTTTTCGAGCAGATACTGCTGCCGGGCCAGCGACAAGTGCCCCAGGTCGGCACGCAGCAGCTGGCTGGCCGGCGGCATCGGCACGAAGGTCATCAGCCTGCCGAAGCAGACCTCGCGCAGCAAATGGAACTGACAGATGACCTCCTTCAGGTACATGTTGTGCAGCCCCGTATAGAGTTGCGTCCAGGACGAGAGTGAGGTCAGGCTCCACAGCAGGTTCGAGTGCATGGCAAAGGTGCCCGCCTTGGTGCTGGCCAGGAAGGCCACACAGCCAACGATTAGGTATTGACTGCGCCACGTGTCTATCGTTGCCTGATCGAGCAGCTCCCTGGGACTGAATGGGGGCTCATAGGACAGCTGCGCGGCGCCCCACATATAGGCGACAAATTGAAAATCGTCCAGTGAGTAGGCGCCCTGATGGCACGACGGCTTCAGATCGAACAGGCTCTGCAGGCGCCGCACACACTTCAGATAACGACTGAAGAGCATCAGGGCTGCGGCCGGCTCGTCCTCGGCGCCCAGTATGCCGGCCTGAAAGAGGCTGCACAGGAAGAAGACGAAGCTCAGCTCGTTGCCGGTGCCGTAGTCGGCGCGCGTTAAATTGCCGAAGGAACTGCCCAAATACTGACCCAGCTCGCCCACATACTCGCACTTGTGGGCGGGCAGCGCTGCCTCCAGCATATTGAAGATTTTTCGGAGCATCTGGTGTGACCACAAGCGATACGAGCTCATTGCATGCGGCTTAGCCGACGTGAGCTGTGCGATCAGGCTATCGATCAGATTGCACAGCTTTCGCATCGTCGAGCTCACCGGATAGCCGTGCGGCTCCAGCTGTTGTACGCCCTGAATTGCCGTACTCGTCCGATTTATATAGGCGATCACATCGTGATAGGCCATCGAATTATACCAGAGTGGCATGTCGGACTCCTTGCGCACACGCATCACGGCCCCATGGCTGATTTTCTCGAAATACCTGGATACATCCTCATCCATTTGCGAAATTACACAAAACTTTATTTTTAATCTATTTTAATTTTGAATCTACATGGAATTTTTGAAACAAGCTGCTTTGTTAAATCATAAAAATTTACAATGAAATTAAAATAATAAATAAATAAAAAGATTTTCTATAGACTAATACAATTAAGAAAATAATATAAATATACCTTTAAATTTAATTTCAATGTTTCTAGTACAACATTGCGTATGATTCATATTTCTTCAATTTAAATTTGATATTTTGCTAATATTATTATCAGCAACTTCTTGACCCACATAAACATTTCAAAATTTCCTTACATTGACAGTAAGAATATTAATTACAGTCACTGTAAGTGCTCTCTGTAAGTGAATGAGCGCCTTTAACAGCACATGCAAATGTTAGCATTAACAGCGTAAAGTACTACAATAAACACAGAAATTGAGCAGCGCATATGC
This sequence comes from Drosophila aldrichi, assembly GCA_035045965.1. Lineage (NCBI taxonomy): Eukaryota > Metazoa > Arthropoda > Insecta > Diptera > Drosophilidae > Drosophila > Drosophila aldrichi. The sequence goes on along the minus strand of JAWNOM010000484.1, from coordinate 13,504,442 downwards.
AATTTACAGTGCAGCGTAACAGCATTTTGCAGTAATGCCTACACAAAAAGAATAATAAATAAACAAATTTAACAGAGAAAGAGCGACCGTTTACGACGCGCTGTTATTGCCTGCGCCTTTCTCTCGCTCTGTCTTTCCTTTTGACTTTGCCTTTCGCCCAGCAGCAGAGGCAGCGGCAGCGGCAGCGGCAGCAGCAGCATTATCGGCACGCTCTTTTGGGGTGTTGGGCTTTTTGTGTGCCGAGCGCACGCCGCCGCGTTCATTGACTAAGGTCTCGAAATAGTGTTTAAAATTAAATCGATGAGTCAGACAGGTGACCGCGTCCGCTCACCCGCTGTTTACCCGCACAAACGATTGCGCGCCGACAGCCTCTTCGTTCGCCGCCTGACCTGACTAAGTACTTTCCGAGTGACTTTTCGTCGTCCCGTTTAGGTTGAACAGTTTGAGCAGTTGAGCAATTGAGCAATTGAGAAGTTGAGTGCATATTGATGCCTCAGTGTCTCACTGCTATCGTTGGACCAACGCAGCGTGGCGACAACAGCCTCAAGCGATAAATTGCCGACTCTCGCAATCGCACTATTCGCTCACGCACACACACACACACACACACATGCGCCTATGTCCATCTGTATTTATGTGTGTATGCTTAGTTATTATTTGTTTATTTTATTTGTCTGACGACAGCAACAGAAGCGGCTGCAGTCGCTGCCGCTGCCTTCGCCGTCGCCGCACACTTTGAATAATTGGCAACATTTCTCTGGCCAACAAAACGATACAGGAAGTGCGAAGCAAGTCACGTACTTCAAAAACAGAACACAGCAGCAGCAGCAGCGGCAGCGACAGTGGCAGCAGAGGTAGCAGCAGCAGCAGCGACAGCGACAGCGGCAGCGGCAGAGGCTAAATGAGTGCAAGAGAGCAACGGCGTTGCCAATTTTGACATTTGTAAGTGATTGCAAAAAAAAAAAAGCAACAACAAAAGCAACGGGAATTTTGGCATGTGTGAAAAGATTTGCAGCTTGAATGATAAACTTTTAAGAATAATTCCAAGCTAACCTTGAAATAATAAAAGAATTAATTAGTTATTTACTTAACAGAACAGATGGCAGCACTGGCCGCAAGTGACAAAAGAAAGTCAAACTATATGCACACACATGTAAGCGCTCAACTGTATATGTGTGAGCAGGAAGACTGCTTGCTCCCGTGGGTGTGTGTGTGTGTGTGCATGTGTGTGTATGAGTGTCTGTGCTCGCACATGATCTGCAAATGGCGCTTGAATTGCATGTTAATAGCACTCGTTGTCATCGGTCATTATCCAGCTGACAGGCGACACTACTTTCAAAAGCGATATGCAATGTATGTTTGTATGTACAATGTAATACATGTATTTATGTATGTATTTACATTTGTGCAAAGTTGTTGATATATGATATACACACACATATTGTACAGTTGAGGAAATTTAAGTGAAATATTCGCCAATTGAAGGAAAAACATATACATACATACATATATAGTACATGTATGCTTGTACAATTTTGTGAATGAGTCGAATGAGAGGAACCAGAAATGAGAGATGCCAGACAGCAGATTTACAAGGAAAAATTGCCAGTGTAACGTATTACGTAGAAATTTGGGCTCTTGAGAAGAAGAATCTTACATACATACATACATCCGTACATAAGCAGAAGCATCTAATGTACAGACAATTTGCAGGTATTTAAAGCGTACCCAGGAATTGTGTCATGCATTAGTAGATATTCTAGAACTAACTAATTCCTACATTTCTAGGTTAAAGCTTAAAACTGTGAGTCATTCAAGTCATCAACTTTACATTACATTACTGCTTTTTTTTCATTCATTTATTTAGTGTTGATTCTATTAAAGAACTTTAAGCACAGGTATTTCAACATTTAGTCTTTTTTTTTTTTTTTTTAATCTCAACAACACTTTATTGACATAGTTTCAATAGACACAGCATACTTTTTAGGTAGCATTACGAGCTTTGGCATAGTCAATGTACGAACTTAATTGAATACAAAGAAATGACTATTAATTAAGATAAGCAAAACCGAAAGGTAAATTGAAGAATTACCATTTAAGCTATTAAAATTGTTTACCTTGTTACGGTAAATTCCTAACGGATGGGACAGCACAAGACAAATACTGACACGCACACACACACACACACACACACACACACACACACACATACACAGTCAGACAGACAGACTCATGTATGTAAATAAGAATTTACTTTTCATTGAAATTCTTGGAGTTTTATCACATTTGCCTCTTTCAGTTCGTAATACATTTTTATAACTTTATTATGGCCTTTCTACCTGTATTTAATGCTCCGAGCAAATAAAGCACAACAAAACCAAAAACAAAACGAATAAACTTAACAATAAGCAATAAACTAAGAGGAAAAGCGACAACAATTGAAACTTTGTTAGAGTCGCAGTCGACTTTTTTTTGTTTTTCTTCTTCTTCTTCTTTTTCCTTTTTTTTTTTTTGCAGCGCAGTTTGATTGAAAACTTCTTGTCGCCTTGTCGCGGCTGATTGCAACGGTAGAAGTGGGAAGAATAGAAGAAAGGGGTGTGGAATGGTTGAAACTGGTTTCTGACATCTGCGAGAGGGAGAGAAGGTGATAGAGACGGGGCAGAGGGAGAGGGAAAGGGACAGGCATAGAAGACCAAGCGATGTCTCGTGGCAATCGGCGTTAACTGATTGAGAGAAACAAGAAAGCTACACACACACACACACACAGACACACACACATGTGTGAATGAGTGTACATAGTGAAAGATAAAAGATAGAGCCACAGGGAGACTGAGAGTGAGAGAGAGCCTCACACAAATGTGCATAGAACGGATCGAATCGATTGAAAATCCCCGACAGGATTGCGTAATTGCCGCTTTTCGCAGCGCTGCGCTCAACTGGGGATGGTGGGGGACAAAACGGCATAGGATAAAAGAAACGGAAAAGCAACTGCAAATGCTGTGGAACCGTTCAAATCGAATTCGTCGCGAGTACCAAGGTAAACACACTCAGCGAAACGGCGAGCGAGTGGAGAGGAAAACAGTAGAAACCAACAGCAGCAGCAGCAACAACAACAACAACAACAAAAGCAGCGCACGACACACACACACATACACAAACAAAAAGAATGGCCCCAAAAAGAAAAAGAAGAAACAACAACAACAGAAGAGAGGAAAAAAACTGGTAGGACAACTTTTTGTTTCGCCTGATAGAAATCCACACACACAAGTCAAGTCAAACTCGTACTCAAACTTAAAGTCAAGTTAACAAAAAATAAATAAAATTAAATACAACAACAACAGCAAATCCCCCAAGCTGACTTTTTTTTTTTTTTTGCTATTGCTAATGCTATTTATTGCTGACTTGACTCTGCGACTGCGCTGGCTGCAGCAACAGCAGCAGCAGCAGCGATCGCGCCTAATTTTGCATAACAGACTGTTGTTATGTTAGGTTAACAGTCGAAAATAATGGTGGGACAGCAATAACAGCGCTCAATTGGTCGCGCGGCGTCGTCACGATTTATGAGAGCGCTAGAACAGTGGGAGAGAGCGGTAGACCAGGAGAGTGAGCAGGACCTGGTAAACTATGGATGGGCAAAAAAAAAAAATAAAATAAAAAAACAATATTGCGCAAGACAAAGTCGATCGGGTTCTGTGAACCCCACCTAACACACGTACACACATTACTTATAAAAGTTACAAAAGCAGTGACGGTCTCTTGTTATTGTTGTTGTTATTGCTTTGACTCGCTTCAATAGACAACAGCGCACACGCATAGCCAGCCATACAGCTGTGTGTGTGCTTCAGAACATGCAAAGGTATAAAATAGGTGTGTATAGGTGCATGCATGTGGGTAGGTAGAAACCAGTATGGTTTGGTCGTATACAATGTATTTGTTATTTATTTTTTGTTATATTTGCGTTTGATACCCTGTATTTAAAGAATAGTGGTAAAAAGTTGGTAGCAAATATGTCCATAATCATTATCAGTCTAAAGCTAAAAATAACTACATAATTTATAATTTACCAATTTCCTTTACAAAATGTAAATACTTCAAATTATGTCAAACGAGGTATCTGCGAGTCGAGCGAGTACAGATCGTACCTGTATCAGTTGCGTTTGTCACCAGCGTAAAGTTGGCTTGAATAAAGAACGCGCGTGCAGTGCATGAAAATAAGAGAGTCCCCGTGCGAAGGGAGAGCGAGAGAGCACAGAGCACAAATGCTCGATCCAAAGAGTAAATCAATGCAACTTTGCAAAGCAGTAACCGACGAGTACACGCACACGCACGCACACTTACACAACCAAGAGCCCGCACATGTTTGTTTACATACGCAAAGAGTTCTTGCTGTTTCTCTTTAAATGCTGCAGGATATTTTGAAGCATAAATCAATTACAAGAGCAGCTGATTATGCATGCACATATACAAATGTACATATGTAAGTGTATATATGTAAAACAAATGTGTATGCATGTACATACTTATATTCTATTTCCTAATTTGAAACTTCATTGAAGAGCAATGCTATTTCGTCTCTCTTTCAATGCTGCTTTCATATTCTAATTTCACTGGAACTCTTTCACCATATTCAAGTTTTCTGCATGCTGTGCTAATCATGTATCGATTATGCAATAAACAGGGTATAGCGAAAGATGAATCATTTAACATAAAATATTTCCGGTTTTAACAATGGGAAAATCAAGCAAATCACATTTACTTAATTATATATCTCTAGCCATTCATGAATTCAAAAATTAAGTCAATATAAGATAAGAAAAATAAATGGAAGTACGATATCAACATTTGGAATACGAGTTATTTCGTAACGTGGGAAATACGTTACACGGGTGCATGTATGTGTATGTGTAGGTATGTATGTTTGTTTTACGTACTATATTTATGTATTCCAAAATTAATATATGTATGTATGTATTTTCAATATGCAAATAAATATAAAGATGTTGTGCTCTCTTAACTGCTCTCTTATCGGTTACGATCGATGGCTGGCAGATAGAGAGAGCCAACGCATGCGCGTATTGCTTTGTAATTAAGAGTGTAAGAGTAAACAGTGTGAGAGTGAGATTGTGGAGTGTAGAAAGATAGAAAGAGAGAGAGAGATGGTGTAAATAACGCACCTGCTTCTGGTTTGCCAACAACAGCGACGTCCAATTCGCTGTTGCTGAGATTGTTCTGCAATTGCAGCAGCCCCGTGCCGCAAGTGCTTGAGCTGGTGATGTTTTTCATGCAGCCAGCTTTTTACTGTAAGTACCTATGTATGTATATGTGTAAGTACGTACGTACGTCTGTCTGTAGTATGTATGTATGTCTATATGCAATTGTAAATGGGATGCTGATGTCACAGCAACATACACGAACGAACGAACGTTTAACTATTGCTATTTTAGCCGATGTTAACTGTTTTCACTGTTGTGTTTTACTTGCTCTTATCAGCATTGATAACGCTCCACAGCGCTTGTACGCGTTCCACTTGTTACCGTGTTTCAAATCACTTTTTTTTCTTTTTTCTTATGCCGTTCGCACTTCACATTATATGTTGAGAACTAAAAAAAAAATTGAATTGCAAAGATTTATGAAATGCCAGTTCAAAGGCAATTGGAGTTGAGATTTTTGTCCATGTTCCCCTCTTTTCCTTTCTTTGAAACGTACGCGCGCGCGCGCACCTCTCTGCCGACTCTCTGCGTCTGCGTGTGTGTATGTGACGCGTCTACGTTAACAGCATATATATGTGTATGTATGTATGTATGTGTGTTGTGCCTTTCAACAGAAAAAAGGTGCAGCAGGCGTTGCGAGAGCAGAATTGTAAAAAAGAGCAAAAGAGCGCAAAGAATGGACGAACGCGCGACGCTTTGGTAATTTTCTGCAGTGCTCGGGTCGCGCCTAATTGAAGCTTTTGCTTAAAGCGCAAATGTTGTTGTTGCTCATATTGTTGCTGTTGTTGTTTTTGTCTGACCCACGCACAGTGGCTTTTTATACATACACATGTATGTATGTATGTATGTACATATACAAATCTGTTTTGTTTTCCCCCTTTGCACCAGTGCAAAAAAAGAATCAAGCAGACACACATACAGGCACGCGTATAAATATATATATATATGTGTGTGTGTGTTTGTGCATGCGTGCTTTTTTTTTTTTTTTGAGTGGCTCCACTCTTTAAGATGTTAAACTTGCCGCACACACACAAACAAAGTCATTTATCTTGTATTGGCGTTTACATATGTGTGCGTATTTATGCAAATTCAGATGTGTGCATGTATTAGCATTTAACTACACACACACATACACGCGGAATAATTGCAATTGAATGAAATCTGGAAATATGATTTTTGTTTTTAATTTTTTGTTTGTTTGCAGTTTTTTTTTAATCTGTTGGGCCGCGTGGGCGCACTTGTGTTGCATTTAGTTTTGTTTTTCAAGAAGAAGCAGCGCATATGTATGTACATACATCATGGCCAGCAAAACACGATCAGCGCCTAAATTTATCTGAATGAGTTCACAAACACACACACATAACAAACATTGTAACAGATAAAAACATTGATACAGCAGCAAAGCATTCATAAAATTAAAATCTTTTTAAGTTTCTGTATATTTGAAGTTAAAACATTAAATACACAAATCAGCACAAAAAAAAACAACAACAACATAAATGTATATGTACATACATATGTCTATAAAATTAACATACAAAAAAACACGGCAAAAATAAATAAAACAATTACATATCTACATACAATAAAAGATTTATATATATGTGTGTATACACACACACACACACACGCACGCACGCAAAACAATCGCACAGAGTCCCGCACGTCGATCTTGCGAAGAGTGTGTGTGTGGGGGGTGAGCAGAGAGAGAGTGTATGACGAGACGAGGCGAGGCGATCACGCAGACGCGGCAACGATGACGACAACGAAAAAATCGCGGAAACACTGCGAAACACGCAACGCGCAGAAGCGAGAGAAACTCATCGACTGAATCTGAATCAATACAAAGAACGACAGTAGCTCGCTCGCTGCTGGCCCGACTGACTCTAGCAACACACAACACGGCTCCGTGTCTGGGCTCTGTTGCTGCTGCCTGTTTGACTGGCTAGCTGGCTGGCTGACTGGCTGGCTGGCTGGCTGTGTATTTAGTTTGCGCTAACACAGAAACGATGACAACTACAACCGCACAGCAATATGATCAAGCCCCAAGCCGAATATACACAACATCTCACCAATACCAGCAACAACGAAACGTGCACAAATACACATACACACGACGCTCTCTTCATTCTTCTTCGTGAGCGCCTGCTGTTGATGGCATATACATACATACATACGTATACGTGTGACTAATACAGCGTGTAGTGCCGAATCGAAACCGAACCCAGCCGAGCACTGAGCCGAGTTGAGCTGCGCTGTTGCCTTTTGCCGCTCATTTACTTTGCACTCGATTTCGCTCACTTGTTGTTGTTGGCGCGACCAGGGCATAGAAGAACAACAGCAACAACAACACAGCAGACACGCTGCGATTGCCTCTACGTCTGTTTGGGCGAGTGTGTGCGTAGCAGTGTATTTCTGTTTGTGTTTGTAAAGAAAAGCAAAGTACCAGACATCGTCGTCAGTGGCGCTGTGGGGACGGGGTAGCAGCATTTTGCATCTGTACCCAAAACAGGCTAAAGAGTCCACTAAAGCAGGTAGGCCAGCAACAGAAACATGTATGCGCATGCATACAAACATACATACATACATGCACATGTACATGCATACATACATATGTACATGCAATACAGGCATATTCCAGAATATGGGGCAGGCTTTGATTTGGGTAACACTCTGTTACACGCATTTACAGGATTTACAGATTTTATAATTCATAATCTGTTAAGCTTAACATAATCCGTACTGTTGCACGTTTTCCATGTTAAAAAGGGAATATACATACATAGCTCAAAGTTTTATTACGTGAAAATTTGATTAAAAATCATACACAAATATATGTAAATAAAATATAAGCGTTAATTAACGATCATTTGGCAAATAAATGAATACATGGGTAAATTTGATGACTGGGATAAATTCAAATGAAGTGGTAATCATTTGTTAAAATACAATAGAATTAAATGCTGATGCTGGAGAACTAAAGACAACTAAATATATTCATACAAACATACATACATATATACAAAACTACAAACACACACATACATACATACATACATACATACATACGTACAGACAAAGTTAGCAAGCAAGTTTAACAACTACCAGATATACATACATATGCATGTGGCTATATGTATGTATGTGTGCATATGTATGCGTTTTTCTATGTCTGTTTGTTTGTCTGTATTGCGGCTACTCTCAGACGACACTCACATGTGTTGTGTGCTTTACTTTGTTGTTGTTGCTGCTGCTGTTGCGCTGCTGCACGTCGTGTCGTCAGCTGTGGAAAGAGAGAGGCTGCTTAATGCAGGTGGCGGTCGGTGGATGGTGAAAGAGCAAAAGGAGTTGACGCCGCTGCCGCTGTTGCTATTGTTGTTGTTGTTGTTGTTGTTGCTGCTGCTGCTGCTGTGCTGGGCAGTTTCTTGGTTAACTGATGATGCAGCAAATAAGCGGATAAGGCGTCTGATCTTGTCGCTCATTGTTAGAAAGGAACAAGTTTTTCTTTCTTCTTTTCAATATAATCTTTTACCCATTTTCCTAAGCAGCGCCAGCGTTCAACTTTGCATTCGTATCAGTGTGTGTGTGTGTGAGAGTCTTCGTGAACGAAAAAGAGCGACAGTGAGAGAGAGAGAGAGTCGAAAAGAGAGTGGCAGCGCCAGTTGGGCAGAGAGCACACATGCTGGGCGTAACAACGGCTCTCTTTTGGAGCTCAAATAAGAAAGAAGACACAAAAAAAGCTTACGCGCGTGTTGCTTGCGCTGGAATGAGATCGCTGTTAAGCTGTGCACGCTCTTAACAGCAACTCTGTTAAATTAACAGACATTTTTGAAATATTTTCACCATGAGTGTACAGCAGCGGCCAGTAGCAGCAGCAGCAGCCGCAACGGCAACAACAACAATAATAGCAACAACATTAGCAGCAGCAGCTACTTCGCGCCAATTGCTGACGTTGAGTTGCTTTTGTTTACACGAACACATACACACACACTTACACTTAGGTTTGTACATAAACCTTTAAGTATGTATGTATGCACATTTCATTAGTACTCGTAAGGTGACTTATTTATTTTTGTCAAAGCGTCACACCTGTCTGCGTGTGTTTGTATTTAAGTGTGTGTGTGCGTGTGCGTGTGTTTGTTAGCCACTAAATGGTCAATAACAGTTCAAGCTCTTTTTTTTACCAAATTTCTATTCTCAGCGTAACTGGTTTTAGCTTGATTACATTCACTCGTACATATGTACATACATATGTATGTATATGTATTTATGTATTTATGCGTCTAACTTGCTTGAAAGCTCGTATTGTTTTTTAAGCTGCTATCGATATCACTTTGTAGCTATCGATTAATTTGATATATGCTGAGTTCTATGGGATTTTCTTGATTATTCGACGATTTTTTCAAACTTTACTTATATATGTATACATATGTAATTATCATAACTGGACGGATTAAGGCATCTGTGTATCTAAATATATATGTATATCTATGTTAACATATGTACATATACATAGCATATCTATGTATGTATGTGTGCATGTATTCTTATTTTCCATTTCATTTCTGAACTTTCTATTGAAAATTGGTTTTCCCATTTTGTGTACAGTCAATTTAAAGAAATATTTTTTCAATATTTTTGCTTTATTAGCACCTGTAAAACTTGTTAATATTTAGATGTAAGTTTAACAATAAAATTAATTAACTTGCTAATAAAATTCTTTTAAAATTTTGTCTAATATCTGGCTTTATATTGTCTATATTTTAGTTTTTCCCAAAGAAAAAACTTGCTGCCGTACGAAGACATTTTTGGAGCACTATGTTATGATTATGATATGATTATAATAATGAAGTTATATTAAGGGATCAGTCATCGTTGAAACTAATGAAAATATATTTTAATAATGTATCTTTTGTGGTTATTTATTATAAATATTATTAGATTTTATTTTTACTTCTTCTTCTTTTAATATTTTAATAAAGTAATGCTTAGATAGCATTAAAAAATAAAAAATAAAATACAATATAATATATGGATATAGTATACAATAAACATAAATTGTTTATAATACCCTCTCGAAGGTCATAGAAAACAAATCTATTTAACAAAATGATTTTAATTGGCAAAAAAAAAAGTATATTGAAAATGTGTTTAAATTTATATCCGACTTACAGTGCGTATACGAGACATGCGCATGTATACGCCTATGTGTGTGTGTGTGTGTGTGTGTGTGTGTATGTATTTGCGAACAGTTTATCAGCTGCCATAACAATGATGTGCTGTTCTTTATGAACTTAACATTATGTGTGAAAGGCAAAGCAGATGAAGATGATGAAGAAGAAGCAGGCGCTGCAGGCAGTGGCAGTGGCAGCGGCAGCGGCAGCGGCAGAGGCAGTGACAGTGGAAATACAATACAAATAACAACAATAACAATAACGACTATATCAACAGCGACAAGAACAGCAACAACAACAATAAGAAGAAGAACAACTATAATAATAATAATAATAGCAAGTTGCGTGAGACGTTCAACTAGAATGAGTGTGTGTGTGTGTGTGTGAATGTGTGTGTAGAAATTAATAAGTTCCAGTTAAAGACCAACTGAATCATTTGTTGTCGCACAATCAGACAAGCAAACATAAAACACAGATGAACACAAATACAAACACAAACACTGAAAACACACACACACACACACTAACGAAAAATAAAACAGCTGCGAATTTGATGTCCAAGAGTGAAGTGGAGAGTGCGAGAGAGCGGACAGGAAGATGGCGAACGGCTGTTAGAGTGCGAATACGAGTGCGAGCGAGATAGCTAGAGCATATTAGACTATGCAGAAAATGAAACCATTTGATCAGTGAGAGAGGCAGAAGAAGAAGGAGGAGGAGGAGGATGATGAGAGAGAGAGAGAGACCCTTTTTAATAACTTAGCGGAGTTGCCTTAGCTACTGCATAGGTATAGATATGAATTTATGCCTGGGTATGCCCGACTACAAAATACCCTGGGCTGCATATCAAATTGTAGACGCCTTTGGGTATGCTCAGCTAGTAGATACCCTGAGCAGCATATTTACATTAGCTTAGCTTATGCTCGACTAGAATATACCCTAAGTTGTATATGTAACTGTATATAAATTGAAATGCGCTTCAGTTGGATATGCACAAGTAGAAGATACGCTGCGCTGCATGAGATTGTACACAAAGCACACATATTGGGTATGCTTAACTAGAAGATACCCTGCAACTTTATATGCCTCACTATAATATAGCCTCTACATTTCATCTCTCTGCATGACAAATATGTATATATGTATTTATCGAAGTATGAAGGCTTATATGCAATTGTATGGAAATACAAATATGATTCTTCCAGCCAGCCTGACTTCACTCAGATCAGATGGTATAGTAGGACAAGCCGGAAAAGTTGCCGGCCAATGACTGTATGGCAGCTTCCGATTCAGCGGAGCCCGTTCTCCCTTTGTTTTGGTTGGCATGCTTCTCATTCGATTCACGGCGTTCTTTTTCATGGTGACAGCGCGGTCGTCGCAGCACAGTGGTAGTAGAATCATCCGGATGCTCGATGGGCTTGCGCGGATCCTGGAAGCCAAGAAAGACGTCGGTCTTCAGATTGCGATACAGCGGTACGGGCAGACAAGCCGAGTGGAGTATGCGAGTTTTGTCATTGAGTTTCTTTTTCTTTTCGATGGCTTGAATGTGTCGCGATTCCTGCAATAGCTGTTCCGCCTCTATGTCATCCTCCTCCTCCTCCTGCTCCTCCTCCTGCTCATCGGATTCGTCCGATGTGGAGCTCGGTGTCGGCAACTGCGGCGGATCACCCAAAAATGCCTGCTGCAAATACTCAAAGGGCTGGCGCGTAAACGACAACATCTCACAGAATATCAAATCCTGTATGGTATAGAAATCGTTGAGCACATGCTTCATATAGCTGGACATCAAGCCACTATAGGCATCCGGCCAATTGGAGAGCGAAAGGACACACCACAGCTGATACGAGTGGACACCGAGCGGCACATTATTCATTTTCTTCTGCAAATGCTCCAGGCTGCTGAGCAGCATATAGCTATTGCGGTGTGCCTGCATTATGGCCGGTTGCTCCCATTGGGGCGGATCGAACGGATGGTTCCGACACAGCTGGGCACAGCCCCATATATAGGGCAAGACGTTACGCTCATCGATCACATTGTGGCTGCGCTCGTGGCTGATTGTCAGGCGAAAGAACGAGCTGACGCGACGCACCAGATCCAAATAGCGTTGGAATAGCAATAGGGCGGCTGCCACAGTATCATCGGCACCCAATATGCCCGACTTGAACAGATTGCACATATAGAACACGAACATCAGCTCATGGCCGGGCCCATAGTCATATTGCTGCAGGCTGCCAAACGAACGGGTCAGATATTGGGCCAGCTCATTGATGTGCTGGCAATGGGGCTTCACCTGAAGCTCCAATATGGAGTAGACACGCTCCTGGACCAGCTTCAACCAGTGCTTGTACGCTCGATGGCATTTTTGGCGCAACGACATGGTCGAACCCATTCTATTGATCTTGTCGTCGCCGACGCAGTGCAGCATGCCATGTCCAATGCCCAATGGATGGCATTCGTGAACCAAGCGCTCCAGCCAGTTGAATATCTTGCACAATTTCTCCATCTGCTTGGTGACCACAAAGTCCTTGCCGTTCTGCACGTGACCCTGTATGGCCATGCTTGTATTATTGATGTAGGCAATCAAATCGTTGTAAGCATGCGAACGCTTCCATTTCCCTAGATCTGCGGGCGTACGAACCGGCTTCGTGAAGATCTTTTGAGCGAATGATGCCGCCTTCAGGGCATCCTCGGTGGGATCGTCCACAGTGTGTATCGGTCTGCTGCTCATCTCAATTTTACACTAAACTGTTATTCTAAATAGAAATATATATATGCATGTATATTTGCAATCGAATCGAAATTGTATGTGTTATGGAATGAGTTTTGATACCGAGTACAGAGCCTATTCGGCAGCTAGGCTCGAAAACTTTTGAATTTTATATTTTCCTCACCCCCCCCCCCCTCGTTGCTCACAGCTTGCTTAGTTAAAATGAAATGTATAACAGTTGACGTAGATTAGTCGAATTTGTGCATTCACTCTAACAGTCTTAGGTTATGGGACAGCTCTGTTAATGGCATGTTACGTTGCTGTCACTGCAACAGTGGAGCTAACAGTAGCAGCAGCAATAACAGTTGTGTCTCTCTGTGTCCATCTCACCTTCTCAGTGTCTTTTTGTATAGTTTGGTCTCTCTTTCCCTTTCTATTACTTTCTTGCTTGTTCTCCTCCTTCTATTCCTCTTTTTCGTCCTCTTCCTCCTCCTTGTTCTCCTCTTGTTTCTTGTTCTACTCCTTCTATTCCTTCTACTCTTTCTCTCTCTACTCCTCCTCTTTCTACTTCGTCTCCTTCTACTCCTTCTGTTTCTCATTCTCTTTTTCATTTTACTCTTTCTCTTTCTACTCCTCCTCTTTCTTGTTTTCCTTCTTTTATTCCTTCTACTTTTAGTCCTTCTGCTTCTCATTCCCCTTTTCCTTCTACTCTTTCTCTCTCTACTCCTCCTCTTTCTACTCCTTCTGTTTTTATTGCCTTTTCCCTTCCACTTCTTCCCTTTCTACTGCTCCTCTTTCTACTACCTTCTACTCTTCATTCTAATTCCCTTTCTACTTGTCTTCCTGCAGTTTCTTCTCGCTCTGTCTCTCTGCCTTTTTCTTCCCCTTTCTCTGTCTTCGCCTCTTTTCTCTTCCTCTCTCCCTCTGTCACTCCTCTTTGCACATCCAACCTTCCCATGCGATTCTCATAAATGCTAAATATGTGGTATTTTTATACCCTGAACCCATTGAAAATGGGAAATCAGGGTATAATGGTTTTGTGAAAAGTATGTAACAGGCAGAAGGAATCATCGCAGACCCCATAAAGTATATATATTCTTGATCAGGACGATGAGCTGAGTCGATATAGCCCTGTCCGTCTGTCCGTCCGTCCGTCCGTCCGTCCGTCCGTCCGTCCGTCCGTCCGTCTGTCCGTCCGTCCGTCCGTCCGTATGAGTGCGTCGATCTCAGAAGTTATAAGAGCTAGAGAGCTGAAATTTTGTATGTAGACTCGTGTATACCATACGCAGTACGAGTTTATCATATTTTTTCGATAACTCATTCGATATCTTTTTTATCGAGGATAATCGATAAATTGATATTGTTTTTTCAGCCTAATTTCAACACTTTTAGACATAGAGTCTTCAGATTTGTTGTGTATATACATTTGATGGATACACACATTTTGCCATTTACAGATTTTGGATACCACGCCCCCTTCGCCCCCAATTCATAAAAAACGTATTTCAAGTACTAGAGACTTGTGCTTTGGAGTGTACACACATTTACACATTATGATTACGTTCTAAAAGTTTCATTAAGATCATACGTCTACAAAAGAAATTATTCAACAAATAAATTCGCATAATGTGGCCCACACTACAGCGCTGCCCAAGCGCAGTCGCTGCTTACTGCGTAGTTAGCAGAGCGCGGTCTTATGCGTGTGGGTGGATGCATGTGTATGTATGTATGCATGAAAGAAGTGCAGAATGATTAGAATATCAGATTGGAGGGTTCAGGGTATCCCCTAGTCGAGCAGTCTCGACTAGAGCCTTCTTACTTGTTGTTTTTATTTCCCAAGAAAACATTACATTCGATTTGGCTAATTAAATGAATATGCTTGTTTTTGCATACCTGCTAACTGGAACTGTACTCTCTATATACGCCCATTCACTAATTATGATCATAATAAAACTGAAAACAAAGTCATATAAAGTTCATGCAGTCATAGATCCCAATCTTTAGGAGTGCTCCTATCGCAATTCGCTCTCAGTCTCTCTCTCTCTCTTTCTCTCTCTCTTTCTCTCTATCCTTCTCTTTTTCTCTATAGTGGCTAAAATTGACGTAGCTCTGCCACTCAAAGTTTAGATAGCCCGAACATGGTGCAGTCGCTCAATGGACTCAATGACAAGATCCAGTGCCAGCTAGCGAGACGTACAGTGAAGTTGTGCCTGTACCTTATATATATTTAAGTATATATAAGTCTTTTCTTCAAGTACTTATAATAGTATAAATATAATATGGGAAATCCGCTATGGTTCATATTTTGGCTGCTTGTATTGATCTTGATCTCGTTCTTTGTGGCAATTGTCGGAGCTTTCTTCTACATTTGGGCATATTTATTGGCCCAATGCTGCAGCTGCTTTCGGGTGAGTTATCGAAGAGTCCTTACTGTATTATATCGATAATAATAATATTATATTTTCTGCAGAGTGTCGCCGACTTCTTTTTGAAGTGGCTGCAGTTTCCAGGGTATTCAGCGGCCGCCATGCTCAATTGCCAATCGTTGTGCTAGGCTCAATAATGGCTTATCGAAACCCAAGCAATATCATAGTATTTTCGTTTCATCGGCTCGCCTCAGCAGAGCTGGGCCAAAACACTTAACGCCCACACCGATGCAAGACAATCAGCGAGCGGCCAATAGATTAGCCTTTCCGATAAGCAAAAATAGGTTCCACATTGTGAACAGGGCACACAGACATGCTAACAATATCTTAACTTTTCTTTGAATATATATATAGAAAATATAAATACTTATATTGCATGAATCAGCCAAGTATCCGTCACTATGTTGCGTTTCTGTTGATTGTCTTTAAACAACTCTCTTATCAAATATTGTATATTAATATTAAAAAGTTTGTATTATTTAATTAGTCACAAAAGTTTACTATGAGATCGTATTATTTTTTTATAGATATATGTATAAGAACGTTCAATAAAATTGGCATTCTCCAAAGCAAATTTGATCAGTGAATATTTGAGAATATATCTATAATCCGTGTACAAGGATATATGATAGAGTCTAGGATCTATAACTTAAGATCTTGAATATTGGATATACATAAGAACTAGAATCTGTGATATTTATCTAATGATCTATGATCTAGAACTTAGACTCCTCAATCTATTGTCCACGATCGAGATGAATTTATTATTTATGATCTATGTTTTTTAGTCCTATAAATATGATCTATGATCTATGATCTATGATACTGTGATCCATGATCTATGATCTATGATCTATGATCTATGATCTATGATCTATGATCTATGATCTATGATCTATGATCTATGATCTATGATCTATGATCTATGATCTATGATCTATGATCTATGATCTATGATCTATGATCTATGATCTATGATCTATGATCTATGATCTATGATCTATGATCTCTGATCTATGATATTGTGATCCATGATCTATGAAGTGTGATCTATAAGCAATGAGCTGGAGTCTATGATCTATATATCTATAATTTAAGATTTTTCGCATAATGATATATGTTTTTTTCCATACATACGATCAGTACTTTAGAATCTCAGGATCTATATCATGTGTTTATTTGTCTAAAACCAAGAAACTAGTTCAAGGCAGTTTAATACTAAAGGATTATTCATATATATATCTAAGTAAACACTAATTCGACTAATTCATTCTTGTTTCTTGTCATTCTTCCAGGGTATCTGCTAGTAAATCACAACTCGAAATGAACTTTGAAGCTTTTCAAATTTCTGCACTCGTAACTATGCAGAAAAGATATGATTAAGGCGTCCAGTTAGTTTTCAATGACATCATGAACTTATCAAGAATCTGTAATCTATATACATATATGTATATATATATATACATATATACATTTATAAAAATATCATTTTAAAAAGTCATTAAGCTAATGTTATCAGGCAGTGATAATGTCTCAAGAGCTGCAAGGCTCAACGATTCGTGTAGATGCATAGATATATGTATGTATATACGGAAAGCTATTGAGGTAGATTTGCATAGATACACATATAGGTATATGTATACATATATATAAAATATAATCTTGATATAGCTGCTGAGTGGATAAGGTGGGTGGGGCGCATGTAAACTATGGATCATTGTGGGATTAGCGCTTTTTCTTGTTATTACTCTTTTATATTCTTTTTGCAAAAAAAAAATCTTGAATTTATTTATTTTGCTTTGCTTTGCTTTGCTTTGCTTTGGCTTTTGGATCGCTGCCAAATTGTGAAGAGGAAGAGCAATTATCTAAAAATAAAATGCGCTGCGCTGCGCTGTGTCGGCAATAGATAGAGAGCTAGAGCTAGAGCTAGATCTAGATAAATACATACATACACACACACACACACACACACTCATACGCCAATGCATGTATTCGCCATGCATATATGTATGTGTGTGTGTATGTATATATACTTGTATATATATATATACATATATCTATGTATCTGTATGTGCTCGCTGCTTTGTGCTCTCGCTTAGCATCTATGAAAATACAGCTGGGTGTATGCATGTGTGTGTGTGTGTGTGTGTATTCCATACATACATATGTATGTCTCGTGTGCCACGCTGTGGAGACCGTGGGCGCTTGTACAATGCCCTGCAGCAGCAAAGCGAACCGAGCAACTGATGCGATTGCGGTTTTAGTTTTAGTTTTAGTTTTACATTTATTTTATTTGTTTTCGGATCTTGAATACCCTTACTCAAAGTCCTATTTTGAGCTCCAATTGTTGTTGTGTGTGTGTAAAATATATAAAATCTCATCTTATATCAAACATTGAAGCCTGAGCCAAACTTGAATCTCAGCGAATTGAATGAATCCTTTGGGTAGATCCAAAAATGTGAACTAGTTCAATTCAATTGCAGCAATAATATGCTAATCAATAGATGTTAAATATCATTGATCATAAATATAAATTTATGAAATATTTATATGTATATAATCTATATTACATATACAAAATAAAATAATATAAATGTAAAAAAAATATATATATAAATAAAAAGTATATATACATATGTATATCAATGTACTTTCCTAGGGTATTCAATTGAAGGCTCTCTCTCTCTCACTCTCTCTCTCTGTCGCTTTTGTTCTTTTTGCGAAACAACAACAACGAAATAAGCAACAAACCCTATCCCGTTGCCCATTTCCCACAGTCATGCCCAGACGCAGGTCCATGGATGATTATGGCTATTATATGCGATCGCCCACGCATTGTCGACTATCTGTGCCACATCGCGCGATCCGCCTCGGAGTAATAACTGAATGGCGACACACTCTCATGCCCACCTCTCTGTCCACCTCTCTGTCCACCTCTCTCCACCCCTCTCCTCTACTCGCTTTGCTGGTTATGTGAACATTTTAAGCATTTTATATTCAGTTTAGTAAAGTCCATCATAGTTAGCCGCACCTGTTATCTGTGCACAATGCTCTGATGCAACATCCCAGCGAGTCCAGGGACTGCACGACTGCCAGCTGCTCTGTCAGGGGACAGTATTGAAGAGAGAGAGAGAGAGAGTGAGAGAGAGAGAGAGAGAGAGAGAGAGAGAGAGAGACAGAGAGAGAGAGAGAGAGACAGAGAGAGAGAGAGAGAGAGAGAGAGAGAGAAAGATAAAGATAAAGATAAAGAAAATCAGTGGAACAGAGAGAGAGAGAGAGAGAGACAGAGAGAGAAACATAAAGAAAATCAGTGGAACAAATAGAGAGAGAGAGACAGTTTTTCGCTCTTTGTCTCGTTCGCTGACTTCTTCTTCCTTCTCCTTCTCCCTATCTTTCTCTCTTCCTTCATATTTGTCTCTTTCTATTACCTTTAAAATGAAATGAAATTTTGGTAAACAAAAAGAGATTTAACCAGAATTAAGAATATATATAACAAGTAAGAAAGCTCTAGTCGAGACTGCTCGACTACGAAATCCCCTGAACCCGTCTTTTTGCTTACAAAAGAAACACACACACACATATGTACATAGGCACATATAGGCACGCACGCATAAACACGCATGGGCTGCAGTGTGGGCTTATCATTGAAACTTAATTATTTAATAAGTTTTTTTGTGGACGTACGTTCTTCATGAAACTTTTAGATTGTGATTATATCATTACTATGCGTGTATGTGCCGAATCTCAAGTCTCTAGTATTTGAAATACGCATTTTACAAAGGTGAGGGTGAGGGGGTGGATATAGGGGTGGGGGGTGAATTATAACAAAAACCGAAATTCTAAAAAGTATATATGAGTCTACGTTTAAAATTTGGAGACTCTAGCTCAAAAGATGTAGGAGATATAATTTAATAATTGACATTCGATAAGGTTTTTCATCGATAAAAAAATAATCGGACAAGTTATCGAAATTATGTGATAAACTCGATATGCGCGTGCTATATACGGACATTTTAAAAAAAAGTTGAAGTCTCTAGCTATTGTATCTTCGGAAATCGACGCGTTCAAACATACGGACAGACGGACAGACGGACAGACGGACGGACGGACGGACGGACGGACAGACAGACGGACAGGGCTAAATCAACTTATCTCGTCGCCCTGATCAAGAATATATATACTTTGTGGGGTCTGCCACGCCTCCTTCTGCCTGTTACATACATTTTAACAAAACCATTATACCCTGATTTCCCATTGAAAATGGGTTCAGGGTATAAATATATAGCAAGATTTCGCGCTGCCTTTTTGCCTGTACCCATAAAAAAGGATCGCATCAGCACCACGCCCACCTCCACAATGCTCACACTCCAGAGCATAAATTAGCGGCTAAATGAAGCTAACTAAGCTTTTGCCTCAGGTACTAACTTCACTCAGTCATTCAGTCATTCAGTCACTCAGTCATTCATGAGTCATTTCAGACTTGTTCATGTTATTCAAAAACATGTTGCCAATAAGTATTTGTGTTTCTAAATCTCTTCCATGTGGTCAAAGCGAACATATGCAAATGATTTGTATGTGCCTCGCCTACCCTGGCACTGACTGATATAACAGTATATACATATATACCTATACATATACATATATATATGCATGTATATATCTTTCTTTGGCATTACATAAGCCAATTTATTGACTGTGAAACGTGTGTGCGTGTGTTTTTCAATGCATTCGATTTGATATTGAATATTTTCGCCTTGAATTATGCAGAAATTTTTGTGTACGCCTCTTATCTGGTCTTTGGCTCAATGTGTGTGTCTCTGCTTCTTCTGCTTCTTCTGCTTCTTCTCTTTCTTTTCTATGCCCATCATCAATTAGGCGTACAAAATTTACACCTGTCCGTGCGCTAGGCAAAGGCAACAAGTGCAACAGTTTGTATTATACAACAACAACTAGAACAGCGAGAACAATGCAAATAAATGCCATCTCGCTCACGCGCATTGTCATTGTGAACGGTTGATGGTGTGGGTTTAATTTGGATCCCTGCGCATGATTCGTGCTTCGTGCGGTACGTGCTCCAAGTGCTCCAAGTGCTCAACCGCTCAACCGCTCGTAATGTGCGATGTAATGTCAAGTGTCATAAGCAGACGCTGTGGATAATTCAGGCTGTGTGTGAAATCAGCTTGAATTTAGCCACCAGCAGCAGACACAGAGAGAGAGAGAGAGAGAGAAAGGGCTTTAAATGCAGTTGATTTGCACTTGAATGCCCATTCAGAAATGCCATATATATTTATATATATGTTTGTATATAAATATATATGTATACATATATGTGTGCAGATTTCCATAACATCAACAATAATAATAATTATGATGGACAAAAAGAGACGACGATGGAACACACTGAGCGGAACTATGGAAGACAAAAAACGTAGTTGTCAAAAAAAAAAAAAAAAAAAAAACAAAAGCTTTAGAATTATATAAAAATATATATAAAACATACAAATAAAAAAAAAAAAAAGATAAATAAATGCATATATATATTTTTTTCCTCCGTACTTATGTTAAACTCTAACAAATCAAAAACTAAAAAAAAAAAGTTGAAACAAAAAATTAAACTTGTATAAAAATATATAAAACATGAAATTAAAATTAAATAACATTTATATATATTTTTATTTTTATTTTTTTTGCTTAAACTCTAACAAATAAATTTCCATTTTATAAAAATATTATATTTATATATACATATACATATATATATATATATATATATATATATATATATATATATATATATATATATATATATATATATATATATATATATATATATATATTTTTATAAAATATTATATTTATTTATATTATATTTATTTATTTTTAATCAATTTACTGTATACAAAAGTGTTATCCTTTAGAAAGGATAGTCTGCCCTGAACTCTTAAGTTTAAAAAAATGTAAAACACTTTTGTAAATTTTGTAAATTGAATAAAAATAAAGTATGCCACAAAAAAAAAAAAAAAAAAAAAAAAAAAAATTAAAGTAAAAATATTTTTATTTCTTAGTTGTAGAAAAGTTTCAAGGCTTGGCATGTAGAATATCGATTAAGTAAAAATAGTAAAAAAATAAATTATATAATATATGTATGCATATAATCAGACCGTTAATTTCTTTAAATAACAGAACAGAGAATTCGAAAATTTAATAACAATTTTTTGCTTAAATGAAATAATAATGCATATGAAAACTGCGGCAGCATCATTTTGTTAAGATGGGGCTCTAGATAAATAATTAAATGCACACACACACACACATACACACACACACACACACACACACACACACACACACACACACACAGAGGCAAATAATAAGTGCTTGGGTTCATTTGACCAATTTAATTATGAAGTTAATTACGAGTGCAGCTGAAATTCCAGCAAAAAAAAAAAGCGAGAAAAAACAACAGAAGAAGAAGAAGAATGTGTATACAATTTATTTATTGAGCAAACGCACAAACAATACGGTATTTGTTCAACAACAACAACAACAACAGCAATAATAATAAATAATAATTTAAAAAAAATAATAATAATAATAAAAATGAACTGCAAGTGGAAAAAGAAATATTTGCACAAACCAAAAAATGTATTTACACACACACACACACCGGCATATAATGCGAGCATATTTATTATTATTAAGCGACATAAATATTTGATTGAACTCTGACTCCACACACACACAATTGTGGGCGCTAGAGGCAGAGGCGGGGCGGTCAGTGGCAGCAGGTGGGCATGGTGCATTGGAGACACAGCTACAGCTACAGATGCAAATTGCGTCAATTATGTAGGAACGACGCCACGACGAACGGTTAATGAAATTCTCTGGGCTCCAAAATGCAATCGTAAAATGAACAGCAGCTCAAAGGCTCCAAATATGAGCGAATGCACATATGTATGTGTGTGTGTGTGTGTGTGTGTGTGTGTGCATGCATGTGCCTAGATCCCATATACAAACAAACAAACAAACGCACATGGAGCTGGCTGGCTGGTTGGCTGGTGCCCTGGCAGGTTGGCCGTGTGGTGGCTCCAAACATTTCATCTCAAATTGGAATTCAATCAAAATTGTTAATTAACATGTGCAGCCAACATGTTGGCTGGACGCAGGAGCATGGAGCCATCGAGCCGTGGAGCTATAGCGAATCGCAGCTGCAGCCAGTGCGCTTTGTGCCGACATTTAAATAACAATGCGAGATGAATGGGTCAAGGGGTGGGAGGAGGGGGGAGGGGGGAGTGCAGGGGCGGTATATGCACAAAAAATGCAGCTCAATGCAGTTGTACACACGCACACACACACACACACGCACACATAGACGCATCCAGTGGCATTCGCACATCAAAGAAACAGAGCAAAGCAAAAGTCAACTGCAGCAGGATGCAGCGAGTGCGTTCTAGCTGATGGCACTCGAAATACCCTATGAAAACAAAAGGCAGTGCGGAAGGCGAGATGATAAAGGCAGATCAATAAAAGCGAAATGCAATTGACTGACTACCAGCTATTAATTATTAACTATATCGATAATTATCGATTTTATAAAATGCAGCTAAACACAACGGATTCTTATTCAATTAGAATTAAATTAAAGTTCATAAC
Source organism: Drosophila aldrichi (assembly GCA_035045965.1). Lineage (NCBI taxonomy): Eukaryota > Metazoa > Arthropoda > Insecta > Diptera > Drosophilidae > Drosophila > Drosophila aldrichi. The sequence continues at coordinate 13,481,275 of JAWNOM010000484.1, read as the reverse complement.
ACATGAACAAACAGAAAGAGCTCTTAGAGTTCATTATATCAATCGATAGTTATCGATATTATAAAATATAGCTGATGAAATCTGATTCTTAGTTGGTAAGATTTTTATATCAATCGATAGCTTTCGATATTATAAATCAAAACTCATTCTCGATTTTAATCCCTTATTAGTTACATTTGTATATCTACATCATTATTATCGAGTTCGTTAAATTTAGTTAATTAAAACAAATTCATCTTGTACTTGTCTATAGTAAGTAGCATAATATTATATTATATAGTAGCATATATTATTAACTATAACTATTGATAATAGGAAATGTTTAGGAAGTAGATAATATCGATAAATGATTATCGTCCTTCTATGAATATTTATTTATTATAATTTAAAAGAGATTTTTAAGAGATTATTCCGATGTTTTGTTTTATATAGGACAGCATAATGCAAGCAAAGAAATCGATTATTATCGACATTAATATTATTTTTATATTAGCTATTCAATTTTCATTTTATATATATTTTTATCCAGCCCAAATCGACAATTATCCATATATAACACTTTTTGTATTCGATATATGCTATATATGTTAGCAAACAAATCGATAATTATCGATGTATACAAATTGTATACAAATGTATAGTCAATGGTAATGTTACAGCGAATTTCTTCAATTCATTCTGATATATGTTAACGATAACTAACAATATATGCATATATCGATAAGACAAATATTTGAAAATGTATTTTAATCAAAAGCTAGCTATTCAGTTAAATACAGAGTAGCACTCAATTGAGCATACCCGATATTTGCTAACATTAGCTTGCTTTCTTGCTGTCTGAGCTGACCTAACCACACAGGAGATGAAAGCTGAATTGAGTTGCGTGGGTAATGACAGCGATGTGTGTGTGTGTGTGTGTGTGTGTTGTTGTTGTTGTTGTCCTGATAACTGAGATCAGGCAGATATGCGAGATAAGCCAGCAAAAGAGAATGCGACTACAACAGCAATTATTCATCGGCAAATGCAATGAAATAAAACGCAGAGAAATTAAAGAGCCAAAATATGTGGTTAAATACAGAGGCAAAGCGGCAAATAAATAGAAATGTATATGGTATATATACATAGTATATATGTATGAATATATCAGTCTATACTTTAGCTATAGACGAGCTGTGTGTGCTGTCTGTGAAATACTAAAGAATGCAAATTTTGTTTATAACACCGCAACAATGGAATTTCAGCTCTCAGTTCTGCCTTGATTATATATATACATATATATTTTCCCTCTCTGATTTTCGGTCAAACAATGCGCAACTACGTATGGGCCAACAGACAGACAGACAGACAGACGAACGGACAGTTCGCCTGGTTGACTGACTGACTAAATGCTTGGCTGAATGACTAACTGAATGACTGCCTGCTGGCCAAGCGGACAGTGAACAGACCCTCGTCGGGTCGGACGACTGGGCTGACCGTAAGGGATGCACAAGCTGAGCATGACACAGAATGGAATTTTGATTGTGTTTGTTGCATTTGCAGCAGCCCATGGAAACCACCTACTGCCAACCAACTGGCCATGCCATGCCATGCCATGCCAAACCAAGCCAAGCCACCCACACTCAGCTAGCCATACGTCCATCCGGGCATCCAGCCAGACAGACAGACAGCCAGCCAGCCAGCCAGGCAGTCAGTACGTCAGCAGCAGGCAGCTGTAAACCGACCACCAGAGCCACTCCAAACCAAAGCCAACAGCCAAAACATCCACCACCCCAGCCACCCCCCATTGAGCGGAGTTTTGTGCGCTCTGATTGTGCAGCAACGTTGAAATTAATGCTGCACATATTTTCATTTACGGTTCATACTCCATTCTTTCATTCATTCGTTTTTAAAGCTCGCCGCATACAACACATGCATACCGAAATCTTTCAATTTGGGGCATATTAGCTAGGCGTATGTTATGCAACAATGTTCTGTTAAGTACACTGTTAAGGATACATATGTATGTATGTATATGTTTTATATATTTCTTCTCTAGTATACAGCTTTAAATTTTCAATATTTAATGTAAAAATGTATTTCTTATTTTCCATTTAATTTGTATCTGCTTTAGCAATACAAATACAAATGTCGAGTAAAAAATTCATATATCTGTTAAAATGCCTGAAATGTTAAGGAGAAAGATAAAATTGGCATGAAATCTGCTACTTTGCAGTCTAATGTTAAGAGCAAGCAATCTCTTATATAAATACACTCACTGTTAAGTTAGCAAATATTTTAACTTGATTGCAATGTTACAGTATAGCCAACTCTGTTAAATTGATTGCATGTTACAATTCCAGCTCTGCTAAGAAATATAAAGCTCTGTTATGTCTCTTCAGCAACTCTTATACAAATGTTGCTAACATAACGCCGTCTTATACAATATATAGAATTTTTGTCTATGTGCATATCTGTTAAGCAATAGCCTGACATTTTGCAAAGTTCTGCTGTCAGCATACTGTTAACTCGCATTGCATAGTGTATGCAGCTAGCTGATGTTTGTTTGCCTCGAATTTTCATTGTCTCTTTTTTGCCGGTATTTGTTGTTGTTTTTTTTTTGGCAATCTTTTTGCATTGTTGCCGTCAAATCGGTAGGCAGACAAATGAACAAGTGAATGTCCGTGCGGACAGAGTTGCAATTCAACTACATTTTGATTTGTGCTCCATTTTTGGCCACTGCACTGATAACGTTGTTATCGTTGCAAATGCCGAAAAAAAAACGAAACACATACAAATTTCATGGAAATCACAGCGAGATAAAAATGCGCCTCACGATGAAGCCAATAAAGCACGACTGCAATGCTGTCTCTATCCAATATATTCAATAATATAAACATGAAACAGAACTCTGTCTGTCTGCCTGCTAACTGTGGCCGATAAACAAATGTTAATAATACCTTAAAGGGACACCGTCTCTTATTCAAGTTGTAAATAAACAAATACATATATATGAGAAACGGAAGAAGCCAAGAGTGAGCTAATTGCATTGCCAGCTGTGTCGTGTGGCTGTCATAATACATGCACAGCTGTCAACATGTCGTATGATTGATCAGAGTCAACAACAGCAACAGCAACAACAGCAACAGCAACACAGAGATGACGAAATATAACAGAAATCAGAGCAATGAGCAAACGATTAGCCATTTTCTTTAGCGCATATAACAGTTGTCGCATATGCTGCATATGTTTGTATGTACATATGTATATGAATTTGTAAGTTAGTTTTTGTTTTAGCAAATATAACAGTTGTGTAATAGGTCTTTAATGAGCTCTTTAGCAATTATAACAGCTGAACAACTTGATATACATGTTTGTATTATTAATTGCAGACAATACAAATATAACAGATAGAAACTAAAGCTGTCTTCTTAGTAAATATAATACTATCCCTCAACTGCTGTGTGTAATTCAATGCAAAGTTTATTTAGTGCATATAAAACAATTGCAAAATATCTGTTTAAAAACTTATCTGTTTTAATCTATATGTATAGCGAATATATACATATAAATATTTTGCATATGCCTAAATTATTATATTCGCTTTATAGATTATAGCATATAAGTGCTTAAAGCACATTTTACCATTCTTATACTGACTTTAAGATGAGTTGTTAACAGTTGAGAGATCTGTTATAGTAAGCATAAGGCTGTACTTTAGCGAATATAAGACTTGAGAGAGAGCTGATTTATATGTGTTCTTTACATTAACATGTATAAGAGATATGTTATAAGAACTTGATGTTGACAGTTTAGTTTGCATATATAATAGTTTGAAATGTTAGTAACATTTGTTATATGAGCCTGAAAACAAGCTAAATAACAGTTTAAAGGCTTGTAGTGTATGTTTAAAATTAAGCTATTTTGCGTATATAACAGTTGTTATATTGCTTACTTTAGCACTTATGCACTTAGTCAGAGCTCTAATTCTAAATCTATATATAAATATTTTCTTTTATTTTTAGTTAGTTTGTTTTTTTTCCTGCAACTTTTTGGATTGGCTCAGCTTTGTTAGTCAAGCTCAACGCGGATTGGACGACATCTAATAACCTTCCAAAGCAGTTGTTGTTAACGTTTAGGTGGTTACATTTCAGAATTGAAAACATTTGCCATTATTGCACGTCTTGACGACATGTCAGCGTGATTATTTAACAAGGGCTTACGATTTTATTTAGCGCAAATAAACTGTAAAAAGTCACATAGCCAAAATGCGGTTGTCATCAAATTATGTGTGCATCGCTCGCGCTCGCTCTCTCTCTCTCTCACTCTCTCTCTATTCTCTATCGTATGCTGCCCTAGCTCCCTCTCTCTCTCTCTCTCTCTCTCTCTCTCTGTCTCTTCCTCTTCTACTTCCTTTATCGCTCTCTTTTTCTCTAGCTTATATCTTCTTTTTTTTCTGTTTTTATTTCATATGAATCATTTGTTTAGCGCCTGGAACCCAACTGGAACTGGACAACAATTGCTCCGCTAAGCACTCGTGTAATCGCATGAAGCACAGGCAAGCACAAGCGCTTATACAAAGCAAATTTTGGATACCCTAACAGACTTGCATTATATGCAAGATAAATCATTTCTATGGCTTTGAACTAGCTGAACTCAATCATTACTGCATATAAAGAACCACATTTCAAAAGTCTTCAACTGAGATTCCAATTCAAGCAGAGGGTTCATGAACCGAATCATCTGAACTGAACCATTCAGTTTTGTTCTTCCCTTTCTCTTAATATTTGCTTAATTATTGAATACAAAAAAAAAAAAAATAATAATAATTATAATAATAATAATATATGAAAAATTGATCAATCTAAAACCTAAAAATTAGTGAATTATATTAAAAAATATAAAAATTATATGTTTGAAAAATAGATCAATCTAAAAATTAGTTCCTTCCTTTCTCTTAATTTTTGTTTATTTAATTATATTTAAAAAAATATATAAAAATCATCTACGAAAAATAGATCAATTTAAAATCTTAAAATTAGCTGAGAATCATATTCATTTTAGTTCACGAACAAGTTGAACTAAATAATTTTGTTCAATGTTAATTTCACATATGATAGATATAAAGGAACTTCGACCAATATATCTCAATGGATATCAAATATTTTGTTCATGCACTGAACTATCTCAATTGATGGATTTTTTATTTAGCATATTTTGTTATTTTTAATATTTTCTTAATATTCCGAAAAATTTGTTCTATTGAAAGAAAGATTGATTATGAGCCTGATCTGTCTTAGCTGCAAGTGAGATTCTAGTTCTATAGATCTATTATTCTTAGGTGCATGAAGCGAACCAGTTGAACTGAATCATTTAGTCTTATGTGCATTTTTTTTAATGATTGATGAAGTTTGATCAATCGGAACTTCAAACGAGAATTGAAGTCAATTCATGAGCTGAAACTCAAACTAAAGCCAAAGGGTATATCGAGCACAATATCCCAATGACCCATAAAAATCTTGTCTAACAAGATTTCCCTTGCACACACACACACATATATGCATATAGATAAGTATGTGTCTGTATTTCATGACAAAATCGTAATGCTCTCAGCTAGCGTATGAAACTACAGCAAGAAACAAATAAAATACGCTGATTGTTAATAAAACGCTGCAAAAGTGACAAAAAAAAAAAAAACTTTAATAATAAATAAATAAAAAAAAAATTGCCTGCGATTGCAAAAAGCAGCTGAGCAGCTTTAGCTACAGTCTTGGACGGCAGAAACACATGTCCAATTGATGTCCACACAGACAACACTGCACATGTGTGTGTATGTGTGTGTGTGTGTGTGGGTAGACTTTGAGTGGGTGACTAGCTGCTGCTGCTGGCGGTGCTCATCGCTTATGACTAATAAATGCATGCATATGCGGTTGCCGTTGCTGCCGTTGCAGTTGTTGCTGCAGTTGCAATTACTGCTGTTGGCGCTGTGGCAATTGCATTGCTTGCAACAGCAAAATGAGTGCAAAACGAAACATTTTGAAATGCTTATAAAGACATAAAACATATTGGTAAATGAAAATGCAACAAACGATTGTAAGCATAAATAGCAAAACCAAAGAAACAACAACAACAACAACAAATAATGAAAATAAAAACAATGCAAAGGCAGCGGCAGCAACTGTTGCTGCAACGGCTGTGCGGATTGCGCAATGCTGCAAGCGCAAGCTTTTAGCCGCCACACAGTCTGCATCTGTGTGAGTGTGTGTGTGTGTGTGTGTAATCGGCTGCTTGCAATCGAAATCGGCATCGACAACAACAACAGCAGCAACAACAACAGCAGCGAATTCGGTTGACGAAACGCGAGGCAAAGAACACAAAAAAAAAAAAAAAAAACGTGCAACAAATCAAATGAAAACGAAAATGCGAAAATTGTGCGCATTTGCAACACACACAGAATAGACATCAACAACAACAACAACAACAACAACAGCAACTGCAACAACAACAACAGTAAAGTTGTGCCAAAACAAGGCTTTTAAATAAAAGTAAAGCAATGCCTAAAATATGCTTTAATTTAAATACATTTATTATTATTTTTTGCACATATAAATTTGTATACATTAGTAAAATTTATATTATATTATTTAAATTTATTCATTAATCAACTTCAATTAAAAGTACTTTAAAAATATATTTGCAAATTATACCTAATATGTATTAATTTTTAATAATTAACAATTAGGCTTCATAAAATAAAATATAGAATATATTGGGAAATTATAATACAAATATTTATTAATTTTTAAATATTAAACTTTTCTAAAAATTACTTAATAAATATATTAGGAAATTATAATTAGTGAATAAATTTGTAACAATTAATTAAGTCATTAAAAATATATAAAATATATTAAATAAATATTTTAAGAAATTATAAAATAATAATTCTTTAATGATTAATACTTGAAGTTCATATGAAAGTATAAAATATATTGAAAAATTTGAGTACAAAAAGTTTATCAATTCTGAATAGTTAAACTTTTTTTAAAATTAATAATTAGAGTTAATAAATATATTAGAAAATAATAATAATTAAACTTGTTTATTAATAAATATGTAAGTTTCATATAAAACTATAAAATAATTTAGTACATTGTTATACACAATATTTATTTATTAATTTATAATAGTTAAACTTTAACTGAAAGGACTTAATAAATATATTAGAAAATTACAATATGTATATAAATTATTAGTTTCTTCTGGTCAATAATGGAATGGAATGGAATTTATTAGGATAATAAGAAGTGAAATGTTTCACCAGTGATTCTAATGAAGTTGAGAGAATTTAATTTAATAGAATTTAAGTTAATAATTTAGAGATAACCTTTATTATATTCGTTCGGAAGGAGAATAGAGAAAGTGGTCAATTCTATAATATTCATCTTGCTGTATATACATACATACAATATATAAACATTTCTATCCTCCTCCTAAAATGTTTCGATTTCTTAGCCATTCCAGCAAAATCTGTCAATCATTGGTAAATTATATATTTCATTGTGGCTTGATAATGATATTATTATTATTATTATTATTATTAAATGACGATTGCATCTATTGGACAGTCATTGGAGACATTTATCATTGATAGCTTGCAAATGAGAGATTCACATCTTTTGAGCTCTTCCAAATTTCGCTGCATACTTTGGGGCGCATAGACAAAAGCTAAGCGAATCTCATCCTGAAAACACTCGCAAATGTATTTTATGGACATGTTATTTATATCTTGATTGAATAAATGAAATGGATAAGATTGTCAGCTTTCCGTTTGGGTAGCTTCCAAGGCTCTGGCACAGCTCTGAGAAGTATGCAATGGGACAGAAGGGGGGAAGATAAGATTGAAATCAGTTTGGACATGTGAAGATAAATCAATGGGAAAAATAATGGAAATATAATTTGAATCACTTACGGAAATAATATAAAATATATATTCAGGAATTCGTAATTAGTTTTTAAGAAAAGCATAAATAAAGAGAGAGAGAGAGAGAGAGAGAGAGAATGAGAGAGAGATTTACGTCGCTAATTAATTTTTAAAGATTTTGATGCCTTAATTGTTTCCAATTCCTTATCATTTGCTTTTATGCATACCAACAAAGAGGCAGAAGAAAAAACAATTGTTTTAACTATTTGGCAAATTGGCAATTGCAGATGCAATGTTTGCCAATTACAGCAGGTGGCCAAAAAAAAAAAACAGAGAGAGAGAGAGAGAGAGAGAGAGAGAGGGAGAGGGAGAGAGAGAGAGGGAGAGATATGCATAAAAAAACAATTGGTCTCACACTGTTTTTGACTACTTCCGATGTGACAACGCAACAGCCGCTGTCGCTGTCGCTGCCGCTGCCGCTGTCGACGTCGCTGCTGCTGTCTCTCCCACGCTGCGGCGTGCTTCAGCCCCATACAATATTGACATTGTCATTAATGCGCTTTATTAAGCTGCGGCGGCGACGGCAACGGCGGCGGCGGCACATTCGAAAGTAATTTGTGCTGCTTGTTGTTGTTGTTGCTGTTGTTGTCGCTTATGTTTGGGCCAAAGACAAAAAAGCTTTTAATTTAAGACGGATGCGACGGTCACGACGGACAAACGTGTGGAAAATGGCAACGGCGACGGCGGCGGCTTTTAGTTCTTTTGCGCTGCGGCCCGACCAAGTGATAAGGGGTTAAGTAAAAAATTTTTTCAAATGAAAAAAGGCAAAAAAAACAAAATCACGAAAAAAAATCAACGACAAAAAAAAAAAAAATAAAAGTTAAAATCAAAAACGAAGAAGCTGAAGCTGAAGCAGAAGAAAAAGCAGAACATTTATCGCTGCCCTTGCCATCATTGTTGCCGCCGCGTTGCAATCTCATGGATATGCATAGAGTGCTAAGCGCAGCAGTGCCACAAGGCGGGGGGGCAAACGGGGCAGACAGACAGATGTATGTATGCTATGCAGCAGTTGTTGCTATATAAGAAATTCTTTTATTCCATGCCAAAGGCCCCGCCGAGCAGCAGCGAATGGTATGGGATGAGATGGTCTGGGATGGGATGGGATGGATTCGAACCAAAATAAATGCGCAATGCATACAAGGAGCGTACAGCGCGCCCGAGAGTTGAGAGCCGGAGAGCCGCTCGCAACAACGTGACATTCCTTAAATTATTTTCTGTGCTCAAGAAAACATTAAAAAATATTTTTATCTTGTGCAGAAACGCAGCAGCAGCAACAGCAACAGCAGCAACAGCAACAGCAACAGCAGCAACAGCAACAGCAACAGCAGCAACTTTGCTGGGAAGAATCCTTTTTTAAAAAGTTGCCACAGCTTCGACTGCATCTGCCACAACATCAGCCTTCACGTTCGCTCGTCGACGGCTGTTTTTTTTTTTTCTTTACGCGGTCGAAGCCAAAAGAAAAGAGTAACACGGAAAAAATGCGACTCTCATTAATTTGTGGAAAATTGATTTTGTAACAAGCAGATAAAACAAGAACAGCCATCAACCAGCCCCAACAACGGAAGCGATGCGAAGGCGACGGTAAAATAGCAAATAGTACTTTCATTTGTGTGAAAAGAAAATGAATGAATAATAATAAATATTATAATGAAATATTTATAGTAATATGTATAGTAATTTATAGTAAATAGACGAAATTGCAGTTATTCTATTATTGTTATTTATATTTTTTCATTGTCATTGTCATTGTCATTATCATTATCATTGTCATTGTCATTGTCATTGTCATTGTCATTGTCATTGTCATTGTCATTGTCATTGTCATTGTCATTATCATTGTCATTGTCATTGTCATTGTTATTGTCATTGTCATTGTCATTGTCATTGTCATTGTCATTGCCATTGTCATTGTCATTGTCATTGTCATTGTCATTGTCATTGTCATTGTCATTGTCATTGTCATTGTCATTGTCATTGTCATTGTCATTGTCATTGCCATTGCCATTGTCATTGTCATTATCATTATCATTGTCATTGTCATTGTCATTGTCATTGTCATTATTATTATCATTGTCACTAAGAATTATTTTCGTGATATTATCTTATCCTGATCATAGTATTACTGCTTATACTCTGAACCCATCAGAAATGGAAAATCATGGTAAACCGTTAAAAAATTTAAGAAAAAACCCAAAAGGAGTTATATAAATAATGATTTTGTATAGAGATTCGATTAGTTGCCTGTATAAGTTTTAGTAACCGCATAGCATTCCAATAAATATAATAAAATGAATAGCTTAGTTTAGCTTTCAATTAAGGTCAATTCAATTACAGTCCTCAATATCCATTCCATATTCAAGGAAAGTTTCTAACAAATAAATTTTGCAAGTATCAAGTATCAAGCTGAAGTATGTGAAATAAAATGCTTTAGCAGCAGATTGAAAATGAATTTAAGGGATTAGTGAAGGTTGAATTGAAGTGATAAATAAATAAAGCTGCAGAGATTTTGAGCAAAAATGCAACTGTGAAAATACTTTTAGAATACGCCGATGGCCGTGGGGCTGGCTATGTGGTAGTGAGAGCTGCGATGTGGTATGTGGAATGAGGGGTAAATGGTTTATTTGTTTTGTGGAAAGACTAGCGATGTTAAGCAAAGAAATGCTGACAAGTTGCCCCTCCATCCGGATGCTGAATGCGGGGCTAAATGATAACAATCACAATTTCTAGGCCGAAACCGGGACCCAAGCGGAGACGGAGACGGCGACGGGGACGGACAACGGTGGTCGGTACCAGGGGCCAGAGACAAAGGCAAAAGCTACGCGTAGAGTAGAGGCAGCAAAGCGACAAAATGCGCCCCTTCGCGGCATACTTGGATTTTTAGTTATAAAAACAAATCGAAACAAAACAAAGAAAAAAAAAAAATATACAAAATTTATATATATATATAAGAGAGTGAAAAAGGCGGCGGCCAAGCATTAAATAAAAACAAATACCAAAATGAGGAGCGGACGAGGCGGAGGCCGCATCACATTTTGAAGTTCCAGAGCTTCGAGCTGGACGGTGCGAAGACAGTCAAAGGGCGATGCACAGCTTGCTTCTTTTTTTTTTGCAAATGACGGCGTTGCGGTACGGACTAACAGAAGTCAAGGCGGTGAGAGTTGAGTGGGGGGAGAGGAAGGGAGAGGGGGCTGGCACTGCCACTGATAGGGTAAAAGGGGAGCCGGCTTTGGCTTTGGGCCATTATAACATTGGCCGCGCACTACGCCGTCGGCAGGCGGCAAAAATAGCCAAAGCCAACATGGCGGATGTTGCATGGAATTTATTTTTACTTTAAAGTAAAGAATTTTTTGAATTCCTGAACGTTGAAAAATGTTGAAAACGACAAAACAAAGTATGCACGAGTGTGCATAAGAGCGTGCGTGTGTGTGTGTGTGCGAGAGAGTGTATGTGTGTGTGTGTGTATAAAATACTTGCAAGACATCAGCGCACAGTGGTGGCGCTTGTATGGAGAGAGTGGCCAAAAATACTTCCAGTGGAGATAAAATTATGAAATTTTTTCCAAAATTCTATAAAAATATAATAAGTAATATAGCATGCCTAAATAAGTCGTATAGCCCACCATCACCCTACACCACTCCCTAATACGAGGTTACGTATACGTAAAAAAAAATTAATAAAATATAACTGAACAAAACAGAAGATTTATTTATTATAATTATTATTATTATATAATAACAAGCAAGAACGTTGCAGTCGGGCGTCACTGACTGCGGAATACTCACTCACATCCCATCAGTAATTTAGTAGTTAAGTTTAGCGATTTGCCACGCCCCTACTGGGCGTAGACACCTTATTTTTGGCCAGTTCTTATAACGAGCTATTGGTAACCTAACTGCAAAATTTGGATGATTACGCTATAAAAATGTGAAAATTACAGGGTATTTTTCGATATGCCACGCCCCCAAAGGGGCGTAAAAAATTATTTTTGGATCATCGATAGAGGAGGTTACCAGTAACTCAACTATTTAAATTTGAAGCTTCTAGCTCTTATACTTTAGGAGATATAAACTTTTGCGGTTTGCCACGCCCCTTTTGGGCGGAAATATATCCACCATAGCTCGTTGGACTTGGGTGGTCAACCCGCGTATATATACCGAATTTCAGGTCTCTAGCATCAATAATGTCTAAAATATAGCAAAATCGCAGGGCACAGCTGACCTTTAATAATGGGAGACGCCTTCACTTTATTTACGATTATAAATGCATAGGCAAATTTAGGCACCTAAACTAAACACATTTATTACCTTAAAAGTCTGACAAATACGAGGAAATAAAACCCATCCGGGGAATATTGGGGGATCATAACTAAAACTCTACCTAAACATAAAAAAACGCTTAAAAACACACATAAAAAAGGTTAAGTCAAATAAATTAATTTCACAATAACAATTTGATTAATTGATAGGTTATTTTAATTGGAAAATAAAGTAAATACCTTGTACTTCAAAATCCATACTAAAAAAATTAATGTGGACCACTTAAGAGGACGTTTTACCACTTTGAAATGCAACGCTAAAGTGAAAAAGAGCTTACTGAGCGCATCAGCTGTGCGAAAATGAACACGTTTTCGGGACTTTAACGCTATTTCTAGAAAGTATCAGTGCAAATCTAGAAAAAAGCGGTTTGCCATTAAAAAGTATGGACATTTACGAGACAATTTGTGTGGGTCTCGTCAAAATTGGTTGCGATGGATTTTTTGATTTTTGGCCTATGGGCGCAACCACTGTGCAGCGCCTGGAGGGGACAGATACAGCTACAGCTACAGCTATAGAGCTACAGATACTACGTGCGACCGGCCGGCAATTCAACTGAAATGACAGAACAGCTGACAACAAAAGAGGGGACAGACACAGTGAGAGAGAGGGGGGGGGAGGGAGGTAAGCAGTGGTAATGAACAGCAACGAGCGCTTAAGGACGCTTCGGATCCCGATATCAAATATCAAAGAAATGTGGCCAAGTTTTTATTTTTTTTTTTTTGTGTTTGCCGATCGGCAGAAGCTGTTGCCAAGTATCTGAGATTTGTCCGTCCAATTGTCTGCCTGCTTGTTAGCATGGCGAGTGTATTAAGCTAAACCTTTAGTCAATGCGATCGATTTCAGTTGCAAATATACACACATATATATTCTATAACTGAGAATTTGTTTGGCCCTGAAGGCTGCGGCCCACATGCTCTCACAACCTGCTCAACATCATGGGAAACTAGCAGTTGTTGTTGTTGTTGTTGTTGTTGTTGTTGCAGCAAATGCATCATCACATGGCCGTCTTGAAAGGGGGGACGGACGGTGCCGATGTTGCATATGTTTAATGCAATGATGCGTTAAGTCTTTGTCGAGTCTGTCCTTAGTCTATCGAAATATTGCCTAACCGATATCGATATGGCTTGCCATGGATCTATAGATAAATGTAGATATATGCATATATAGATGCAGAAGATGTGGATATACTTAGATGTGAAGTAGGGAATATGGGAAACGAAATGGATGTTTATAGAGCTATAAGAAAATATATGGATATGTATGTATATATAATATGGCTGTATACTTGATTAGATATTTATATAAAAGATGGATTTACATGTACGTATATGTACTTAATCCTCATCAGTATAGCGCTGCATTCTTCTGGTTCTGTTCTATTGAATATTCCCTATATCATTAAAACTAGAGTTCTAAGCATATTTTTCTCTACAACTCTAAATAAATATTTTATATTTATTACTTATATTTTATTATTATATATTACTTTTTTAATATTATATATATTATATTATAACCTCCATCAAATAGCGAACTAAAACTTCTAGAAAACTCTAAGAAAAAGCCGACAAACTCTTTGATATTGAGTAGGCTCAGTTAGGGAAATTTATAGGGAAGACTCTGCAGGCATTTGTTCCACCTTAAACTAAACGAAACTTCCTATCTATAAATATCTCTTACGCTATCTCTTTATTTCTCTATCTACAATGTATAGAACGCGCTTGGCTATATACATAGTTCATATCTCTGAACTAATTAATAGAATTTATTTCAAATGCACTTTGTCAGCCTAGGTAAAGTCATTGAGCTTTTGCCGGTTGGCCGATAAAGTTGCTGGACAATCGACCTTCACGAAAGCACTTTCAGTGGCAAATATAAACAAACGGGGCTCAGATAGTTAGATTACGATTGCACGGACTCCGTTTCGTAGTCGTCGTACATGATGCATGAATGCTATGATAATACAATAATAATAATAATAATAAAAAAAAAAGTTATGACTTGGCGAGACGTTGATGTGTTTGTGGTTCGATCTTATGATCAATTTACGATCCAATTCGATCAGATGTTATTCAAAACTGTCAACGGGTGAGTTTCGAATGGAGTGCAATTGAATGCATTCTCAAATCAATCCGAAACTGACCGTAAACAAAGCATGTTTATCTATTTTTGCTCAGTCTATTTGAATTTGGCAAACTCTTGGGATTAGGATTCATATTGCCATGTTTAAACAGTTGGCCGTCTAGGTAAATATCTAATATAGACAATCTCGAATCTGAGTGGAGTAAAGTACAAATAAATTTGATAGAAATTCTACGCAGCTGTTTCTTGACTCACTCCAGGGAATATCTAGAGAGAAAAACAGACACAGAGGGAGAGACATACATACAGTTGACATCGACGTTTTCGGAAACCCCGCAAGTAGCTGCCACACGACGAGGCACTCAGGCAAATTATTGCTAAAGAATTAACTAAGAAATAAGAACTAAGTACATTCGCTTGGGTCTTAAGTGGCAAAAGCATTTCATTGGACTTGGCCCTATAACCCAAAATTACTTAGCCACTGCTCAGCTATCTCTCTCTCTCTCTCTCTCTGTCTCTAACATAGATCTTACATAATATACAAGCAATTTGTTAAACAAATTCAATTAGGTTTTTGCTGCTGCCTGCGTTTGTTTCGCTCGGTCTCAAGTAATTTGCAAAAGAAAGAAAACTCAAATGCAAAGCTAAAGCTGCCAAAGACTGACTGACTGACTGACTGACTGACTGACTGAGTGACTGAGTGATTGACTGTTTTGACAATAAGGCAGTTGACAGTCTGATTGGACTTAGTGCCGTTGCTTCAGCTTCTGATTAGCCAGCCAATTCGATGACGCGCATGTCTCAAATGTAAGCAAATACAATCGCAATTAATTACAGAGACACAAACACACACACACACACACACACACATAGATATGCTCATTTTCACATTTTCCAACACGGCAGCAACATCATAAAATATCAAAATCGATTAACGGCGCGTGGCGCCAACTGTTTCTGTTTCACTACAAAAAAAGTACCAAAACCTAAACCCCAAACCCCACATCCCGCATCGCCCACGCTTCAGCAACACAACTGGAAACCTCAACCAACTCGTCATCATCATCAACATCATCATCATCATCGGCGTCGCATTGCCAGCGGCGACTTTTTACAAGTGCAAAACTAATTATCCGAACCGAACGAAGCAGAGCTCCATGAATAATACTGATAAAGCCAGCTGGCGAGCTAAGCTGAGTGGGTGTTGGGAGCTGGTGTGTGTGGGGCTGTGGGGATGTTGGGCTGCCTGCAGAGGGTTTACAATTTCGTATACAAATCAGTTGAGCTGGGCAAGTAGTCGAGCCCCCTCACACACACACACACACACACACACACACACACACACACACTCTCTCTTTCTATCTTGGCGACAAATTTTTAGTTTTTTTAACGATCTCGCGCGATCTTTGTGTGACGCATGAAAATGCTTTAAATGAAAATCTGTTTTCAACAGAAACTTCATCAAAATATCATATATCCCTAATACACACACACACACACACACACACACACACTGTATAACTTTCATTCATTATTGTTCAATTTAAAGCTTTTACTAATCAAAAATATCACATTACCCATTACAAGGTAAATTTAAATTAAAAAAAAAAAAAGTAGACTCTTCGATCATCAGTTATATTCAATGCAAATCATTTATGTGAATCGCATATGGTTTAAATATAATATTATTGAATATATAGTATATTGTATACATATCTAATAAATATGGTATAGTATATACTATAGAGAACTCATCCACTAGACTATACTAGATATCAATTTATATAATATCTTGTGAATTTAGTATTCATAGATAGATTGACTTTGATTGTCTAACTCCAATTTCATTTCATTTATGATATTAACATTCAGATCTAAGTATAATATATGCTCCCCACATTCTCCTTCCTCTATTCCATTTGCTCATCTGGATAGTAATGCTTAGATATAAATTTCTTATCGAGAGCTAAGAGTTACCGAGAAAAATCTATGTTGGGTTCATGTTCAGCATAACTTCGAATTTCATAGAAACAATAACATAGAAAAAGCAATTCTAAGGGCAACAAAATTTATTTCTAATGAATATGATAATTAAGAAGATTTCGAATTTTCAAATCACACGAAAATTTAAAAAAAAAAAAAATCAAATTACCCTGATTTCCCATTTTCAATGGGTTCAGGGCGTAACAAAAATGGGTATTTCAAATATATAGTACATTAAGAAGATATTGGAAACGATTTTTATAGAAATACTGAACACTTAGAGTCAAAATTATTTAATAAATCATTTTTAACTCTGATATCAATAATATTATATGTATAATAAGAGAAATAAACAGCAAATAAAACACTTCTGTAAGTTCTATAAGCAAAAATTTAGATGAACAACGAAATGGGAAAATAATCTGTTATTATATATTGAAAAGCTGTGAAAAATCCATTAGTAGAATAATGAATGTTAACCCATTTATGTAGATATATGTACATATATAAATATATATACATACATATATAGTAAACAAATTTAGAAAGACAAAAAAAAAAAAAATGTATGCGCAAAAATTCAACAATCAGCAAAATTTTGGTTTAATTTAAAATGTACAAAAAATATTTAATTGCATTTCATAATAATTTGATTAATTTGAAACTGCTGTGAAACATGAAGCAGATGCATTATATATTCATATATAAATATATATACATATACAAAAATATACTGAATATTCACATATATATATATTGTCTTTCATAGTTAGAAATGGAAACTTTTAATCAAGTTGTGAAGAAACAGAACTCAAAGTCAAGATGCATTTCCTTATCTGTTGCATCTGGCAAATGATATGATGGGAAATGATTTGACATGAGCAAGGGCCAGAGACACTATCTAGCCAGTCCAAGCCTTGACGATGTTCCAATTTTAGAACACTAGACATAGTCATGGATATCTTATTTAATCTTGAGTTTTGAGATAACTACAATGTTTACGTTAGTCTATTAGCACTGGGCTCTAAGGGGGGGCCGGCCGTCTTTTATGATATGACTATGTCAATATGTTAGCTGCATAATTGAGATCATGTACAGAGGAGAGAGAGTTATGAGTCCAATAAAATTCGAGTAAGAATTTTCCAGTGAAAAACACAAAAAAAATTACTTTCTATAAAAAAAGGTTGATTCATTGATAAATTATTCAGCATTTAACATTATATGGTAGTGGATCTTATCTTCAGGAACCTATTTTATGAAACCTTTTCATATACATATATCATATGAAACAATTTCGCTAGCTTGATTTTCTTTGTTTTCCCATTGCATTCAAGAAATCGATGTAATATTATCTAGAAACGGTAAGAAAGGCTAGGAAATGCTTAAATATTTATTTTAAACTTCAAAGAGCTAAGCTGAAAATTTCAGAGTCTGGTAATACCAAACCAGCTTTAGCTTTTACGCACGCAGCACACAGAAACATTTGCCTGCATTCTAATTAGAATTCTAACTAGAATGGGGCAAAGAAAAAAAACTATGCTAACTAAATAAACTTCAATCTATAAAATCAAGATCAAGATCCACACAGATTGCAATTTTTTTGCATATACATACATCCAAATATTTATCAGACTAAAAAAAAATGAAAACAGTTGAGCTTCCAATTAGAACTCCAACTAGAATGAATCAATCAGCAAAATTTTTAAGGTATAGGAACTTAAAGCCCACACAGATTTTGTTTTTTTTTTTAGCATTTAAGATATGTACATATATGACAGCCTCACAGTTTTTCTTTTGTTTTTTTTTTTTTTTTTTTTTTTATCAGCAAACTGATAAGATAGCTGCATTCAAGAAAAATGTTCGAGCGCGAATTACGCATCTGCCTTATGAATGGAGCCAAGCTCAAATCTGAAACTGCAGACGGATCGTGCTTTTGTATACATCAGACTGTATACACATAGATCTATATGGCTAGTCATATCACAGAGATTATCATTATTTTTTATTTATTTGCTCAGTTTTTTGGTGGCTTTTCATTTAACTTGTTTGTTGTTTTATTTTATTTATTTTTATTTATTTTTTTTTTTTTTGTCTGATAAGAATGGCCACGCATCAGATTAAGCTGGCGATAGCTGTCGCTGATGTAATGCGATATGCCCGTCGTATATGAATCATCCGACGGCTTTCTGATTAGCAATATATATGTATGTACATATATATTTTGAGCTGGCTTTGGGCTGGGCGCCGCAGTAAATGTGTGTATGTATGTATATTAGAGTAAAAAAAAAATTTAATAAATTTGCTGCACTTACTTTTGTATAGAAATTTTGAATAATCACAATCCATGTTGTTGTTGTTTCTGTTGCTGATGTTGTTGTTGTTGTTGCTGCTGTTGCTGTTGCTTGTTGTTTGTTGATTTTGTTTGTTGAATGTCTAATGCTGTTGTTGTAGTAGTAGTTGTTGTTGTTGTTGTTGTAGCGCTGACATGAAGCTGCCGTTAGAGTTGCTGAATTGATGCGATGTTGTTGTTGCTGTTGCTTGGATTTGATTGATTCACAACTGATGCATTTGCAATGCTTTTCGCTTTTGCGCCATTCACTTGACAACAATTACGAGCAACCAAAAAAAAAAATCGTAAAAAAAAGTAACACACACACAGAGACACAGACACAGAGACCGAGAAAGAGAAATAAATAAATATGAAATGCCGCTAGTAGGTGGCGGAGGTGGGTGGCGGCGGGTGTTGCCTGCTTTACGGTTCTTAGCTCGTTGAGGGCCGGGTTT
This sequence comes from Drosophila aldrichi, assembly GCA_035045965.1. Lineage (NCBI taxonomy): Eukaryota > Metazoa > Arthropoda > Insecta > Diptera > Drosophilidae > Drosophila > Drosophila aldrichi. Next base: position 13,462,150 of record JAWNOM010000484.1, on the reverse strand, counting down.
CGAAAATTGCAGCGTTGACACGAAAATTTGAAGATTGCCGCCGGCGGCGGTGTAAGAAAAACTGAAATACGAATTTCGAGTTCGAGTTCGAAGCTCGAGCAACCTTCTGCTGCTGCTGCTGTTGCCTGTGTGTGTAGATTTTGTTGTTTATTTTGTTTCTTCTTTTTATTGACACTTGATGGGCGCTGCTGCTGCTGTTGTTGCTGTTGCTTTTGCTGTTGTCGAATTTTGTTATTGTTGCAATTTAATGCCACTTTACAAGCATGTATAACATTGTGAGTTTTTGGTGGCTGTTGCTCGCTGTAGGTTTTCGCTTTTGTTTTGCTTTCATTTACACAATGAACTAGCTGCTGCTGCTGCAGGTGTTGGTATGCGCACACACATATACACACTAATACACGGGCGAGCACATGCATATGCTTGTGACAGTTGCATATTCTTTGGTTGACTGTCGCCGCCGCAGCATAAATTCTAGTTGTACTGCTGCTGCTGCTTCTTCTTCTTTAATTTGCCGTAAGCATTTCTAGCTTTTCTCTTTTGTTATCTTCACTGTAGTTGGGAGTCACTGTTGCTGTTGCCTGCGCTGCTGCTGCGCTGCTGCTATTGTTGTTGTTGTTCTTGCTCGCCGCTCTGCCGTCTAACTGTTTTTTTTTTTTTTGATTTGGGCGCGCCTTTTGCTTGACTTTAAGCAAATTGATTTTTGAACAACATGTGTTAAGCTTTGATTATTATGATTGTTCTTGTTGCTGTTGTTGTTGCTGTTGTTGTATTTCTTGTTGCGACGCGTGTTATACGAAGTGAGAAAAAGGCGCGCAATCTACGGACGCTGCTGCTGCTGCTGCTGCTGGGGCGTATTGTCGCCGTTGTTGTTGTTGTTTGGTGCAACAGTTGCGCCGCCTTTAACCGCAAACAACAGTCACTGGGCGCAACACACACCCACGCGCACAACAACAACACAAATTTATGCACATCAAAAAAACTGTTGTACTACAAACAAATTGGTTTTTGGTCACACAACAACCAAACAAACAAAAAACCAAAAAAAAAGAAACACCAACAACAAAAATTGGTATAAGAACTTGTCATAGAGCACCAGAAAAAAAACACACGCACACACGCACGCAGCACACAGTTACACGTACATATCTAAGTAGGTGTATGTGTGTGTTTGTGTATGTGTAATTATAATTCGGTTATTCGCGCTGCTGCTGCTGCTGCCGCCGTCGCCGTTGCGAATTGAATTTAATTTCTTTTGCTATACTTTATTGTAGTTCTGTTGCTATTCTGTGTCCGTGCGGCCGTATATGTACATATGTGTGTGTATGTTTTGCTTAACGGCAGTTGGCGGCACGCGCTGACCAATATTTAAGTTTATTTATTGGTATTTTTGATTTTTTTTTATTTTTTTTTTTCTATGTATCTTAACAGATGATTCTGATTGGGATGCGGTTGCCTTTCGGCATTTTTCTTAAACGTTTTTCTTACACGCGCCGCTCAATGCTCCGGGCCGGAGAGTCAAAGACGAAATGTGCTTTTAATATAGACGCAAACACAGATACACGCGGTCACACACATAGATCATATATTTCTATATATATATATGTATATTTATTTATATACATACATACACATATGTATATTTATGTATATACACACGCATGTACATTAAAAGAAATTTTCTATAGGTATTGTCTAAGCGTATTTGGCTATTTGATTAAAATTTGTTAACTACGTGCTGCGCTTGCTTTCGCATACAAAATGTGACGCCAACACAACCGACGGTATAAACAAAACTACCAATACGAAATTAGCTCAAAATGTATTTCAGGCAAAAATTAAAACAGCAAAAGCGCTCATTGCGCGCGAGTGAGCCGTGCAGCAAAACTGCCAACCTACCCATGCACGCATACAAGCACAGGCATATACGAACGCAAGCACAGTCACACATACATGTATATATATTGAGAGACAAACACAAAGCTAGCATACGAACCATACCCGAAGACCGAGCCCCAACAGTTTGTTGGATACGCGCGCGAAACATACACACACACACACACAGACACTGTATATGTATATATAGCAAATTTACTCACCGAGTTGGTCCGCCGCCACCAACTGAATGGAGTACATGCCGAGAGCGAAATACGAGTGTGAGCGAGGGAGAGCGAAACCGTGAGTTAGAGCGAGAGACGGCGTTCGAGAGAATTCTGCCGCTGTCTGTACAGTATGGGAGCGAGCGAGTAGAGTGCGCACAGCGCATGAATCAGCTTCCGCTGTTGTTGTTCCCTGTTGTTGTTGTCGTTCTTCTTGTTCTGGTTAGCTTGCGAACTGAGTTTCGCTCAAACACGTGTTGTTGCTGGTTCGCCTATGGTTGAGTGCTTTCAGTGAGGCGGCCGTATAAGAGAGACCACAGAGCGCACTTGCTGTGGCCCGATGCTCAAAAACTATACATGTATCTAAGTGTGTGCATAAGCAGGTTTATGCGCTAGACGAATTTGCGACAAATTCTAGTTTTGTATAGTTTTTATGTTGATTGATTGCTGATTTAATATGGAATTAATAACAATTATAAAAATTATAAATTATGTTTAAAATACTTGTACACTTTTATAGGTAATTGAGTAAATTTAAATATGGATAAATACGTTTTATATGTATAATAATATTAAGCAAAAATACATTTATAAAAATAATTTATTATATAATATTTATTTTTACATCATATGTATTTCAATTCACACAGCTACACATCTGATTGCATCTTTATTAAATTATATGTTATATATAAGTTAATTGATATTATATTCCTCTTCAACAAATTAATGATGTTGCTAATGATAATTAACGATATTACGATAATCTTGTCGCACAGTGTAAGCGGCATGTCTTTACCGAAAATCACTCAGCCTCCACTTATGCCAATTGAGTGTTTGAGCAGAAAAGAGGGAGAGAGCGAGAGTGAGAGCGAAAGAACTGTAAGAAACGAGTGTGATTGCACGTGTCTCTGTGTGTGTGGGCAGCTCCTGCAAGATACTTTTGTGCCGATTGCCAGGCTCTCTCAGCGCAGAACTTAACATAAATCATTTTTTCTACTTTCTGTTTTCTGTGTCTGTGTGTGTGTGTGTGGGTTTTTTTTTTTTTTTTTTTTTTTTTGGTTTATTTTTCTATTTTGGTTCTATCACTTCATATTTTGGCGCCGGTTCTGACCCAAACTTTGACTTTCGTACAATGCCAACAATTAATTGAATGGAGTGAGGAGTAGTATTAATTTATCTATATATACACTACCCATATGTAGATAAATTCTAAATATAAGACATATACTATGTATGTATTATATTAATAAACTTAGCTATGTATTTAAAATAAGTCTTATCCCTTTTGCTTTGTATAATGTATGATTAGATTAAATGTAATGATTGGGAAAGAAGGCAGAGACAAAATATTGAATTTCTCCATAAACAATATATGTATGTACATATGTACATCTGTATGTATGTATATCCCATATTTATTAATGATCTCAAAATATGTGGAAATGCGAGTATTCCTATCAGAATTAACTAATTACACTCAAAGTGCAGAGTACAACATTAGATGTTTAGACAAAGCTCTGCTATGCGATTCTCAAGTTATCAACATAGGCTCGACGTTCTCTAAATATCGTAAGTGTCAATTAACAAATGTACGAAATCATATTCTTTGTTATGGATGTCTGTTTATAAGTGTGTGTATATACATCTATAGTTACATACATATGTGTGTACGTGCGTGCATGTGCTCATGTTGCAGCATGTATGAAATTAGCGTTTGTTGAACCCCATAAAATTGTCACTGAGCACAGGCACTTAAAATGCACGCCTCCAATGCATTAATTGCCATAAATTGAACCAAATACACATACCTACATACATACGTACACACACATGCATGCACAAATACATACATACATACGCATGCATGCATTGCGCCTAGTGGGGTGCATAATGCGATCTGCGTTTTTGAAACAACATAAGCCAAGAGGCAAATGTGAGTGTGAGTGGCACTATGTGGATTGTTGTTGTTGCTGGGTCGAGGGAGCACCGTTTGGGGGTTTCAACAGCTCGACTCTTGCTCGGGATCAGTGTGGTTGTGAGCATCGAACATTGTTGCGCATATTGGCAAAGTTTTGTAATTTGCCGCCATCGCTTTACATGTTGCTGGGTCGCTCACAAAACAGCTGATTGTTGCGCTTTTTCACTCGGCACGCGAGCGAGATAGCAATAGCGAGCTGCACTCAATGAGCGCTGTGCGTGAGTGTCCGTGTGTGCGTGTGTGTGTGTGTGTGTGTGTGTGTGTGGGTTGCCGCGAGTGCAAAGGAAAGGATGGGAGTCTTCAACGAAAACGCAAAGAAATACATCAAGTTATGAAATGTCCATAATATTGTGGGCACACACACACACACACACACACACACATCAACGCACGCATACATGTAAATCATGATGGTCGCTCAAAGAGCGCTCTCAACGGCCCAATGATGAGGTACACCCCACGGGGGTTGGGATTATGTCGCACAGAGCGCGCGCCTCGGCAATTCAGCTTCGTGTCTTCTATATAATTTTTTTTTTTTACGACGCCAACTGCGCACGTCGCCTTCGTCGTCGTCTTTCTTCTTGAGCTCTTGAGCGATTTAACGGCAATCGACTTGACAGTTGTAACTCATTGTCTGCCACTGTCTCTGATGCCGCTGCCGCTGCCGCTGTCGCTGACTCTTGCTTGACCCAGCCCGCCCACACTGCCCACTACACACACACACATACGCACACATGAGTGCATATGCGCATGCATGTGTATTCACGCACAGTGGGGCGAAATGGCAAATGGCAAATTGAATGCGTTTGCTGATTTGTTCTCGAAGGGTTTAATTTAATTTATTTTTTATTTTTGCCTATTTTTTTTTTTTTTTTGCTTTTCATTTCATTTTATTTGTATTTGATTTTGGGCACTAAAAATAATTTTCTACTTCACGCGTGTAAGGGGCAAAACATCATTAGACATTAAGGCTAGTGTGTTGAAAGTGAACAAAACAGCTCAGCATGTGTGCAGAGACGGTCGATGTCGATGTCTATGTCGATGGCTATGTCTATGTCTATGTCTATGTCTATGTCTATGTCTATGTCTATGTCTATGTCTATGTCTATGTCTATGGCTATGTCTATGTCGATCCGCAGTCAGTCTGTCTATATATAAACGCAGCACAAGACAAGACAAGACAACATGAAAACGAATAAAATACGAGTACAAAATTCAAGATGAGATATACAGATACATGCACAGATTCTACATATGTACATACATATATAATTGTACATATACGCACATAGAGTAACTCATACTAGGCAACGAATCAGGAAAAGTCTAGCCAAAAAAGACTTTCGCATTTCAATGAACGCGTTTCATTCATTTCTATTTACACATTTCTTGTAACGTATTTACCAAATATGTTTGCATGTGTGTGTGTGTGTGTGTGTATATTTATGTGTGTGTGTGTGCAAACGATTTGCGTATATATTTGACCTTACATTATAATTTATTTGGCAGTGAATAATTTTGGGTCTAGCAACTTAAATTCAAATTTTGGAAAACAAATCATATATAATGCGCAGATCAGAGAGTTGTCTCCCTCTCTCTCTCTCTCTCTTGCGGAAGAGATTAAGGCAGGGAGGCAGAGAGAGATTGTGGAAGAGCTACAGAAAAAGAGATATATAGAGATAGATAGAGAGAAAATGATTAGAGATATAGAGAAGAAAAAAGCACAGAGTGGGAGAGAGATTGATATAGAACATAGAGAAAGATATATAGAAAGAGATGAATAGATAGACAGAGAGAGAGAGAGAGAGAGAGAGAGAGAGAGAGAGAGAGAGAGAGAGAGAGAGAGAGAGAGAGAGAGAGAGAGAGAGAGAGAGAGGGAGAGAGATAGAGAAAAGAAAATTGAATCCTTTCACCTTTTTTAGACTCTTCCTTAGTGTTAAATGATATTTTTCTATATGTTGCACGCTTCGTGTAGTTCTCCGTTTATACATACATACATATATGTAAATACATTTTTCCATTTCTTCTTCTTCTTATCATTAATACATTCACTTTCATAAAAAGCTCACATTTTTTGAGACGCGCCCTTTCAGCGCGTGGCAAATCGAAAAATCTTGAATTTTGAATATTTTATCATTTAACGGCTGGCACCTCTAAATCGGGGAAGTGGTTTGATGTCAATTTAACATACATCAATATTCAAGCTCACGGTGGGCGTGGCAAGTCGATAAGAAGTTTATAGCCAAAAAAAATGTATATATGAAAACAATATATAAAACAATATATAAAGCCTAAAACATTTTCGTTTAAGTTGTTGATTCTACAAATAGATCTGTGGAAGCGTAAAAATCAAGATATCAAATTGGATGTATGTAGCTGTTTTTGGCAGTCGATGGATTCGTTATTTGTCTAGGCATGGAGAATGGGGAAGTACCTCCTGTCAATGGTAATAGAGATTACTCTGATGGGCTGCTGAAGAAGACTTTGTTAAATACAGTTAATTATTTTTGTCGTAATATTCGGTCTTGGTTTTATTCTCGATTTTAGGCAGCTTTGCCAACTGAATCTAAAGTTTTAAGTGTAAAATAAGCAAACGTACGTCTAACAATAAATGTAAATATATAGACATATATAGAAAAAAATATATATATGTATCTGTGCATATGTATGTAGTTAATTGTAGTTGTTGTGTGCTGGGGCAAAAATGTTTTACATTAAATGAGCTAAATGCAGGCACTGTGCACTGATATTTTCCTATGCACTTTGGAATGCTTCATATGACTTTTTGTTATTTTCTTTTCTTTTTTTTTTTGTTTTGTTTTGTTTTTCAACCTATTGTAAATGTATAGATAAATGGGGTATATGGGCTATGTAGAGCCTAGGGATGCTAGACTGGTTGATCCACCTGTGCTTTGATCTGTCTCGAGTCGTAAACTAGAGAAGTTTTGAAGCTGTAACTATGTATAATAATATAGAAAAAATTATAATATAAAAAAATAAAATAAAATAATAAATAATAATAATAATAATCATAAAATCAGGGTATAAAAAATAATAATAATAATAACAACAATAATAATAAGAATAAAATATTGATATTTTGACTTGGTTTTCTAGTTTCCATAGAGCATAATTTTAATATCATGTAAGATTCCTTATTTGGAGTTTAATAATAATAATAATAATAATAATAATAATAATAATAATAATAATAATAATAATAATAATAATAATAATAATAATAATAATAATAATATTAAATATTGATGTTTTAACTTAGTTTTCAATTTTCCATAGAGCATAATTTGAATATTATTAAAGATTCCTTCTTTGGAGTTTCTTGATATTTCCTAATTAGCGTTAAACATCGATATGTTGACTTAGTGATCTATTATTAAATTTTTACTTAACGAATTTCTTGTATGTCTCCTCGATTATTGTTAGGAATAGTTAAATGATATAGTACATTTTCTAGTTTTGATTTGGGATACAACTTGCTGACTGCTCGCTTCAGGGTATCTTCTAGTCGAGCAACATCTTCGAGAGTATATTTACTTGTGTTTGTTGTTGCTATTTTGTTTGTTTGTTTTTTTTTTTTCGCTGGGTAGAAACAGCAACTGCAACAGTTGGAAATTGAGTTGGTTGGGTTCCTTAGGCAAGCATATACGTGTTCGTACGTTAGCTTCCAGTTTTTTTTTTCTGTTTGTTATTTTGTTGAAATTTTTTAATTTTATTACCTATTCAAAGTATTTACTTGCGTGTGTGTGTGTGTGTGGGTATTGCTGTTGGTGTGTGTGTGTGTGTGTGAAATTGCTTTCTTTGTTAGTTAGTTGGCTTATATTAGGCCATCTAAAGAGCACTTTGAAAAACACTTGGAATTTTTCATTGCCAATTACAACAGGCCAACCAAATGCAAAATGCGAAAAGAAACAAATGTAAAAAAACACACACTCACACACACACACACAAACACACAGGAGGAAAAAAAACGTGAATGCATTCCGCGCAGTAACAAACCCTGGAGGTAAGCCCCCCCTACACCCTCCCTCCACAGAAATGCCAGGAATCAGCCGTAGGCCCCTGCCCGCCCCTCTCTGAAAGCAAACTGCAAACATTTGCCGTCGCTCAACCCCAAACGTTCGTAAGACTTGGCCCAAAGAACAGAAAAGCAAATACATACAACAACAAATAAATACCAAAACGAAACGTTAAGAATTTTACATTCAAGATACTTTTATCAGCTGCTGCTGCTGCTGCTGCTGCTGCTTTGGCTGCCACTGCTGCTTCTTCCATGACTGCTCAGCCTGCATTCCCGGCTACAAGCCAACCTGTTACAACATGCAATCGACAGGCCTCAAACAAGGCGGAAAAATTAACGCAGCCTGCAAATGCAATTGCAACTGCAACTGCAACTGCAACTGCAATTGCTATTGTGAATGGGTGAATGAGTGAATGTATCCAAGCGTAGCATGAATACTTATATTCCTTCAGCACTAGAGATATAAATTTGCATAAACAAAAACTAAGCAGTGGAAATTTACATTAAACATAAGCAGTTGGGCAATAGATATACATATAATAAATGTGTATTAATGTTCAATTATTTAATTAAGACTTGCAGGTCAATAAATAAATAAATACAAAAAATGAACATCATTCATATAAAAACAAATATTTATAGCCATAACTATTTTTAAAAGTTTTTTCAGTGCTAAAATTTAATTCTGTTCAAATTCATTTTAGTTTTTATACACTGAACCCATTGAAAATGGGAAATCAGTGTATTTTCTTTTTTTTTTAATTATTTTAATATTTTTTTTTCTATCTATTATTTTATTTTGTATTTTTATATACAGTATATTCCGGTTGTAGCTTTAGAATGATAATTATTATATTATTGTATTTTAAAAAATTCATTAATTTTTTTTTTTAATAAATGTTGATTATTTGACTCTTGTTTTTGTTGTTTATTGTATTTAAATTTTTTGTATATGTTTTTTTAAATTGCTGCGTTATTTGCTGTTTAAAATATTTATTTTTATTTTATTTTTATTTCATAACTTTTAATAAATAAAAATAAGAGCAAAATATTGTTTGTTTAACGTGAAGTGTTTTTTTTTTTTCATTTTTATATATTTATTGTCAAATTAATTTAATTTTATTATAATTATTATTTCGTAACTGTTACTTTATAGTAACAAACAAAATGATTATATACAATGAAATCTGCTATAAACTTGCAAAAATGTCTTAGCTTAACTCAGAATAAAAAAAAAAAAAAACAAACATTACACACACACAATTCCCACGCATAAACAAATGCAATTTATGCATTTTGAAAGCTTTGTTTTGGCGCGCAATCTATCGGAATCAAACTCAAGCAGAACTATGTGAATCGAACTGTTATCGATATTTGGCCCATACTCTCACACATTACCAATGCGCATCTCTAATGCATTTGTGTATGCAATAGAAACGTTCGTACGCCAAGTAAAAAGAGTGTTTACAATTGTTCAATTCGTGCATTATCGAAATGGAAAACTTGGTTTTGCGGCGAGGGACGAGTGCTAGCAGTAATTGTAAGCATTGGCCATGAATTGTCAACGATTTGGATGAAATTAAACATATGCTCGAGCGCCTTTTCATATGATACACATATTTGTTTGTTTTTTCTCTCTCTCTCTCTCTCTCCCTCGCTCTCTCTTCATGGTCATTTGTGTGTATATTGTATATATATTATAAAAATGTGTATATAATATGTGTATAGTCAATAATATGACCGATGAGCAGCTGCAGGAATGGCATACAGCGGTTCTAAGCGAGGCTCAGCGTGAGAATTATGTGAATCACAATCTGGAAATTGTGCGTCATTATCGCACCGAGGCGATCTCTCGAGCGCCCGCCTTCGACATCGAGCGGAATGCAATAGACGCTGCCATCGCTCGGCACGGACTGTATGCGTCCAATGCCAGCGCCAGCGAGAGCAGCGCCTGCCCAGAGCCCGTGGCTGGAACACAGGAGGAAGTGCAACCGCCACCCCTGCGCCGTCCACGCATGGAGCAACCAGTGCAGCAGCAGCTGCAGAAGTCAGAGCAGCAGCAGCACCAGGCTAGCAATAGCAGCTCAGCTTCAGCTGCAGCTGGCAGCTATGGCCACTATGTGGCTCTGGCTCACATATTCTCTGATACATTTGCTGGAGGGGGCAGCAATGGGGCAACGGGTGCAGCCAATAGCAATGTCAGTGGCACTGCCAACAACAACAACAACGAGCCCGAGGATGCCGAAATAAATGATATAGCGATAACCAAGACCATTGATAGCCTGGGCCTGCGTCGCACCTAATGAGGCGAAAGTACACTTAATTATATATATATATTTAAGTATCATATATGTATTTATATAGATATATATGTACGTATTGAAACAAATTGTTAAACGAGATCATAATGTGCAAGATATTGTTTAAATCGTCTAATGTATATTGTATTTATTTGTAGCATTATTCATAAAACAATTTCCGAATCGAAAACGAAGAACGTAGCTCTGCTATATTATATTTATATATATTTCGAAATATATATATATATATATAATATAATATAATATAATGTAATGTAAATAATATCAGTTGACTTTTGTATATAGTGCATTTAACTTATAGTTGTTTAGCATTTAAGCGTAGTGTACTTAATTAATCGCAATTTATATATGCTAGTGTACATATACAAATATATATATAGAGATAAATATATATATTTGTATATATATAAATATAAAATATATCATTCGCGTTAGATCAAATTATATTAAAAAAAAAAAAGCGAAATAGAAAAAAAAATGACAACAATATGTTCTTTTCTATAGATAAAACTGTTTAACGTACTAACAATAATAACAATCATAGCAAAACTAGAAAGTTTCTCTAGAAACGTTTTTAATTTACAACTTAAAAAAGGAACAAATGTTATTTGATATATCCATATATAGTATGCTCACATATATAGCTACATCAATCAATCAATCAATCAATCAATCGTATGCTTTTTGAGTCTCACAATTAAGATGGGGGATGTCGGCGCCGCTAACTACAAAGCTAAGCTTGACTGCTTGCGGAGGGGAATATGGACAGAAATGTGTCCAGCAGGGAATGGACAAATATATATATGCATATATATATGTACTATATTCTATTATATACCATATATGCATTCACACACACACGCACGCACACAAACATATTACATATAGTATATATATGTATATATATATTTAGACATGGGAGCGCAGCGCCGATAGCCACAATATGCACATATATATATATATATATCTATATACATATGTATATGTATGCATATATAAGTATGCTTCTATGTTATCTATATAGTTTTCTCATTGACAAGATTTCTTTAGTTGGTATTTGAGTTATTTACGCTGCTGCTGCTGCTGCTGCTGTCACTGGCGCTGATGATGCTGATGGTGGTGTCCTCATTGGTATTGCTAGCATCATTGACATTCTCATCATCATTGCTCTCATTATTGGGCTCATCTTCAGTGACATTAGCATCCTCATTAGCATTATTATTAACAGTATTACGCTGAGCATTACTATGACGCCGTGCCTCCTGTGCTGCAACAACGGCGCTTGCCTCGATGGCTCGCAGAGTTTCGTTGCGGCTACGCCTACTATCCACGCCCAGTCCACGGGTGCCCGATGCATGGCGTATCCGATGATATTGACGCAAGCCGGCCAAAATGCGTATCATGACCTGGGCAGGTACCGTTATGGTGTCGCGTGTCTCCACCAGCATGATTTCATTGCTCTTGATCAACTGTAAACATATAGAGAATTAGTTAATCACAATCTTCCACTATCTCTCCGCCTCTCTCTCTCTCCCTCTCTGTTTCACTTACTGCTGTTGTTTCAGCTTCATCAAATGTAGAAATTGCTCCAATTGGCGCCCACAGCTTGACGTTGTAATCAATGCCCGAGCTGAGCAAATAGGGCAGAGTCGGATGCGGCTGGACACGATTCACCACACGATGATCGGCCAGCAATGTCTTGACCACCTTTCCAGTGTGACGCTGCCAGACGAATATGTGGCCACAATCCGAGCCGGACATGATGTAATCATCGCCCCAGAAGCAAGCGCCCTTCACCATGGTGCGCGAATTCCGATGGCCGCTAAACGACATTTTGATGTAGTCAAACTTATTCAGCTGACGTTCCTTACCCTCCTCGGCAGCCTCCATCACAGCGTCACGCTTCTCAACGGCTGTGAACGAGAGGGGGAAATGTATATCAGGACAAATATATGTAAATATATATATGCATATGTTTTAAACAAATCAACTAGCTACAAAATTATATTTTTCTATAATCTAAAATGAAATTGTATAATTAGCCAAATATGGTGCCTTTCTATGCGATTCTCAGCAATTCAATTGAGCATTTCTGTTGGAAATATTAAATGGTTTTGTATGTTTAAACTATCTTAGACAATCTGAACAAAAGTTTCTTAATGCACTCGATTATTACTATAGCTATCTCTCGTTCTATACTATATTTGCTTAGCTACAACTACTCTAATTCATTGCGTCTAACTGACTATGACATTAATATGATAGGTAAAGGTAAGAAGTAAACATATATAGATACACCAGGATATAGTAGATATGGATATATGTTAGATATAATATCAAAGTTGATCTGAATTATAATATTGATGCAATTAGCCATATGACTATCTATATAGATTTTGCTATTATGGATCATAATCATTGATGGGTGCACTCTTAGCCATAGTCTGACTTCACTTACCATCGATAGCTGATGCATTGTTATTGGCGGCCATTGCAGCCTGTGTGATTTGATTGGCTGTGACGAGTCGCAGGCTGTTGGTGCGACTTGTTGCCGACTCGCTCTGGTTGTCTAGTGTGCGCAAGACGGCATCCTGCCAGGACATGTGATGTGAGCGCGAGCTGGCGCTGGCGCTGGAGCTGGAGCTACTGCTGCGGCTGGCTGGATTGATGGCGTGTATTTGATGTGTTTGAGAGTTGAGCATGCGAATGATTTCATCGCTCAGACGACGGAGCACACTGGGCACCAGGGGCGGACGTGCCTGGCCCACATTTAAACGATTCGGATCTTGGTCAATATTGGCCATGGAATTTGGCCCGGTATCGGACCAATCGCCCCGGAAACGCAATCGCGGCATTTGCGGCTCTGGATCATTGTCGCGCCGCAATTTTGGTGTATAGCAGCCACTGCGTAACAAATCGGCGTCATTATAGCCCGGATGATGTAAATCGAATAAATAGAGCTGTTCCATTGAGTAGCTGACGAGCAGCTCCGATTCGTCGGCGCTATACTTGACACAGGTGGGACGATAGTGACGACGTGTATATTTCATGGGTATCGGATAGGCCTTCACCGGCCAGGTGATGCGATCGCGATCCGAGCCAGCCGACAGCATGCGGCGATCATAGAGCCTCACAATCGAGTCCGAGCAACCGATGACCAGCTTATAGTGGTTAATCGGCGCCACATCCATGGCCGTAATGGCGCAGGGAGCGGTTATATAGATATGCTTATCGCACACGGACTCGGCACAGCGGCTGCTCACACGCAAATCGATGCAACGCACGGTGCCGTCTTCGCCACAGCTGAGAAATACCCGAGGAGAGTCCGGCATGGGCAGAACATCGTAGGTGCTGCCAAAGGCGTGACAATCAAAGAAGCTGGCCTGACGACCCGACTCGCCGATGGTCGCCTCCTCGGCGGTGCGGCCGGGTCCGTAGGGTGCCAGGAATTCGGTATGCATAACAATGCCCTCGCCGGAGCACGACACGATGCCCAGATCATTGGTGAAGGGCATAAAGCGTGCACTGAATATGTGACGCTTGTGCTGTGTCTTGGTCCTGGCTACCACACGTCCGCGCTTCGCCTCGGTCACCACCAAATAGTTATCATCCGATCCAGATACAATCAATGTGCCGCTCGCATTCCAATTGACCGTGTTCACACAGCCGCTGTGCACGTTCAGCGTGTTCATCAGGCTCAAGCGCTGCACAAAGTCCAGCGAATCTGGAAATTGGTGAAATAACAAGATTAATATAATTGTCAATATACATGGCTAGATAATCCGAGTTGATTATCTGATAAGACACTCTCTCTCTAGGTCTCAACTCACTCTTGCAGCTGGCCTGCAGATTCGATTGCGCCTGGTGCCCATAGTACGGGAAATTGTTGATGCATTCGTTGACGCTGCGTCGCTCTCGTCTGTCGGTCATCTTCGGAGGCTTTGCTATACGAAAATGTACATATGTGCATGCACAAATATATATATACATACATACATACATATATATATATATATGTATGTATATTTATATTTGTGCATGCATATGTATGTATATAGATTGAGAGGTTTGCTTTGTATTATTAGAAATTTGCCAAATATGACGGCCCAGTCGTAGATATGAGAACAGGGAAATAAAACAAAACTACGTATACTATATAAGACAACAAAAATCTATAGCTGCTACGACGAATACTTCTATACACTTCTGGAACAAACAAATTTTGTTGCCCAATTATTATATTAAATTATCGTTTTGAAAATATTTGTTTTGTTTTATTTGTTATATTTTTAAACTATTATCTTCTTTTTTTTTTTAAATTTCTGTTTAATGATTAACAGATTTGTTGTTGTTTTTTTCTTTCAATTTGGTTGTTAAATATTCTTATTTACATTAAAGAAAACTTATTTGATCTTATTTGTTCACAATTCATAGAATTATTTTTTATCAGTGAATGCACAACTCTGTTAATAGTGGCTCTCAAACTGTGCATTTGCAAGAAGCAACAAGAATTTATTGCGCTTGCATTTCTCGTGTGTATGCGTGGGGGTTTGTGTGTGTGTGTGTGTGCGTGGGTGTATGCGTTTGTGTAGGCCCTTGTGTGTGTAGGTGTGCAAATTGTTTTGTAGAAGTTATAAATTATATAAAAATTCAAAACAAAGCGCCATCAACAAATTGTTATTGTTGCATTGGCTGTTATTAACAAACTTTGGCGCGCAATACGTTTTTCGAGTACACTTTAAGCATATTTTCAAATTTATAAATTCTAATTTTTTTACCTTGTTTATAGACAGCGGAAAAACATTACAAATCACTCCTTAGCCCAGCAACACACAAACACAAATTCGATATTTATTTTTATTGCGAGCTCAGCTGTAGCACAGAGAGACCGTTTGCTGCACGCACCACAAAAACCAAAAGTTCCAAATGCAAATTAGCTCTTAAATATACTAAATAATCGCGATGGTGAGGCGGTCAAGACACGTTATTATTTAAAATAAGTTCGAGTTTCAAAAAGAAAAAAGATAACAAATTAAATACAATTTGTGCTGAGCTAATCTTTCTGAAATTTATCATTGTAAGTAAGTTCTTGACTTTAAAACACTTTATTCAAACCAACTGAGATGTTGTATTTTAGCATTTTAAAGGTAGGTAAAACTATTTTTTGTATGTTTCATGTTTAGAACCCAATGGGAACATGTTTTGTGCTTAAAAATAAAAATAAAATTAAATGGCAACATGGACAGGGTAATTATAATGGTTTAACAAATAATCAAAACTCTTATACAAACTAGTCGATAATAAAAAAAATACTAAATCAAACATTATTATGTTAATATCGGAATTTGACTACATACTTTGCTCGATTACGCCAAGCAATCGATAGCCTAGACTAGAGCGGTTAATGTATCGAGAGAGTGGCTGGTCATACTTTGCCCGCTGTAATTTCAGTCGTAGCTTAATATTCGAGTCGAGCGTGCGCACCTTACGCAGTTTAAACAGTTTTCTCGCTTCAGGCAGCAACCTGTTGCGTTTTTTTGTTTGTTTTGTTTTGTTTTGTTTTTTAATAGTTGTAGCAGTTGTGGAAAGTGCATTTAACGATAAAACCGAGTTGAAACATTAACTCACCTGCTGCAGCAGCCGCACAGAGCGTGTGAGTTGTGCGAGTGTCAAACAAATTAGAAATCTTTTGTTTATTCAAAAAATACGGCAAAACAAAAAAATTTAAGAGAAGAAAAACAAACATAACGAGCATAAGAAATAAAGGTAACGGGCAACAAGTGCTGCTGTTGTTGTTTGTATTAGTGTTGTGTTGCTGCTGTTGATACTGTTGCTGTTGTTGTTGTTGTAGCGGAAGGTAAATATTGTTAAACTTCGCAAAGCCCAAAATGCAAATGGCATAAATAGTTTTAGCGGCAAAAAGAGAATACGATCTACGAGCATACGAGCATACATAGTGGGTGAATGTGATTGTTGTTGTTGCTTTGATTGTTGATGATGTGGAAAAGTTAATGAAGCAGCGCCAACTCCACAAGTAACAAGTGTGAATGTTGGCCATAACCGAATGGCATATGCCCTGACAAAATTTTGAAAGAGTTCAGTTGAGTTATTTTCGGCTAAATTTTTGATTGATGGTGGAAGCTCTTTAAGATCCCAGGAATGTCAAAGCTCTTGAAGCTACAATGCTTGTCAAACTGTGAGCATATACCTTAACATTATTGGAGCTCACAAATATGCACTTTAGGCTCAAATTATACTTAGTATATAGATTATCCAGTAGATAGAGAGAGAGAAGGAAATATATTCTTACAGCTATAGCCGGCTAATATAAATTTTTAGCAAGAGTATTTAGAACCATGTTTTGATAACCATTTCAAGTCTAATCAAATTGTAGAGTAGCGCATAGTTCGGATATGGCCAGTTCCGGTCAATCAGATCATATTTATGGTTCGACTTTTAAATATATGTTTTTTTAAATGTATTTCTAAATATATTTTCAAAGTAGATTTCAATCTTATACATATGTATAGCTCTGATTCGATTTTAAAATCAATATCTATATCAAATGCCATCAAGTATAGCTCTCATTTGATCTGCAGATCAATGTCTATGTATCTAAACCAAGTATCATATCCAAATCTCGTATGATTTTTAAATCAATTAAATATTTAAGACGAAGATCATGCTCAAAATGCACTACCATAGTCATATATCTATAGCTCTAATTTGCTATTGAGATCAATATCAATATCTAAAACTCAAATATCGTGCTCATAAATGACTTACACAAATAAATATCTAAATATCTGCAATTATTTGCTCAGTTTGAAGTTTGAAGTACTATTATTATTAAAATACTCCCACAGTATTTTGCTTGGCCGTCTATTTGAATAAGACTCGACGATATGTCATTAAGCAAAGCGCTGCTGATTGAAGATGTTAGCAATGAGCGTGTCATCGAGGATCGTCTATTTTATCGAGGCTATACAAATAACATAATATATAGGCACAAATACATACATATACATATATAAATGTATATGTACTGGCTGATAGTAGTATTTGTGTCAATTGTTGGCTCGAAAGAATAACATATTAAAAATGCCAACCAGTTTAGTCACGCCGCCTGTAACTCGGTACCGTTAGCCCCCTAACTTGCCTAGCCATAGAACTTGGGGCTATTGTTGTTGCTGCTGCTTCCACTTTTGTTGTTGCTGCTGCTGCTGCTGCTGTGGTTGTTGTTATTGCAGATTCTAAAAAGCTGCACATAGTTTTTTTTTTTTTTTTTTTTTTTTGTTAAATGCCATCGCATAGAAAGCGACAAGCATAATACAAAAGCATCAACAAATACGTTTTTTATTTATTTTTATTTATTATTATGTTTTTTTTCTGTCGTGTCTTCATCTGTGGACAATAAACTGGATTGGGTTAGAGGGTCAGAGGCCCACAATTAGCCAAGTAGAGAGAACTCTAATGAACTTATATAGGGCACATGTATGCTTCTAGGGGAATAGCTGAAAGAGATGATTTATCATTTGTTACTTAAGGCAAACTGTCTCATATGAGATTTATGATAAAAGTAGAGAAATATTATATATGATATTTCCAGATATACATACATAGATTTAAATATTCATATAGCAAGCGATTTAGCTACAAAGATTTCTCAGATGCCCAATAGACGATATTCATATCACATTTTATAGGATAGTGCTTCTATAGATAAACAATTACTGTCTGATCAGTCATATAGATGCACATATAGCCTCGAGTATCTGCTACAGCCGAATCTTCTTCTTCAGCCAGATTATAAGATAATGATTCACAGCTAGATTATAATTTCCGGCAAGAACTCAATTTGGCTCAAGTTACAATTTGTATGATTCATGAGCGCACATTTATAATAGATTACTATCAGCGATAAGATGTGCTCCGATATCATTAACTGATACATATTTTAATTACGCAACTAGAAGGCTAATTAAATATAATAATAATATATATATTTTTGTATATCTACTATGCAGACGATATATCGTAGGCATTTCTGAAACGAGTGTTAATTGTTTAGCTATATATCTATATGGATGCATCATATAAATCAGAAAAGCGGAACGAATTCGAGAAGTGCCGACTCTGAGATAAACTTTCCCATTTCAAGAAACAGAAACGAGCGAAAAACACGACACGATATTTTTTTTTCTTATATTGTTCAATCAGTAACAACAACAACAAAAATAGCAATAGCAACAGCCAATTGCATTTTGATACTCATTAAATTTATATTCAAATATGGGCATATTGACATAACGAGTGCGCATGTAACGCCAGTCAAGTGTAGCTGTCATATAGGGTAACTGCCAGTCGAGCGTATGCAAGGCAAAAGCTAAACTTTTATGTTGGCAATTAAATGAAGCTGTGCATTTATGCTGCACATATAGAGCACAGTTTAGAGTTGTGTGTGTGTGTGTGCCTCTCCTTTGAAGCTGCAACATAATGACGCTTAATGGCAATTCAATGAAAACAACAACTGAAACAGAAAACTGAAGAAAAACAGCTACCCCGCGGACAAAAGTGAAATTTTTGCCAACAACAAGAGAGCAAGAGAGAGAGAGAGAGAGAGAGAGAGAGTGAGTGAGTGAGTGAGAGAGGAGAGACTGAGGAATAGCTCGAATTACTTGGCTTATGCTGCGTATACTTAATGTTTCAAGCTTATGCTAATGCTCATGTCAATTGCAATTAAAACAGCAGCTGGACGCTAGCCAAACACAACAGCTAATTGGGAGTGAGAGAGAGAGAGAGATACAGAAGGAAAAGAAATAGAAAAAAAAAACCAAATCAAAATCTCGCACAGTGATTCTCGCCATGGATGCAGCTGGCAATAGCAGCAATGCTGCCACAGCTGGTGGCGCCACCGCAGATGAAACCAAAACGTTGCTGCAACAGCAAAACGCCAGCATGGAAAACGACTACGGCGACGGCGATGGCAACGGCGACGGCGACGGCGACGATGCCGACGAGCCACAGGCATTGCCATTCTGCTTTGTTCGGGTAAGCCACTTTGACTTTGACTTTGACTTTGATTGAGTTTGAGTTTGAGTTTTTGCCTAGAAAGTAAGTAAGCTAAGCAGAAGTTCTTGCCAACTAGAGCCAAGTCGGCCGACGCCCGCTCGGTCACAGTTGAACGCTGCAACACAATGGACGAGTTGCAACCGGCCGTGACTGGCCCCCACTCCAGTTGCAAGTGCGTCGCAGTCAGTCGAGATCTGTTGCATTGCCTCTTCACACTCCCTAGATCAAGTGAAAGACAATTAGCACATGTCATAAATTTGTATTTAATATAAATTTACATTTAAATTTATATTAAATTTAAATTAATTATATTAATTATAATAAATTTCAATTTATAGTAAGCTTAAATTTATATTTAATTTAAATTTATATTTAATACAAATATATCTTTAATACGAATTTTTATTTTATTAAAATTCATATTTAATTTAAATTTATATATAATTCAAATTTGTATTTCATTTAAATTTATGTTAAATTTAAATTCATATTTAACATAAATTTATTTTTAATTCAAATTTTTATTTAATATAAATTTGAATTAAATAAAAAATTATTTTCAATATAAATTTATATTTAATTTAAATTATTATATGACACAACGCACAGAAATATGAATCATAATCTGAAATAAATTATTATTATTATTACAGATTATGTTATAAGAGAACAATTATTATTAGGTTATTTTGTATATTTTTTCTTCTTCTTCCGTCGTGCTCTAGACTTTATATGATTTGTTAAAAAATATGTGCTGAAAAATTATAAAATTATAATTGTTCTCATTTCTTATTAAAGCAATAATTATTTGAATAATTTGTAATGTTCTGCTTTGGGTAGACCTTATAGAGCCTACCTCTATTAAGTCAGCAGTCTAGCCACTCTATAAAACTGCGGAAGATCAAGAAATATAGCTTATACTCGTATTAAAGAGTTAAAGAATAAAGTTCTCTTAACTTAAGAATAAAGTTTTCTTATCAATTTAAACTTTTTCATTTCATTTTAGTCGATTTCTTCTTGTTTTATGCCAAGATCAAGAATTATTGCTTATTGAAGTTTAATTTTTTAATTTTGAAAAATTGTAAACAAGTTTAGTTCTTGGTGGAAATGTAAATAACAGACAAAAGAAGGCGTGGCGCATATATTCACACTCTATATAGATCTTAAATATTTAACCATATATAGTTTTTAATACAGATCCAAATTAGATCATGGATCATGGTGTTGAATTGTTTCAGGGTATTCCCAAGTCGAGCACACCCGTCTGGAAGCACTCTTACTTGTTTCGGGCGCACACATGACCATATCGTAATTATGTTTAGTTTTATGGCTTATTCTTAGCATGTTGAGACCCCCATGACCCATTAGAATGGGCGTCAAGTGGAACTGCTTTTTTTTGCACGCAACGCTGACTTCAGGGAACCCACGGGCGATTGCCACCGAGCCAAGCCAAGTTGCGGGTAGCTGGATGGCCAACAAATATTTTGGCTGTTCTTACAAGTGTTCTACAAGTGTTAATTGTATGTGTGTGTGTGTGTGCAAGTCTGTGTCTGTGTGTGTGTGTGCTGTAACCTTTTTCAGTTTCGGGGTCGAGTTGTTCCGGCGCAAGCCGCACCTTTTTGAGCCACGGCAATTGCCCGTTGCCCGTTGCCCGTTGCTTACAATTACATGCGCTTCCCCCCACTGTCCGCTGCCCCCTCGCCCCATCGACTCGCTGCCAAAATACAAAGAAGCAGAAGAATATGTAATTTGTTATTGCTTTGCTTTTGTTTCGTCCGATTCCGTGCTGTTGTTGGCTCTCGGCGCGCTCACGACCTGCCCCCGGGTGCTACCCAGCTACCTGTCCCCCACTCCCACACTCGCCTTCTGCCTCCCTCCACCGCCCCTTTTGCTGTAGTTATACTTGGCCTGGGCAGAAATGATTGGCCCTTTTGATTGCTTTCTTTGGCTCGTTTCGGCCGGCGTTCTTTTTGTTTTTTTCTTTTTGTGTTTTTGTTTTTGGCTGTCATAATTTGTTGGGAAAATTGTTTTGGTTCTGCAGTTTGATTTTCATTATTCCCATAAAAAAAAAACCTCAAATTGTGCGACGATCGAATCCCACATTTGCTAAGCAATGCATGCCGAATGGGCCTCGGCTCAAATAAATCGGAAATTATAAATCAAATGGGAGGAAAAGCCACATGCAAGCAAGGCAATTGGCTTGATAAATATGTGTATAGATAAATGAATAACTGTAATTTGTTTATTAACTTAAATGTAAGTAATTAAAGTAGCCTATTTGTATATAAAATTGAAAGATGAAATTGTATATAGAAAAAAAAAAATATTTATAAAAATATAAGGGACATACACATGTGCATATTTACAAACATATTAAATATCAACTGAAAAGTATTAATACGTAGATCATATACATATGTATATAGGTCTATATATAATATAGCTCCTTTACTTCCAGAGATATTTCAATTCAATTTTTATAATAAAAGTTAAGGCATAACTCTTATTTTTAATTTTTATAATAAAAATTGAAAATAAAAGTTATGATTTGATTTCTATATAAAAATCTGTAATCTGTAATAATTATTTTTGAATTTTATCATAAAAATTAATTTTAATAATAAAAAATAATTTTTTAATAAAAAATTGCAAATTAAAGTTTATGCTTTTTTAAACTCTAATTTTTAATTTTTATTATTAAAATTAAATTAATTATTAAAATTAAAAATAAAAGTCATGATTTGATTTTTATACAAAAATTGATCTGTAATAATTATTTTTTATTTTATTAAAATAATAAATTAATTTTAATAATAAAAAATACTTTTTTAATAAAAAACAGAAGTTTATTCTATTTTTTGAATTTGCCATTAAAAAAAAAAAAGTATGTGTGTTTTCCCATCTCTCCTCAATCTTTTAAAATTCATAACTCTTATTTGTGGTCCCTGAAAAATATTATTAAGACCTTAGGCTCTCTACCAAATGAAAATCAACAGCTGAGAGAGAAATTCTTTATGCTTATGAGCCTGTGGGCTAGATCGATTCAAAATATGAGAGATATCTCGGGATTGCGTTGCATTCTGCATTCCTTATTCATGGCGGCACATTCAAAGTAATCAAGAAACACGCAGATCTAAATCAAATCTCAATCAGTTCGGCGCAAATATTTTCTCTTCTAGAAAACTAATCAAAATTGATTTTTAATTTGAGTTCGACAACGCCCATGATATATGCCCGTTTCAATTATGAAACTGATTTGCAATCCAATGGATGCATTCATAAGAAAGCGACTTTCAATCGATCAAGCGAGTGATCATCGAGCCACGTTCTGATCAGCCCTTGGCCATGCTGGGACCACACCCCAAAATTGTTTATTCTCTAATTCTCTCTGTCTCTGTGCTAATTTGAATATATAAATATGCAAACGTTGTGTATATATGATAATTAGTCAAAAAAATTTAAGAAAAAAGAGAAATAAAATGTGGAAAAGAAAATTAAATGGCAAAGTTTGTCTTGTCGTTTGTTTGTTTAGATCGTCGGCTGTTGGATGTTGTTTGGTTTGCTTAGCGTCTGGCTATGCCCTGTAGAAGTTTAGGCAGGTGAATTCGGGAGCTAAGCTAACTTAATGAACTGAAGCTCAAAAAAATGTGATCAAACAAAAGGAAAGTAAACTCGATTATAATTGAATTTGTAGCAAATGTTTTTTAGTTATCAATTATCGAACATCATGTTAGTGTACAATGTTTACAGCGTATCTCTGCGTCGTTCACAATGTTTGCAGTTAGCTCAGCTTGTTTGCTCGTCGCGAGATAACATTTAATTTGATTAGTGGCCGAGCAAATTGTTAGCCAAGTTAGGCAATTGGGGCCCAGCGACGACGAGTTGCCAAGCGGCCAAGTCTTGGCTGACTTCGCTATTTCCCCCCCCGTTTAATGGGCGTGGCATTGGCCATGTCATGCACAGCGTTTAACATGCAAAAGATGCATTGCGAATGCTGCTCAAAATGTGTGAGATTTTTCACTTTCCCAGCGCCAATGACTGCGTAATTTTTTTTTTTAGCTTTTTTTTTTTAGTTTGTCAATTGTTCCCTAAGACCACGATGAGATTAAGAAAAAAAGAAGATAAAAGGGAAAACTCTTGGCTAATGGCCAAAGCACATTTCAAAGTGCATCTCCAGTGTGTGGCCAAAACGCCAGAGCCAACTCTGTTGGCCATCCTGCCTGCGGCTGCAAATGCAACTTTTCTGTTTGCGCATTTCGATTGCTCCTCGGAGTCGCGCAAAAGTCGCCTGGGTGAAAGTTATATTGCCGTCGTCGCGTATTTCTCTCTAGTTTGGCTTGGCTGCTGCTGTTGCAGGTGGACACCTGTTGGCGCACAGGTGCGTTAATGCAAAGATCGATTAAATAATGGAAATTAATTACAATTTTTGCCTGCAGCTAAATGGTATAATAGAAAGCGAAACACTGCTTAACAGCAATTAATGTTCGTTCACAACTGCATTCTTGGCCAATTACAATTGGCCAAAATACTTGGCTATACCAAATATAGTCTCTATAGAGCTTCAAGTTATTTGCAGAATAGTTTTTTTTTTTATTTGGCATTTTCTATGTATGTTTCGATTTTTTCTATAGGGTATATCAGCTTCATCTTGAGCTAACATTATGCCTAAAGAGCTAAAGAGATAGAATCTTAATTAAAAGTTTTACAGCACTCAATACAAACCAGTTTCAATGAAGAAGCAAACACTGATGAGGAGTGTTTGACTAGAAAATACACTGAAATTTATTTGGCACAAAACTTATTTATTTATTTATTTATTTTTTTGAGATTGAGAACAATGTTAAGAGCTATTATAATTAATATTACATATATAAATTTCTTGAATAATATTTAGTAGAAATAATATTTTAATACAGAATGCTCTTTTTTTTCGGTAATCAGCGCATGATTTTAATATACACTGTAATTAATTTAGACATTAGTCAGGCACAAATTTAAAATATAACTCTTTTAATAATTCTTTATTGCGGCTTCTTGTCTTAGACTCTAGAATTTATCTAATTTAAGTTAGTTTATATTTATTGGTATCTATATGATAATTTTTGTTTAACAGATTTTCTATAAATACATATATACTAATATATTTATTTATTAATTAATTTGTTGTAGCTACTAAAAGTCCACGAGTTGTGCTTGAGAAATTTTTTATTTAATATTTGCTTTGATATTGAAAGCAAATAATTTGCGCTGATTAGAATCAAGTACATCAAAACCTTTTTTTTTAAGTGTATTTAAGTTTATCTTTGATATATATCAATGTATTCAAATCTATTTTCAATTTCAATTTATTTAAGGCTTTGTTATAAAATTTTTAGTGTTTTGTGAATGGTATTTTACAATAATTTCGGAGTTTAGGCTATTTCTTAGCCTTTGCTGCTTAGATATTTCATTTCTATGCCAGGTCTTCTATATGTGAATACGTTGATTCTTGACAATTGGTTATGAATTTTAGCGATCGTCTAATATCTACCAATTCAGATTGGCTCGACAATGTAGATCATATTTTTAAATTCTCTTAAAATCTATTGAAAACTACCTAAATCGAAACTCAATATGCTCTTGGGCCATCTATGTCTAAGGCTTTCAGTGAAGAATTTTTGCATTCCTTGGGGTGTTTAACTTTATAAAGACGAACAGAAAAATATGTATAGAAACAGTCAGAGGTATAGAGGTAGATCGCTTCGCGCATTCCTTCAAATTGTAGCCACACCTCAAGTTCGTAGGAGTTGAGAACTTATATATATATGTATACGATTTGATACATTCGTTTCATTAATAATGATTTGAGCTTTGCTTTTTAGGCTCTCCAACTGAAGGCAAAACTCACTCGCTTAACAACAAATTCTGTGACATTTCAATACGAAACTCTTTCTCTTTGGCCATTCTATAAATGAAATATTTCACGTTTGCCAGTCATAGAGCCTAGCCCAATTCGCTTCCAAGCCTTGACACAGCATTTTCGTAATATTGTGTCACAATTTTTGAATTTCTGCTGTTGTTGTTGTTGTTGCTTACAGTTTACAATTGCCTGATTTTATGCTATAAACGCAATATAACTGTTGAGTTTTTAACACTCAATCTAATGCTCCACATTGCTAACTTGGCCAACACAAATTTCATGGTCACACTCCCATGAGCCACGAGCTGTGACATACATCGCCTCAAGCGAGGCGTGCGTAATGGAATTAGGCTTAAATTACGCGCATATCAAAATACAAATTTGATATGGCTAAGCAATAATGGCCAAGATTGAGCTTCAGTTTTGGTTAGCTATATAGAATATTATTTGATATATGCATTTATATATATATATGTATATGTATATGTATATGTATGTAACTGGGCCTCTTGACAGGCTTTATTACAGCACTCTCTATGCTCCGCTGCACCCGCCAAGATCGTGAGAAAGTTGTAATTTAGTGTGTTTTCCGACGTTCATAAATAGAAATGAGAGAAAAAAGAGATATATCTGGGCAAAAGTCGCACGCAACTTTTTTTTTTGTATATTTTGTCGCCACTGAATGAAGAAATGTATATATATATATACTATAATATATGTATATATATAAGTTAAATATATAAGAAAAATACCAAAACAAAAAGAAGCAAAATATATGTATATGCAAATGACTTTCAAACTTAACTCCGCACAGCTTCAGTTTCTAGTTTCTCGACGCTCTGGAAGACAACATTTTCCATTAGCCATTGTACAATAGACGACGATTGGGTCGCCCAGCGAAATGTTATGCAAATTGAACAACATTTTGAGGGAAATTGTTGCGTCCAGACTTTCGGCATTTCTTTTTGGACTTTTGAATGCGTTGCGCAACACGCACCACCCAAATAAGGTAGTGAATGAGTGAGAAGGGGATAGGGGAAGGGTATGGCGGGAGGTGTAAATGCAACAGGTTAGCCTAGTTTAGCTTGGCCAGTGAGGAAACCAATTTGGCCCAACCAGTATATATAATGATGGCGATCGTGAACCAGATTTGTCTGCACGTCTCACAGATTCCGATTCCGATTCCGATTCCGCATCGCCACATTGCACTACCCAAAAAAACTTCCCATTGAGTATGGTCCGGTCGGCGAGCTGCCTGCCTGGCTGGCCAATTGTGGAGTGAGGTAGTCTTGCCAAGGAATTTCACTCTGGTTTTCTACACCCAATACCCAATATGCGTAGATGTGTGCAGAGCTTGCGGCTTGCTGTCTCTTGGCGAGAAAGCAGTCTGATCTCTGCTGTTATGTGGAAGTACTCAATGTGTGTGTGTGTGTTTGTACTGGCTAAAACTGGCTGAGCAGGTGAAGTTGTCGTATGCCAAACAAAAACACAAAAAGAAGAAGAAGAAGAAAAATAAAATGCGTGCCGCAACAAACCATTGTTGTTGTTGCTGTTGTTGTGCGACCCGGTCTGAAAGTCTTATCCGCATAAATGCAGCAACAAACCAGAAAAGCGCAAGTGAAACGAATTATGCGTATAATCGTGTGTGTGTGTGTGTGTGTGTGCATCTTAACCTGCAGCCAAAGGCATTATACGCAAGGCGAATTGGCAGACAACGCAGCCAAAAATTTATGCACTTTAGCAAAATTTTACTAAGTGGAAACGGGCTTTGAAAAGTCTAAAAAAGGAGAATTTCAATTTGATATGCACGTCTATATATGTATACACATACATGTACATGTACATACATACATACATATATTAATTGCTTGTTCACACAATATGGAAAGTAGCTCTTGAGAATTGCATAGAACGACTATAGGAAAAGAGAGCTAGGCGAAAAGATAAAGGAAAAGAAAGCAAGTGAGGATAATATATGGAAGCGGAAAGAGTGAGAGAGTGAGAGAGAGAGATGTAGAGAGAGACAGAGAGAGAGAGAGAGAGAGAGAGAGATAGAAAGAGGTAGGGAGAGAGAGAGAGACAGAGGGCGTGACAGAGGGAGAGACGTAGAGAGAGAATGAAAGAGAGGGAGGGTGTGACAGAGAGGAAGTTAGAGAGCCGGAGAGAGAGAGATATACGGAGAGAGTGAGAGGAACGGTGAGAGAGAGGGAGGGAGAGACGGAGAGAGATAGAGATACAGGAATAGAGGAAGGTAGAGACGGAAACGAAGTGAGAGAAAGAATCATGAAAAGGGAGACAGAGAGAGAATGTGTCTATGTTCCTCTCTCTTTCTCCCTCTCTCTCTCTCTCTCTCTCTCTCTCTCATCTCTTCCCCTCCCACTCTCACTGTCACTTGCCTACAATTCGTTTTGTTTGCTCACAGTTTCTTTCTCTCTCTCTCTAACACACTTTCTCTCACTTTTTCTCTTCTCCCTCAATCAATTAATTCATTATTGTTCAGCTTTCTTGCCATATATTTGCTCAGCTGTTAGCGAAATGCCGCTTGAGACTTCCAATTTGCTATAAATACCTTTTTGTATAGACACTGTGCATGCCACAGTCGTTAGCAATATATTGTATATATGTATGTATGTTTATTTATATATATGTATATATCCACTTCTTTGTTGTTCGTTATTTTCAATCAATCTGCTGCTGCAGCAGTCCTTAAACTTGATGGCCGTAAGATCAACTCATTTGATATGCATTGTGCAGCCTGAAAGACGTCTCGCCCATAACTGACCACATGCAAATTTCATTACGAAAAACCCTAAATGGAGTCCCGTAAGCATTTTCAATCTGATAGAAGGACAGACAATGCAGACAGTCGCAAGTTTCCAATTGGAATTCTATGTACTTTTCGGATTTTCTTCGTTTGGGCCTTAACTAATAGGCGGGTTTTCGGTTGAATTGGATTCTTTAATGCATTTGATATGCTTGCCCCGCGGCCGGACTTATCGCTGCTGTTTGTCTAGAATGAAACCTTTTGTTGATGCCGTCGTCCGACGTTCCTGTTGCAACTTGAAATGGACACAAAATGGTAGCATTTATGACTGGCCTCAAAAAAGGTGTCAGGTGCAGTCTATCTCTCTCTCTCACCCTCTCTCTCTCTCTCTCTCTTTCATTCGCTGGCTGTGGCAGTCAGGTAAACTGCGTTGCACACATGAACGATTGACTTCTTGTTCGACTTTAATTTGTTGACATTTTCATTTCCTTATCAATTTCGTTACATTGTTTCAACTTGTTGTTGTAGTCGTACTTGTTGTTGTTGTTGCTGTTGTTGTTGTTGTGGCAGGCAATTTGGGTTATTGTTACGCATCGATTGCTTAACCCTGTTACGTAAGCACACAAGTGCTGCATGGGCCTTGCGATAAGGCAAGCCAAACAGAAACTGAAAATGTGGACCACGATCTGATAAAGCAACGATATATGTATATATATGATATATATGTAGAGAACAAGAAAGAGACAGAGAGAGAGTAAGAGCGAGAGAGAGATAGATGATTATTGTAACTATCAGCAATAATCTCAAATCGTTTGCGGTTAAAAGTAAAACATGTTTTCAACAGGAAGAAGCGAATGTTGTCAATTAAAGTAAATATATATATGTACACACACACATATATATACATATATATATATATATATATATATGCACTTCCCTTTGCTATAATCAGGGCTAAAAGAACAAGAGCAAAAACCAGTTATTTATTGACTTACAATTCATTTACTTTAGATTGTGCATTTTTTTATTTATTATTTTTAATGTGTTGCTTTAGTGATTTCATTGTCAAGAGTTTTGTAATTTCAATTAGGTTCTTGGCTAAAGGATGGGAAGGCAAAAACTAATTGGGAAACGGTGGGAACCGGTGGGAACCGGTTAACCGGTTCGGCTTTGCAGCCTTGACGACATACTACATATAAGGGCTTCTACGTATTCGGATTTTTTGACGTGATTTAAACACAGATTTAATTTATTTTTTATTTTGTTGATAGCTCAGTTATTTGATCTGTTTGCTGTCTTTGGCCGAGAAATGTCAAGGCGAATTGTGCAGCGTTGCCAGATCGGTGGCAATGCCCTGTCAGCTATTTGATATGGAAATGTGCGGCCAAATGCTTACCACGGTTAAATATCTCTAAGCCAACAAACAGCAAACAGCAACAACGATCATTCACGATGACAATAACAAAATAGAAAAACAGAAAAAAAAACTAACGGCGGCATTTTCCATTGTCTGCAACGTTTCATTAGCTCAAAGCGCCTGGGAAATCGCTGCTGTTGTTGTTGTTGTTGTAGTTGATGCCCCTTGCTGTGGCCATAAGTCAAAGTTGAGGGATTCATGGCAAGCCCGAAAATCGAAATGCCGCACTCAAATCCCAGCAGCTGGGCAGAGCCAGCCCTAAAACTACAGTTACGCAGTCACAAAAAAAAAACTAAAAAAAAAGCTAACACAAAAATTAAGTGAAAAAATATTAAAAAAACAGAAACAAAAAATATTTCAAAGAGTTGCAATTGTTTTGAAAATTTACCATATTTCTTTTTGAAATGTGCCAACAAAATGTTGGCTAAAACAAAGGCGTGCATTGGACATTAGCCCAGTTAAGCTACAAGTGCCAAGTGCTTAACACTTCCAAATTGTCTTGGCCAAGAGCATGCGAAATTCGACTTGCAGCAACACATAATATAGATATCCATATATACATATATCTAGCTGGATATATTTATGCTCAAGATATCATGCTGATTAGCTTATAAAGTTTTTCCGTTTCGTTTTGCTTGGCTTTATTTATTTTGTTCAAGCCATTTAAAACAATTTGGTACAATTTTGCTTGGCTCGCTCGAGTTCAACATCATCATCAACATCATGATAAACATAATTGTAATTGTAATTGTAATTGTAACTGCCGGCAAGTGCACATAAATTTCATGTTCATACAACAATTAACAATTAAGCGGGCTATTGACATTATTTTTTGTTGTTTTTAGGTTTTGTTTTGTTTTTTTTTTTTTTTTCGACTAGGCCAACTTGAAACGAGCCAAGGCTAAGACAGAAAAAAAAAAAACAAAAACAAAACGTCACAAACTTCAGCTACAGATTATGAAAATCTCTGGCCCATTGTAGGTCACAATTGCTTCGAGACTGAGCTGCGATTTCCGACAGTTTATTAAAGAAAATATATTTTATGTTTGGCATAGAAATTTGATTATTAGAATTTATATAATATACAAATATTTTGCAATCATTTGAAGACATAAAATTTCAAGAATTTACAACTATTGGAAAATCAGAATAAATTGGCTTAGGAGACAGTAGCAGGCGGGGCAGCGCCCTATATATACTTGATTCCCGTAACGAGCTGATTCGATTTAACTCTGTCCAATTGTCCCGCTGTATGAACGCAGAGATCTCGTAAGCCACAAGAGCTAGACATACAAGTACTATACTTCCGCACTATAAATTGATCATATTTTTCGATAACTTATATAGTTTTCCTATTATCGATAATAATCGATCATTTTATTTATTTAAAAATACAATTCGTATGCTGCTATAGCTAGAAATTTTTGGTTTTCTTTGTAGAGAGTTGACTTAGTTATTAATATGTAAAAAATATATGGATTGATCTCGTTGGAATTCAAAGCATCCGGTTATTGATAGTAAAAATAGTAAAAAATTGAAAATTTGCTTTTTGTTTAGTATAAGACAGATTACATATAAAAAAAAAAATAAAAAAACATTGTAGGCTCAAGTAATGACTATCGTTTTTTAATGACACGCCCCCTTCACTATAAATGTAAAAAAACAAATTTCAAATGTATTTAAGTATATATGTATGTGTACCATATATATGTATTTAAACACAGCTAACTATAAATATATTTTACTTTTATTTTTTTTATAAAATTTATAAGCATTTAAAACCGTTAAATTGCTTCATTGTAACAATTCCGTTACATAATTCCAGTCGAAAGTGTGGAAAATTAGCGTAAATGCCAGCAATGAAATCGTAATATTTTTTTGCACAATGTGATTCAAAGCACAAATTCGAAACTGATTTGCAAGAGTCTATAAGGGCAAACGGTGATTATACAAAAGGTAGATCGCTGCTAATTAAGCGATAATTTGATAACAATTAGGGTAAATAAAAAGTCTGAAAAAATATAAATAAATACAAATACTATTCTAGCTATGCTTTCAATCGAATTTTGTTCTATTAGAATTTCATTTGGCTTAATTGATATCGAATAATGCCTAATTAGCGGTGTGCTACCTTTTTGATGCCTTGACCCAGTCAGGTGGGCCAGCTGGTTGGCTAAATGTAGCATAGTTTTGGCCACATTTGCCCCACTCAAGTGTGTCAGCGGCATTAAGATATGAGCACCTGCGTCTATCTTTCTCTGTGTGTGTGTGTGTGTTTATGTGTGTTTGTGCCGCATTAAGATTCTAGGCTAACTTTTGAGCTGTTTTGGCCAGCAAACCGGTCCGAATACTCAGCATGTACCTATGTAAGGCAATTATCGAGTGCTGCTGCGCTTATAGCTGGCATTTGCTTTCCTTTTCCTTTTGCGTTTGGGGCGTTTGGGGCAATTGATATGCGGCGGCTTGCCAAAAGGAAGTTCATAATTTAGCCATGGCTAATAAGCGTGCGCACTTCACAGGAAATCCAATCAGCCGATGACAGTCAATCAACTCGGGCCAAGCCGATTGCAATGAATGAACTTGAAATCGCATGTAAATGAGACGAGCTGCGAAGCTAAAGTGTCGCCAGTCGAGCACTTCGAGGCGATCGCTCGACCGTGCCAGCTGCTTGTAAACAGTCAACAGTCAACAGCATGTGGCATGTGGCAGGTGGCAGGTGGGAAAAGGGGGACGAACTACACGAGGCGTTGCATGCATTGACTCGAACAAAAAAAAAACAATGAACAACAAAATGTAATAAAAGAAAAACAAAAAAAAGATCTACCAACTTGTAATTATATAATTTATATATATTAAACGCTGCGACCCGTTGACAATGACATTTTCTTTTCGACGACATTCGTAAGAGTTGCTAAACGATGCGCTTAAGTTGAGTGAAGTGTGGGGGGGGGGGAGGGGCAATGGCAAGGTATTTGTACTTTTGGTAACTGGAGGTCTATGCTTGGCTTTTTTTTTGACATTTGTCTCTTGTCTAGCGCGTTACGAGCGCATAATTATTATTATCATTATTTAAATTCAAGTTTCAGGCATGAAAATTGCAAAACTCTCGAGGGACAGGGCAACAACAACAATAACAACAAGTCAGCAACCAAGCCATTACAAACAACAACAAACATATTGTTAAGACAAATTATAACATGAGCATGGCTATGCGCTGGGTATCCAGGGTATCTTTTGCCTGCTGTCCAGCTGTCCGCCTTTCAGCTCCGCCCCATAATCATGTGTCATATTTATTAGCCAAGTCAATGCACCTAAAAACTTCTCCGTGTGTGTGTGAGTGTGATAGTGTGTGTAAGTGAAGCCGTTGAAGTCAGCGTTGTGGCGGGTCGAGGTCATTCATCCAATATATACATACATACATATGTACACACATACATACATTTCTACATCTCTGTAACGATATAACAGACAGCTAAGACCCCCCCTCCCTATTGCCCAGTTATTCCAGCGTATTGTGTATTGGTGCAGGAAACCCTCATGTCTGGCCCCACAGGCCCCACTCGCCTGGCGTACTTAATAATGATGGTGATGATCGTAAAAGCGATTGCTTTATAGTTAGTTAGTAGAACTAAATGGTTTTGTGTCTTGCCTAATTAGCCTGTGCTACGCATCCCGCTGACAGTGGGGCAAGCTATGAAGTTATTTTAGAGTTAATAAAGTTCTCATGGGCAATCGATAAATGGGCCCATAGAATACAGTAGAATACAGTATATACAGTAGAAGCTGGCTATAACGTCTTCCGGGTATAACTACGGACCATTGAGCGTTGTTATAGCCGTATTCTACTGTATATGTTCTATAGTTTCATATCCAATATATCCAGTATATATTTTTCCCCGAAAAATACATATAAATATTCACATTTCTGTAGATCTGACTCATTTGAGCTGCAAATAATTAATTTGAAAGAGTTTTTATTTATTTAGTTTTTTTTTTAATTAATCTACATTATTTAAGTGTGTTTTATTATTGCATAATATGCACGTAATTATTTATATAATATCATTTTATTTGATATGTAATAAAAGCAGAAATATTTTGTTGCCCATTAAAATAAATGTGAATTTACATAAAAATTAGCAAGTAAAAGAAAGAAAAGAGCAAAAGCAAAAGAAAAAGGAAACTTTTCATTTCCTTTTTGAGCTGACTTTGCACCAGGGTGCAATGGCCGGAAAGGCTGAGCTACTTTAGAAGCTAGTAAATGCCATAGCTTTGCATTGCAGACAATATCAGGCGCAACAACAACAATAATAACATTCATGGGAAATTGGATTGCAGTCAAAGGCAAACGGAAAACCATCAACAAATTTGATTGACAGCCAAAGCCGCGCTCAGCCCACCGCAGACAGCTGCGCCGACTGAGGCAGCGACGGCGACCGCGATGCCAACCGCCAACAGGGCGAACACAAATGAATTTGAGCTGAAAGCCAAATGAATCAACTTCAACTGTTTTGCCAGTGTTTGGAATCGTTTGAATTTGCTGCCATATAGCCGTGTTTACGGCTAAATGAAATGAAACCGGAAGTTTGGCTGCCAATGTGGCGGGCACGTCCCCAAACGCCGATAGAGAGGGGGGAGGGGAACTGACTCCGAAGCCCAGACAAACCGAAACCAAAACCAAAACTAAAACCAAACCAAATCGCATCGCATCGCATCGTAGTGAGCCAAGTTCGTTCAACTTTGCTGCGTTTCTTGACCATTTAACAATGGCGTTGCCACTGCATACGTTTTTGTTTTTGGTGAAATGGTTGGGGGTGGCGGGGCGTTGCCAGACAATTGAATAACTGAAGTCAGCCTCCAGCCATATAACTGCGAATCGTGGTGTTTGGGGCACAGCCACTGGGCCACACCTAATATAATTTTTTTTTTCTCTCTTATTTTTTTTGGCCAGATGTCGCATTGCGTTAAAGCTCACCTTCGTGGCCATGCTGAATGTGGGTGTGTTTTGACGGAATTTATGATAATGATGATGCTCATGTTATTGTTGTTGTTGTTGTTGTTGTTGCTGCTGCTGTTGATGATGTTGCGGTGCGTCGACTTTTGTGCCACAATAAAACTAAAGATGGGTTCGTGATAGCAATGTATACAGATTCACGCACACACACGCACACCTACACACATATATGCGAACATTCCATAATATCCGCAGAATGTTTTTCTTAACCTTCCTGGAATTTCGTAATACTTTTATGCCATCTTTTATAGCCAGAAATTTAAATGTTTGTGCTTTGATTTATTTTATGCTTTATTTATCATTTATTCTATCAACAATTTGTGAAATAACTGTATAGCTAGATGTGTGTTAAGGTTGCCTCAACCACAAACAAGTTTCAACAAAATAAGCATAATAAATAAATTCTCGATCCTCAGTCTTTTTCTTCTTGGCAGCCTCTTCGTTCAAGAACATATTTATAGGTTTGTTTTTTATGTTTCGACAACGGTTGATCAGTCTGATTAGATCGCTTGAGATATTGCTAGTATGAATAGCAGTCATTGTTACTTATGGAGCTCCAAACAAACATAAATTAGTTCCATAGAAAACTTTGATTGATAAATAGCTTTAAGAACTGAAGAAAGCCGAGAATTGACGGCTTTTTTGATAAATCTGAGGAAAACTTAAAGAATTGCTTGCTAATCAATATTAATATATTTAAGAAAATATAGATAAGGAAAATCTAAGAAAATATTGACTGCAAATAAGTGTAGACTTAATAAAAAAAAAAAAATTAATTAAGAAAAATTTTAATATGTTCTAAAGAACTAAAAAGAAAAAACAAAAAACAAAACAAAAAGAAAAAAACTTAAAAATTAAAAAAATATACATATTTATTAAAAACAATAATTAAGTAAAGCTAATCAACAAGAAAAACTGGATGCCATTTATTTATTTATTTTTACTGAACATAAGTAATGGTAAATATGGACTCCAAATAAGTAGAGACTTAATAAAAAAAAAAAAAGAAATAAAAAAAATGTTAATATGTTCTAAAGAAATAAATATTAAACAAAAAAATATGTATATATATGTATATATTTAAAAAAAAAATAATAAAGAGAAACTTGATGTTATTTATTTACATATTTTTATTGAACATAGGTTAAGTCATAAAAAAAATGTGACAAAAAGTAAATTAAAAAAAAAGTAATAATAAATAAACATAAAAAATTATGAATTTATAAAAAGTTTATATAATTCCTCTACGTCTTTAATGCTTAGCTGATCGATCACACACTCTGCTTTACTTTACTGAAGACTGATTGACGACTGAAGAAATGCTGCAGCTGCTGCCCTTTATATAGGGCCACTTTTACTCAAGCACTGTCTCTCCCAAAGGTTGAGCCTGACGGCAGGTAGAGCTCGTTGCAGTCGAGCTTCAAGTGAGCAATGGGAACGCTCTCTGCTGCTGTGAGCATTCTAGCTTTGTTTTACCTAAATAGAAATACCAAATGGGAACTGCTGCATACACATAGACAACTTTAATGATTTTCTCCACTTCTACTCTCCTTGCTTTTACTTTTACTCAAGTACTGTGTCTCTCAAATGCTGAGTCCGTGCCTATGTGTGTCTATGTATGTATGTATGTGTGTGTGTGTGTGTGTGTGTGTGTGTGTGTGTGTGTGTGTGTGTGTGCGTGCGCGTGTGTGTGTGTGTGTGTGTGTGTGTGTGTGTGTGTGTGTGTGTGTGTGTGTGTGTGTGTGTGTGTGTGTGTGTGTGTGTGTGTGTGTGTGTGTGTGTGTGTTTCTTTTGTAAGCAGAAAGACGTGAAGAATTATGGAAATATCAGCTCTCCGAAGGGTTCAGGGGATTTCCTAGTCGAGCAGTCTCAACTAGAGCTTTCTTACTTGTTGTAATGTTTCTCTAAATGAAATTAAATGAAAAATACTTTATTATTTTTTTTTGTCATTAAGAACTTTTGCCAACGGACTTCGCATGTTGGCTAAAGTGTTTTTTTTTCCATCTAAATTCATAAAATACTTTTAACTAAATTGTGTGAAATTCTTAGTGTACGCAATTCTATTGTTTAGTCTTTGTAAAAACGTTTTGCCAACTGTGTGCTAAAAAAAAAAAAAAGGAAAATAATGAAGATAAATATTCATTAGTTCCAGCAACATTAGACAATGGAATAATTAAATATGTTTTTTGTGAAGTGAACGCCCAATTCATATCGAAAAAAAAAAACTAGACTGAAAATAAAATATTGCTAATGCGGATATTGTTTTATTCGTGATGCGCAAAGAAACGTGTGTGTGTGTGTAGATATATATACTTATATATAGATGTGTATTATATATCAATTGATATAGTTGAATATAGATATGGGATTAATAATTATTTGTTGTTGATTATGGTGTAATCGAAATTAGGAATCGCCCTCAGCCTGATTTATGGCATCCACTTGCATGTTGGCCCTTTCTCCATTGGCTGTCTTGGTTGCCTCATATTTGATGCGATAGGTTGCCTGCGGATCGTAGATCTTCTCCAGACGCTGCCAGTCCTCGGGACGATTGTCGATGAGATGACGGGTCACCTTATCGGCGCCATATTTTTGCTTCTCGGTGCACTTGGCGCAGTCCGTCATCATGGCGTCGGGCAGAATGTCTGGGCATTGATTGAGTGTGAATTTGGAATTATTTGGGATTTACATATTTTGTTCTCTAGCATACCCTTTAGCATTTTGGCATCGGGTGTACAGGGTCCTTGACTCTCCAGGCACTTGATATAGTTGTTGAGCAAACGTTCCTGGCTCAATATCTCATCGATGTCGACATTATCGAATTTACTGTCATAGGCACTGCCCGATGCATCCATCAGAGCCGCCGGCATTGCAGTGGTTGCGGGCGGATGGGCACGGCCGGGCACCGCCAGCAGCGTCACCAGCAGCAGCAGCAGCACCAGCACCTGCAACAGTTGCAGTTGCATCAGCAGCGTTCTAGTCAAACGGAACATGGCGCAAAGGGCGTTGGCAATCGAGTGATACCAATTGACAGATCGAGTTTAGCTTTTATAGATAGATGCCCACATGGCTGCCCACATGGCTGGTGGCTGGTCCAGCGGTTGCACCTGATGTGCGTGTCGCTGGGCAATTTGTGTGTGCGCGCCACGATTTGGTCAAATTGCATGGCAAATTAACTGCATTTAGTTCAGCTGCTGCATGCGACGCATGCGACGCATGCGAGTGTGGGCCAAAAAGGGAAGCCATTGCTCTTGGCCAAAACCAGCTGCAACTGTAAATTGTGACTTGGCATTTCCGGTAGCAGCTCCTTTGGCTTGACATCGTTTGATGTGTGTTTGTTTCTTTGTTTCTTTGGTTTTGTTGGCTTTCATTCTGTTACAACAATACATTAGCATAAATACATACATTTCTATTTAGGTCTGATTGTGTGATTGTGTGCACGTGTGTGAGCCAAGTTTGGGGCCAACACAGCAGCTGATGGAACAAAAAGCCACCTGACCAGGTCGCACTGCTGCTTTGCCGCAGATTTTGCCCATTTCTTGCTAGCAGCTGCTGCAGCTCTCTCTCTGTCTCTCTCTCTCTCACTCTCTTTGTCTATCTCTCTGCGTTTATCTATGAATAGAACATGCCGAGCTTGACTCTGACTCTGGACTATTGCCAGCGCTTTTAGCAACTGGCCAAGAACTGTTCTTCGCTGTAAGTCGTGGATTGCAGACGTGTTTTAAGCGCAGCGCGAGTGATTTTTTTTCTTTCTTTTCCTCAACTAAAACTCTCCTTCACTTAACTGCAAGTGTATGTGTGAGTGTGTGTGTAATTAAGTCACTGTGAATCTTATAAAATGCATTCGCAATATCGCAAACTGACCCAAATGGAAGACACAAGAAATTGCATAAATAAATAGCACAAGACCTGAAGGTCAGCTCATATATTCAATATGAATTGAATTGAATATTGAACTGCAAGACGAGTATATTGGGTTTTTATTAACTATGCCAAGTGCATTCATCAATTAAAAAACAAAACAAAAATCTTGTCGACAAATGCGTTTAGAGAGTGAAAAAAAAAATAAATTCGAATCCAAATATTTCTGCAATTATCGAGACTTTTAAGAAGATTTTAGCAGAGCATTGTACAGTCGCCTATGGTCGATTTTTTTTATTATTTATTTTTTTGTGAATGCCATGCATATGAATTATTTCATATATATATTCAATAATCGCTTTTGAGTACAATAACTTTTGCTGAATTGATTCAAATTGTTGCCGATTTCCAATACAAAATATTGTATTAAAGTTTCGTATTTATTTTTCGATTGTGCTTAAATTGTGTTCAGTTCACAATAGACTGAATTAAAATGAGTTGCAAATCGCCTTTGTCGTATCTGCTGAAATTGGAGCAAATGGTAAGCGGACGTGTTTCAGATGTTTTAATATTTACTATATAATACGATAATGGCCATTATATTAAGTGCTATTAATAAACACACCCACACAGAGAGAGAGGGGAGTGAGAAGTGTCCACACGTGCGTTTGGCAGATCTTTGATAGCTGCAAAAATGATTATTATATGTATTTTTTTGGCCTGATCAGGTTGCTCCAAGCTGTTCTTAATTGCTTAGTTAGCCAGCCGCTCTGCCTACAGACTATGGACTGCCATGAACAGGTGAGACGACGCGTCGTTGGCCGTCGCCCAAATATGCGGAACGTGAATATTGCAAATGTTGTTGCCCACCTACATACGTGATGAACGAACAAATACTTGAGTTCGACTACAAGTTCGAGTACTCGCACACAATTCTTAGTTATGGCAGCTGTGAGTTTTGACATTTGCCGCCATTGAGCATACACACACACACATAAGCGTATATACACCTGTGTTTCATTTATGTTTGAATGCAAATAAAGCATTGGGTTTACATTCAAAGTCCATAGCCAAAAGAATTCTCACATTGGAATGCTCAGTGGCGCATCGCTAGAGGCCATAACGTAAGCCACTTTAACGGTTGACTCTTAACTTGGTTCTGGCTAATAAATATAAACGAAATAAGAGAGAGAGAGAGAGAGAGAGAGAGAGAGAGAGAGAGAGAGAGAGAGAGAGAGAGAGAGAGAGAGAGAGAGAGAGAGAGAGCTGGTTAAGTGTAAGGCTCTGGCTTGATTT
Organism: Drosophila aldrichi; assembly: GCA_035045965.1. Classification (NCBI taxonomy): domain Eukaryota; kingdom Metazoa; phylum Arthropoda; class Insecta; order Diptera; family Drosophilidae; genus Drosophila; species Drosophila aldrichi. Next base: position 13,422,390 of record JAWNOM010000484.1, on the reverse strand, counting down.
GGAGCTGGTGAAAATTTGATTAATTTTTTTTAATTTATTAAGAATTATTCTGAGTTCCATAAACAACTTAATGTTTATGTAGTATATACATATACATATATATGTTTTAATTTATTTATTTATTTATTTTTTTTTTATGAATATTTTATTACCTGGCTATAAAATGCTGCAATCAATTAACTTGAATATTAATATGCTTCAAGTCTTATATATGATATTAAGTTGTAATATAAAGCTGTAATTAATATACATATACATATACATATATGAGAAAATATATTTTAAAGTATGATATGCATATATATCTGGAATTTTTTTGCACTCAGGGTATTTTGATTTTCGACAGGGTATACGGCTAATTAAGAACTGAGAAGATATAAATATGGAATAAATATTATTATTATATTATATTATATTATTATTATGTTATTATATATTATATTATTATATTATATTATATATTATTATATATTATATTAATCTATTATTACAATATAAATAGCTAGAATTTTTATTATAGGTTATTATGGCTTAAATTGATATAATCAATGAAGCATAAATCTTATGTATATAATATATAAGTATGTATAATATAGAGTGGTTCTTAGCTTATTGCAATGAGCTCCTCAAAAAAAAAGTTGGTTGGTCTATAAAATCTGAGCTATTGGGGATATCGAAAAAGTTTAAACGCAAGTTGCTAGTGGGATGTTTAAACTAATACAAAACAAGTAAGAACGTTGCAGTCGGGCGTTACCGACTGCGGGATACTCATTCACATCCCATCAGCAATTTAGTAGCTAAGTTTAGTTCTAGTACTGCAGAAAATGCAGTTTTTCTCGATTTGCCACGCCCCTAGTGGGCGTAGACATCTCATTTTTGGCCAGATCGTAGAACGAGCTAACGGTAGTCTAACTGTAAAGTTTGGATGCTTACGCTCCAAAAATGTGAAAATTACAGGGTATTTTTCGATATGCCACGCCCCCAAAGAGGCGTAAAAATGATTTTTGGGGAATCGATAGAGGAGGTTACCAGTAACACAACTATCTAAATTTGAAGCTTCTAGCTCTTATACTTTAGGAGATATAAGCTTTTGCGGTTTGCCACGCCCCCTTTGGGCGGAGATATATCCACCATAGCTCGTTGGACTTGGGTGGTCAACCCGCGTATATATACCAAATTTCAGGTCTCTAGCATCAGTAATGCCTAAAATATAGCAAAATCGGAAAAATCACTATATCTTCAGGTCCGATTTGCCACGCCCCTAGTGGGCGAAGACATATAAATTTTTGACCAGTCTTTATAAAATGATACCATTAGCTTACATGCAAAATTTCAACGTTCTAGCTTTAGAACTTTAGGAGATACAGTTTTATCCGATTTGCCACGCCCCCAATGGGCGGAGATATATCCGCCATAGCTTGTTGAACTTGGGTGGTCAACGCGGACCTACATACCGAATTTCAGCTTTCTAGCTCTTCAACTAACATGATTTCTGGAATATCGGAAAATGCATTTTCCGATTTGCCACGCCCCTAGTGGGCGGATCGGGAAAATTTTAACACTTTATAAATGGGAGCTATACACGAGTATGTGTTCCAAATTTCAAGTCTCTAGCTTCAATAGCGCCGAAAAAAGTTGCGTTCATACGGACAGACGGACAGACGGACAGACGGACAGACGGACGGACAAGACGGACATTGCACAAAACCAATATACTCAATTCACTTTCGTGAATGAGTATAATTAATAATCCATTAATTTATATTTAATGATATATATGTATAATATGTGTATATATAATATATATATTTTTTTAGGTATTTATAAGAATTTTATTTATATTTATAAAAAAAATTCTATTTTTATATGGCGTGTAGGCATACACAATATATACTACTATATGTATATTCTACAGGGTATATGCCTGGTTAAGCAATGGTCCATTCCTTGTTCGCCTCTCATCTCTTCCATAGCCAATTCTATCGTTAATTTTTCAATATTCCTAGGGTATTTTCTGTATCGAGCAACATCAATGCATTAGCTGACATATTTTTATGTTCTTAGCTGTGGTTGCTGCTGCTGTTGTTGTTGTTGTTGTTATTGTTGTTGTGCCTTTTAAGCGCCCACAAAGCGAGTCAGAGTCAACAGCCAGGTGGGGCTTGTGGGGAGCTCCAGCAATTTCTATACGTGATTTGATGGGCAACACGGTTAGCTTAAACTCAAATGTGGGAAAATCAACATCTGTGGAAAGAGAGAGAAAAAAAAAAAACATGCCAAGGTATTTACTCGTAACTCACCCGGCACTTTGGCAATGCCAATTTTCCAGTACATTTTCCAGCCAAATTGCTGTCGTTTTGCTGTTGTTGTTGTTGTTGTTGTTGTGTTTTTTTATTCATTTTCTATCATCATGTGATTAGAACAGCAGCAATGACAATCAGACGAAGAAGAAGCAGAACAGAATAGCAACAATCATTGGCAATTGGCCGTTCGCAAATTGGCGTCAATCAGAGCTGGCATGTGTAGATCACTCTGAATAACTGATGTATATATAGACATACATACATACATACATATATATACATATACATATATGTATACCAAGAGCAATAGCTGTGTTGGTTGTTTAGCTTTAATTCGGCAATTTAGCCATTATTACCGCTGCTGTTGTTGTTGTTGTTGTTGTTGCTGCTGCTGCTGTTGACCATTTTAGCTGTGCCAACAATTTGCATTCAATATGCCACGCAGCAGCACGTCATGTCATTAGCTGTTAATTATTTAATGTTCCGATGCGCCCACAGCCATCCACATTTCTCAGCCAATCACAAAAATCACTTCAGTTTTTTTTTTCTTTTTTGGTTCCCCTCTCTCGCGAATCAAATCAACAACAGTTATTGAAGTTGGTCAATTATTTTTGTTTTTACATTGTAAACAATTTGTAAACAAATCAATAATTCTGTTTGCCTAATTTGCCAATGCTTGACGGCCTTATTTGGCAACAGGAACTTGGTGTTGGTAATTAATTCAGGGTCTCCTCTATGTAGGCAAATAATATTTGTTGTTGGCATAAATGAAGCAATTTCTAATTAATTGTAGAGCTACAATGTGAACTACCAAAAATAGTTCTACTAATTTATTAGCTATTTATTATAATTATTTATTTATTTTTTTATATTTTTTAGACAGAGAACTGATATTTCCATAATTCTTCGCGTCTTTCTGCTTACAAAAGAAACACACACACACACACACACACACACACACACACACACACACACACACACACACACACACACACACACACACACACACACACACACACACACACACACACACACACACACACACACACACACACACACACACACACACACACACACACACACACACACACACACACACACACACACACACACACACACACACACACACACACACACACACACACACACACACACACACACACACACACACACACACACACACACACACACACACACACACACACACACACACACACACACACACACACATACACACACACATACATAGACACACGGACTCAGCATTTAAGAGACACAGTACTTGAGTAAAAGTAAAAGCAAGGAGAGTAGAAGTGCAGAAGATCATTAAAGTTGTCTATGTGTATGCAGCAGTTCTCATTTGGTATTTGTATTTAGGTAAAATGAAGCTAGAATGCTTAAAGCAGCAGAGAGCGTTCCCATTGCTCACTTGAAGCTCGACTGCAACGAGCTCTACCTGTCGTCAGGCTCAACCTTTAAGAGAGACAGTGCTTGAGTAAAAGTGGCCCTATATAAAGGGCAGCAGCTGCAGCATTTCTTCAGTCAGTCTCCAGTCTTCGTCCAGGCCTGGTGGGGGTGAGCGCATTCAAGTGAAGCAGAGTGTGTGATCGATCAGCTAAGCATTAAAGACGTAAAGGGACTACGTAGAGGAAATACGTAGTGGAATTACGTAGTGGAACTACGTACGTAAAATAAATAAGTAGAGGAAATACTTAGCGGAAATACTTAGAAATACGTAGAGGGAATACTTAGAAGAAATAGACAGACGAATAGTGTTAAATCGAATCAGCTCGTCACCCTGATCGAGAATATATATACTTTGTGGGGACTGCCACGCCTCCTTCTGCCTATTACATATATTTCAACAAAACTGTTATACCCTGATTTCCCATTTTCAATGGGTTCAGGGTATAAAAAAGACAACTTTAGAATACATAAGTAGTTCTTGTGAAAAGCGATATAACAAACTGTTCTTAGATCTTTTTAATTTTGATTTCAATTACCTTTAATTAATTCAGTTAAATCATTTTTAATTTCTTGAGTTAGTTTAGTAAAATCTTCTAAAACTCTTAAATTCAACTCTTAAATGAAATCTTAAAAATCTATTATTTTCATAAGATAATAGCTCAACAGGTAGCAGTTCAATAAATCCTGTTCCTATAAGTACAGGGTATACGCGGTATTCCCGAATGATTGCCTTTATGGCACTTGTGGGGATTTTGTGCAACGCGTCACGTGCTCCATGTAACATTGGATGCCCCAAATGAGGCAATGGGATTGGGATAGCAACGGCAGCAGCTGGAGCAGAAACAGTTATTTCAGCCAGAGAGTGGTGATCCCAGGGCATTTATCATTGCCGCATCATTGGGGCCAGTCTAACGAGCCTAACGGCGGGCCAAACTTGGTATTTGGCGAACAAGAAGAAGAAGAAGTAGAAGAAGAGGGAAAGACAAAATAGAAATAGAAATATATTTTCACTATGCACACATAAAACTGCGAACCGAACGTACGAACCGAAATCAATAAAGCGCCAAATTGTGTGTGTTCCAATTTCCCGAAACTCGAATGCTGTTGGCCTGGCCCGGCTGCTGTTGCTGCTGCTGTCGTACAAACAGTTATCAGCCGGGCCGAGCTCACACTTTGCAGCTAACGGGTGATGCTGTCGGGCTGCTGCTGCTGCTGCTGGTGGTGGTGCTGGTGGTGCTGCTGGTGGTGCTGCTTAACGACCTCAAAAACCAGTTAATAGTCAGAACTAGGCAGCGGCAGCTCGACTCGACACTTGTGCGCTGGAGTAGTTGTTGCTGTTGGCGGTGCTTTTAGTCGCTGTTGCTGTTGTTGTTGTTGTTAGTTTTGTCAAGTGTTCGGCATTCCTCGACGCAAGGCCCAGGTGAGCTGTGCGCGATTAAATGCATAGATATATGTAATATCTCTTAGCTCCTGCTTGGATGTTGCCACTTGTTGCTGTTGCAGTTGCTGTTGCAGTTGCTGTTGCTGTTGCTGCATATGCAAACAGCAGCAGCAGCAGCAGCAGCAGCAGCAGCCGCTAGCACGCATATTTACGAGCATTTTTGTGGCTGTTGATTTTTATTGCGCGTCTATATACATATATATATATATGTATATGATTTTTTTTTGTCTTTCTCTCTTAACCGATTTGTATTATTGAATGTGAACAAGTTTTGCCGACTGCCAACATGTGGGTCACTTAGCCACTATGGCAACAGGTTGCTGTTGCTGTTGTTGTTGTTGCTATTATTTCTGGTATTATTCTGCTAGCTGATGCTGCTGCCATTGGCTGTGGCATTTGCAGCTGCAGGTTGCCTTCATAGCCGTGGGCTTGAATTTGTCTGTTTGCCTCAGCTGTCAGTGCATCTTGAGAGCTTTTTAAAGCGCTTTAAGCCTGATCTAGCCAAAAGGCAGCTCATTTTGTGGCTGCTTATGGCATTTGTTTGCCACGTTTTCATCATTACATCACAATGTTTTCATTTTTTTGAATGACAAATAATTAGTGGCTGACTGATGATTATAGGAAATGCCTGCAGAATAATATCTAGGAAATTTTATTGGAATTTTAGAGCTTTACAAGTAGAGAGAGAGATCAATCTCTAATATGAATTAAGAACTTCAGCTGAGAGAGAGGCCTATTTGTAGTACTTGGCATGGCTTTCGGTTCGTAGTATAATAAAGTCAGTAGGTCAACGTTGTCAGGAACAACAATGAATTGGACAAAAGTGCTGTGATGCTTGCTGGGCTAATCGGCGCCCAACTGTGACTAGTAGAATGTCAAAAAAAAAGAAAAAAAAAAAAAAAACACATAGAGCTGCTCTCTCCGCTCCCTCTTCTATATATGTGCTTTTAATTAATGACTCTAACCCGCTTTGTAAAACAAAATAAAGCCAAATAACACCAAAGCTGAGATGTAAACTGAAAAAATAAAATAAATACAAAAAAAAAAAAAAAAAAAAAAAAAACATACCTAAAACAGGTGAAAGTACAACTAGCCAAAAAAAAAAAAAAAAAAAAAAAAACAAAAACAAAAACCGACAAACAGCCAACGGCCAACAGCGGACAACTGGTTTTTCGGGGTGTCGGAATGTGCGGCTGGGGCTCTAGAAAGTGTTACATATCAAGTATGAATGCTATGCATATGATTGTGAAACGTTGAGCCAATGACCAAAAATTAGTTAGCCTACTGCAGATAGTAGTAGTAGATAACAAATTGAATCTTTTTTTGATTTGAATGTGGGCCAGCGGCAGCTTAATTTAAACGAAACACGTTCCAAGAGAGTAAAAAAAAATCAAAACCCTATAGCAGAAGCATGTTGGCCGTTATGAAACAGCATGAAGTAAGAATAACAACGAGGTCGTGAGTCTTTGATCTTAGCCACAATTATGAACTGCCAACGGCTACCATGAAACTAACACTCGCTTCCATAGAATTCGTTGCCAATAAATACAAGAAGCTGCATTGATTGGGCAACAACAACAAGATAGTAGAAGACAATGATGCAGATGATGAAAACGTCATTAGAGCTGGAGAAAAGTTTTTTGAACTCTCAAGGAAAAAAATACGTAGAGCTGGCGACAGTTAAGAATATGCTGAATTGTTTAATAATTTCAATAAGTTTGAAATATTGATCTGCATGATAACTAGATGACTGCATGATAACTAGAGTTAAAAAATTATAACTGAAAGAGTTTCTTGAACTTAGACAGAAAAATATGTTGACAATGGCAAAAAAATGCTGAATAATCAGAGAGTTGAAATTAGGTCTAGAATGAGAAAATATTATTATTATTATTATTTTTATTTATTTATTTTTCTACTTTTTTTTATAGTGTAGTTTACAAATTTTTTTAAAGCTATTTTATAAATAGATTAGTAAACTTTTTGTTCATTTTCTTATCCGAAAAAGTCTCTAGGAAAATATGCTGAACTGGAGACAGTGAAGAAGAGTTTCTTGAACTTGGACAGAAAAATATGTTGACAATAGCAAAAATGCTGAATATCCAAAGAGTTGAAACTATATCTAGAATATGTAAACAATTGTATTGTTTTTTATTTTATTTTATCTATTTTATTTTTGAAATTGTAGTTTAAAAATGTATTAAGGTATTTTATAAATAGATTTAAAAACTTTCTGTTAATTTTCTTATCCGAAAAGAGTTGCAATCATTTTCAGCCATTTTTAGCCATTTTTTTTTTATTATATATCAATGATGATATTATATATCAATTATATTATATAAGATATATTTATCAGTTTTAATAACTTTTTGGTAATTTGTAAATACTAAAGGAAAAATATATCAAACTGTAGACAATGATATTATAAGCATGCTCAGATAAATAAATAAATGTATAAAATATAAACCCAGTAGTAAAATGTAACAAAAAATTATCATTAATTAATTTTGATAAAAAAAACTTTTTTCAATGTGTAAAATATTAAATTTAAACCCAGTAAAAAATTTAACAAAAAATTATCATTAATTAATTACTACGCTACTAAAAACTTGGCCATAACTAGGCAAAATAATCTCTCAAAATATGCCCCCCCCTCCCAGAAAAAAACATCTTTATTAACATCTGTATTTATCGCTTGAGGAAATATAAAATGCAGCAGATAAGCCTCTAGAAATGGTATATATATTAAAAACTGTTGCAATCGACACGTTTATAGAATATTTAAGAGCAACGATTTCTGGTCAAAGCTAGTCAAGGTCAGAATTGTATTGATTTGGACATTTGAATACTTGGCATTATTGATTGTCTAGCAATGGGTGTTATGGGTCTATTAAATCATTTGAGCTGGCTGTCATTGTGGCTCTGAACAACACACACAGACACAGAGACACACACTTTCATTTATATGGAGCTGCTATTCAGAGACGTTGTCCAAAATGTCCATTGCCACTGCGAGCGCTTTCATGCATAATTTGGCAACAACAGGCGATGCTTGATTGGTTTGTCCGTGTGATTTGCATGCGGTGCTGCGAGCTTTAAGTAATTCCGGATTACAAATGCGTCGCACGGCAATTGGTTTGCCTCGGATTTTTGAAGCAATGCGGGTTTCATTGAAAGCGAAACTGAAACCGCAACCAAAATCAAGCAGATAAATGCTTTATCTGTTTAATCTGGACAGCAATGTATCTATCTCGCTCTCTCTGCATATGTGTGTGTGTATGTGTTAGTGTGTGTGTGTATGTAAAAGGTATGCAAAGATTATTTATATGCAATCATTTTGCACACTTGGCTGCCGCGCTCAGGGCAGGCAAATGGCCAAGTGGCTGCCGCCTCGCCGCCTCGCCGCCAGGTGCATTGACTTTTCAAGCACGTGCAGGCGATGCTGATGCATGTCTAATGCCAGGCGACTCAACGTCGATCCGTTGTGGGCCCATGGCGATCCGTACGAAACGACATGACGCTGGGTTCATTGTCCAGCCATATATTTCGTTTGGGCCATTGCAGCGCGGGCGCCATTTGTTTAGTGCGGACAGCCGCATGGGTCGCTGCCAAATCCGCCTCGATGCGACGCGACGCGACTCCATTCCACTCAAACGCCAACTCCGTTGAAGTCAACTTAACTTTTGTTACCGAAGACGATCATAAACTACGCTGGCCCAACGTTGCGCAGGCCAAGCGATGTCGCCTTTAATTATGCAGAACACGCCAGCGCATGGCAAACAAAGCAAACTCACAAATACAATTGGAAAATGCATTCACCTGGGCTCGTTTACCTGCTTTGCCAGCTTTGGTCGGTAAATAATAAAGAGCAAACACTCAGCCCAGTGCCCAGTGCCCAGTGCTAACCGCAAACGTGTCCAGGGCCAGTGCCGTCAATTGTCCTTAGCCAACTAGTTGGCTCATTAGCAGCACATGTCCAGCTGCATTGGCCCATGAACCCTTAACCTTGGCGCGCTCAGAGACCTCTTAGCCAAGTTCATAGGTGGCCAAGTGTCTAAAGCCATGTCTGCCTGTCGTAGCTAATCATGCATGTTATTAACGCTTTCAGGCTGTTAGCCTGGCTCAGATCTCTCTAGATACGTTGGTTTATTGGAAGGCAACTATCAAATTGGGAATTTGAAAAACGTATCTAATTATATATACATATATAATTATAAATGATTGCCATTTAATTTATGAAATAGCTATAATATGGAATACGTGTAAATATGATATTTATAGGTGAAATAGATGAAATTATAATAAGGTATAAATATGATAGGCTTAAATAAAAATAAAAATAAAGTAAAAATTGATATAAATAATGTATGAACGCGTCAATCTCAGAAGATATAAGAGTTAGCGACCTAAAATTTTTTGTAAAATGTCCGTATATAGAGCGCGCATATTGAGCTTATCACAAAAAATCGATAACTCATCCAATTTTTTTTATCGATAAAAAACTTTATTATTATTATCATTATATTTATGTATTTTACTTATTATTATTATCATAATCACCATTACATCATTCATGTCATACCATTAGTATTTTATTATTATTATTTACTTGCATAATTATTAGCATTGGTATTAGTTAGAGTTTAATTGTATAATCGTGTAGGCATCTATAAATATATATAGCAATTATAAACGTACCAATACTAAAACTAATGCCAATAACTAGGTAAATATTTATATAGTATACAGTAAACAGATGTCCATAAAACCTTACTGATATGCTGAATTCGCCATTGAAACCATCATAGTTCTGTTAGAACATGTAAACACGTTATTCAAGCCTGGCTAAAAGTGCATTCGAACAGCTGTTGATATCGGCTCTATAACACCTGTATGCACTTCTACTTTTCATCTAAACTTTTTACAAATTCCAGACATGGACATACATGAATTTGCCATTCTGATATTGAGTTACTGCAATATATTTATGTTAGCTGTTTGTCAGCTTAATAAATGATGATAGTTTCAATTAATATTAATAAAATGCTAAATTAATTGGAGCTAAGAAAGTGAACGAGCGCGTGACGAAGTTGTTTTTAAGCTTACAAATATATACATACATAGAGATGTCATATATGTGTATGTATTCTAAGATTGGGGTCGGTCTTTTAACTTATTTACATAATGTGCTATTTCGCAGTTCATAGAATTTCAATATGAATAACTCGGTCAAAGACTCGAAATCTTTGCCACGCCAAAAAAAAAAAAGTTATCTTAATTTATTTCCTTTTGTCTTTAATTTGCTTTCAGTTCTCTCAGCTTGTTTTGTGTTATTATATGTTTGCTTGATTTTGTATTATTATTATGCGTACATCAATCAAGCACGCTATATCCCAACTTTCATCTCAATCAATTTTGTTTTCACCTATTATCTTATATATTTATATTTATATAAATATTTATGCGATAGCATTCTTAACTTTTGCTTATTGTTGCCTTTGTTTACATTATTTGGAGTTTAAGGAAAAGTACTTGGGAGTAAGGTATGCCTATATATATATGTATATATATATATACATATATATATTTAGTATACGTCAACATGTTTACCCCGCTCAAGTTGAGCAACGAGCTGGAAACTTCAATGTTCTCAACTCGAGTGCTTTGCTTTGGCATCAGGCATGACACGACAGGCATACAGACAATGCATATTAAGGTCTTCTTGGCTTCTTCTTCTTCTTCTTCTTCGTTTGCTGCCACTTAATTCTGAACCTCACACCCTGTGGAGAATGGTTCCATGTATGCCAGAATGTGCAGCGTCGTGACGATGACTTCCTACTTCCGTTTACGATTATTGCGATCGTGTCACGCTGCGTTGGCGTACAAATACGTGAATGTGTTAATGTGCAATTGTATTTGTATGTGTATTTGCATTTGTAGTTGTCTTTGTGTCTGTGAACGTGGACGCAATGTAATTATGGCCTAGCCATAGCCATGTTTCAAGTTGTTTCTACTTCTACTATGCTAACATCGGCGCATTGGCCTTATATACACACACACGCACACACATACACACGCATACTAATAGTCGTAGATAACACGCTGAGCTTTTGTTATTGTTATGCAGTTGCAAGTGCTACACTGAGCGAAAAGTTCATGTTAGTTTTGTAAGTGAATAGAATATTTGTATATATTTTATATATTTATATTTTATATGTTTATGTTTTATATTTATTTTTATGAATAGAAAATTTGTATATTTTTAATATATTTATATTTTATATGTATATGTTTTATATTTATTTTTATGAATACGAATATTTGTATATTTTTTATATATTTATATTTTATATGTATATATTTTATATTTATTTTGAATGAACAGAATATTTGTATATTTTTAATTTATATTTTTTTTATCACCTATTTATATTTATCAAGTTACAATACCTAAAATTAAAAATTTAAAAAAAAAATAAAAATTAAAATTAAAAATTTTTTAAATTTAAAATTTTTTATAAAATTGAATTTAATTTACTTTTTCATCTTCTCACTCACACACTCTCTCAGTGTAGCCAGAGAGTTTACACTGTGCCATTCCCATTCAGTGGCCGTGGCAGCTGCAGTTGCAGTTGCAACAGTTACACTTTCCACGAACCAAGAGCTTCATTTATCATTCTAGTATTTTTTTTTTCTATGTTGCGGCTGCAGGCTCTCTATATTCTATTCTCTATATACATACATATATGCTATTCTGTTGGTTTGTTAAGTTAATCAACTTTGTTTGCCGCGTTCAGTTGGCACGTTCCAAGCGAAAATTATGCATTGGCCCCTTTTGAAAAAAGGTATAAAGGTATGATGTATGTATGTACATACATATGTATGCATTTATGTATGTATGTAAAATATGTGTGTTTTTACATAGGGAATTATTGAAGCCAAGTTAGTTAGCTAGAAGAAAAACCTATTAGCTTTTACTGTCCATTATTTAGCATTGGCATTGCTCGCACTCATTAAGATAGTTCTTTGAAATATTTCTTCTACTTACTAATTTCAATTCCACTCTAATCGTTTGCAGGGCTCTGATCCACGTGCGGCTACCTGTCGCGGTAAATTACAAAGTCGACGCTGCAAACTGAATCAGGAAATCAACAAGGAGCTGCGACTGCGTGCTGGCGCCGAAAACTTATATAAGGTGAGTCAATTTTAAGAAATGAAGTTATAGAGAGAGAAATTTTTATTTTATTATTATTATTTTTTTTTTTTTTTTAATTTTTATATTTAACAACTTAATCTAGTTCTACATTGATTTATTTTTGTTTATTCTAATATTCTATTAGAAAAAAAAATTGGACTGTATTTTTATCTGTCTGGAATTGTCTATATAGAAATGTCTGTCTGTTCATATTTATGTTTATTTTTCCATCGATCTCAGCTCTGGCTGGAGCGTTCAGCTGAGCTGTTTATAGAGTTTCCTATTCTAGATCAAGTTGGTTTCTTATCATTTAGTTAATTATGAACAGCTCAATGTATATATTTCAGTATAATTTAAATGTTTTGGTTGCGACAGCTGTACAAAAACCGACAAGCCGTTTACCTATTGGGCACCTGTCCCAAGCTAACAAAAGTTTTTTGCTCATCGAATACCTATTACCGGCTGTCAAACACATACTAATTGAATTTTTAAAAGGCATTTCAAGTGGTTCCAGCTATTTACAGTCAAGCACTCCCTTCATTGGAATTCCTAAAATAATTCATATAAATTTACAGCATGAATTCTTATGAATTATTATAATTATATAATTATTATTATATATTATATTATAAAAATTTACAGCTTGTTGCCAGTTTAGGCAGTGGAGTTACGACATTCATATGTTGTACTCAGTTTTGATACCATTAATCTCAGTTATTTCGATTGCATTTCATGCGTGGCAAAAAATTCCATGAATTTTTTCTAATATAAACAATTGATTTGTTTCTTCAATTCCATAGTCAATTAAACAAGTGTTTTGCTTTATTGAGAACTCAATCTAGTTTTAGATTTTTTTTTTAATTATAAATAAAATAATGTAAACAAAATTGTAATCAAATCACCAGAAAGTTTTTTTTTTATTGCATTCCAGACTTGAGCAGGTGGAAATGGTTTTTTAATAGGCATATGATTATCTCTCTCTCTCTACCTCTCTCTCTCTACCTCTCTCTCTCTCCTTCTCTCTCTCCCTCTCCCTCTCCCTCTCCCTCTCTCTCTGTATATCATATGAATAATGCAAAGTTTTCATTAATTTCCTGCAGGCCACAACCAACCGGAAGCTACGAGACACTGTCGCTCTGGAGCTGAGCTTTGTCAATTCAAATTTGCAGTTGCTCAAGGAGCAGCTGGCCGAGCTGAACTCATCTGTGGAGATCTATCAAAGCGAGAGGTGAGAGGTGTTTTAATGATTAACTGCTCCACTGGGTGCGCACTGGCTAACGCCACCTGCGCCCATTTCCCTCAAATAACTTGTTGCCATTATTTGTCGTTTTGGCCATTTTATTATGGTAGCACTAGCTGTTGTTGTTGTTGTTGTTGTTGCTTTGCATGCAAATGTTGAAATTTGTTACTTTGTTGTTATTGTTTTTGTTTTTATTTCTTCTTGCTTTTTTTTGCTATGTTAAGTTTAAGCTGTAGCTACTGCCCTCTGTTAGCTGGGATTGGGATATGCAACAAACTATGGGGCGCTACCCAGCTGGGCAGCTGTAATTTTTGCGCATTACTTTCTGGTCAAGCGCCTTTTTGCGCCGTCTACTGGAACGAAATCACAGCGCTAAAAAAAAAGCGAAAAAAATATAGAAACAACAATCAAATAAACAAAACAACAAAGAAAGTGAAAAAGCGTCATTAAATGCACAACTGACAAAAATACAAATATGAAACAAACAAACAAACCAACAATAGTTAAAACTATTTCCACAATGGACAGCCAGACAGACGCAAATGAACCAACTTCAACTTGTCCCATACAAAATTCACAGAGATTTGGGTTTCCAGGGTTCGTCGCACACGCTAATTGAAGTTGATCAGCTAGTTAAATAGATATAGATCCACAATATATAAATATACATATATGTATAGCTGCCTATGAGGTAATAGCTAGCTAACTTATTTGTCGCTTGATTAGCTAGATTCTCAGTTAATAAAGTTAAGATCAATGTAAATTTAAATACATTTTGTAGTCATGAAGGTATTATGATTCTAGTCTAGCCAAATTCTTAGTCTATACAGTTAAGATCAATGTAAATTTAAAAACATTTTGTACAACTTCCATTTGTAGTCATGAAGGTATTATGATTCTAGTCTAGCCAAATTCTCAGTTAGTAAAGTTAAGATCAATGTAAATTTAAATACATTTTTCCATTTCCAGTCATGAAGGTATTATGCCCATGATTCCGTTGGGGCTCAAGGAGACAAAGGAGATCAATTTTATGGAGCCATTCTCGGACTTTATATTGGAGCACTACAGTGAGGAGCCGTCAATATATATGGATGCCATAGCTGATATGACAGACACCAGACAGGTAAGCTGGACAGGTGATATTAATGATTGGAATCTGACTATAAATATTATATATATATATATATATATGTTAGGCATCAAAGACGCCCTCACGTGATGGCCTGGGTGTTGCGCTGCTCTTCCGTTACTACAATCTATTGTATTATGTGGAACGTCGCTTCTTTCCGCCCGATCGCAATCTGGGCGTTTACTTTGAATGGTACGACTCGCTCACCGGTGTGCCCTCCTGCCAGCGCACCATTGCCTTCGAGAAGGCCTGTACGCTGTTCAATCTGGGCGCCATTTACACACAGATCGGTGCACGTCACGACAGGCGCACGGAACGAGGGCTGGACGCAGCCGTTGATAGTTTTTTGCGTGCGGCTGGCGTCTTTCGGCACATCTACGATACGTTCACCAATGCACCGTCGATGGATTTGAAGCCGCAGGTGCTCGATGTGCTCGTCTCACTCATGTTGTCCCAGGCACGCGAATGCCTGTTCGAGAAGCTGCAGCTACAGATTGAGGCCCTGGGCCTAACTGAGTCCAGTCATGTAAGTCAAAGTCAATGAGCCATAAATGTCAGCGTCTCTCATTTCTATTGCCCAATTAGCTAAACGCTATCAATGTCTGGAGTACGTGACGTATTTGAAAATAACGATGATAAATGTGGCAAAGATTTGAGTTGTACGCCGTAATTTGACGAGTCTTAGCTAATTCTATGTTTACGTCATTTACAGCTCTTTCGGGATTTGGCCGGTGAGGCGGCACAGCTGTCGCTGGAGTACAATGAAATGCATAAGAATATCCAAGTGAATGACACCCACACCTATTTGCCGGAGTGTTGGGCGGGTCTGGTGCCGCTCAAGGCCGAATTGTACAAAGGTGAGTGGGCATGATGATTGGCCTTGATATTGGCATTTGGCCAACTAATAATAACAACATCCATTCAGCTCTGGCACATCATTACGAGGCGCGGAGCATTGATACCACTGTGGGCGACGGCGACAACGTCTCGCTGGGCACCAAAAAGAGTCAGGCGGCATCGTCGAACGAATCGTTCATTGGCAATGCGCGGGAGGCGCTGCGTGCCACCGAAGCGAACAGCGTATGCGAGGAGGAGACCGTCAGCGTTGCTGCCATCAAGCGCACCCACTTGAAAGAAGCTCTGGCTAGTCATGAGGAGGCGCAGCGACTGCAGCGCATGTGCCGCTACCTGAAGGTGAGTCATTCGAATGTATATAGTGGCAATTGTGACTGACGCCCAACTGCATCATTATCATTTGCAGAACAAAACATCACTGACGCAGGTCATCAAGGAGGCGTACTACAAGACCCAGGACGAATATGAACGTTTCTGCCTGCAGGCACCGGTCAAGAACATAGATGAGTGCTACGATCTAACTGAGCGAGTTGTGGAAGGTGAGCAGCTAAAGACAAGATTTGTTGGATCTACTTATTATAATATATGTATATTTCGTTACGCCGCAGCCTCCTCGAAGTTCACGCTGACGTTGACGGGCCCGGACTTTACCTCGTACAAAGTGGAAGATCCGTTCAAGCGCCTCGGCCCCATTGCAATATTCTCCGCACGTCGCCACTGGACGGCACCGCGCTGTGTTCGCCTGCAGAAGGGCTCGGCCATATATCATGATGCGAGCAGCTATCATTGCCACTGTCCCAGGGGCGACGAGAGTCACGAGGCCGGCTGCAGTCTGTACAAGGAGGAGCTGGAGAATTTCGGATTTCATGTGCGTGGCGATGCGCCCGTCATAATAGCACATGTCGAGATCAATTCATTGGCCGATGTTAGTGGATAAGCTGCCTCTGAAGAAGTTAATACCATAACTTACGATTGTATTCTCCATTGCAGTTGGGCGGCATCAAGGAGGGCGATTTTATTGTGGAAATTGCGGGCATGGATGTCAAATGGTATTCGCATCAGCAGGTCGTACGGCTCATACAATCCTGTGGCACTACACTGGAACTTAAGGTCATTACGCCCATGGATCGTAATTATCTAAAGGTAAAGTAACTGAAATACAATTGAGATTTTATATACTTATTACGTACGTTTCCATTGCAGCCACTCTCGTCAAAAGGCTCCATATCAACATTATCGGCTGCCAGCTCATCGGGCGTTTCGTCCGGCTCATCTAGCCCCACCAGCACCACCACAAAGCCCAAGCTGCGGCTCAAGAACTCGGCCAAGACGCGCTTTGTCGGCAGCGTTTCATCCAGTTCGTGGAATCCCTTTCGACGTACGCCGAGTCTAGCGAAAATATTTTAAGTGCTCTTTGACAATTAGCACTAGGGATTGCTTAGTTTAAGTTATGCTTTAATTTCCGCAGCAGTGGCCATTATATTGCTTGAATGCAAACTGGATTTTTTTTTTACACCCACACCCACACACACAATATCTGTATATATGTATATGTTTATATATACATATGTACTTATATGTGTTAAGCCAAGTCTTTGCTTTGGATGCTTGCTAAGCCCCAGCACATAATTCCATTTATTTTCCGACAATATGGAAAATATCTGTGAGCATGTGAATGAATGAATTATGCATTGATAACGGTACTCGGATATGTTTGAACATAGTATATAAATGCAATAATAATCCATACTGAATCGAAACATTTTGTGCAAAATTGTGTATAACACTTGAAACAGACAGAGATAGAGCTAGAGATGAAGAGAATGGAAGCGAATGTGCCGGATAATCCCCCCCAAAAATTTTTTAAAAATTATTTACACATTTGTATATCACGATATGACCATATATGTTATATGCATAGCTATATACCCATATATATATATATATATATATATATATATATACTTATTTTATCCAATATTCTTTCGAACTTCAAACTGAAATTGATTTATATTGAAACTGAGTCGACATCGAGCTACTTTTACGCACATTTCCAATGTATATATGTATATTTATATTAAGTCACAATTATTATTTTGTATACATTTTGTAAAAGCCATTTTATACAACCAATACAGAGAGAGAGATACACACACACACACACACACACATACATATTAAATAAGCAATTATATATGTATTTCATTGCATTGATAAAATATTTATTAATAAATTCTTTTTTTTTTTTTTTGTGTACGCTTGTTTACAATATATTTATATAGATATATGTTTATATGCATATAGATATATTAATCAATATTCGCATGATTATTGAGGATTCTATATCCGAATATCCTTCAATATCGATTGTTTAACAAATAACTAGAAAATTTTGTTGCTGTTGTTGTTGTTGATTAACTAATAACTAGGAACAGTAAAATTTACTTCTTGTGAAGTTTATCCAACATCTCGCGCACCAACTTTGGAATGCTATCCAGCTCCTGAACGAGCAACATTTGCTCAGCCAAATTGGCGCGATAAATGCGCTGAACGCGACGAATCATTGGGGCCGTGACATGGGTATCGATCAGGTCTTGTGGTGTAAGGTTCAGCAAGTTCATGAACTTCGGTCCCTGGCGTATAGCATTTAGTAGAGCGGTATGCTCAGCCTTTTTATACTTGGGTGTCTCCTGCTTGCGCTGAGCTGGACTGGGCAAACCCAGGGATGGCAAATAATGGCGCTCCTTTACGCCGTTCACCTTTGGCAGCGACTCGGTCTGGCTGCTCGAAGTCGTCTGTGTTGTCTCAGTGGGTGTGGTTGTTGCATACAAATCCAATAGTTTGGCCATATCATCGTCAAGCGAGCACAACATCGAAGATGAGTCAGTCGACATGGAAGTGGCATCGTGGAGGTTCTTATAGTACAGAAGATCATCGACAATCTTATCGCGTATATCCTCCCCATCAGAGGTTGGCTCCTTGGCACGCTTGCCCTTGTATGTAGTCAATTGGCCATCCTTGACGGCTTGACGTCCATGGCGTTGCTTCGACTGTGTCTGGGACACTTTCGACTTCTTGCAAGTGTGCACCTGGGTCGGCTTGCTCTCAGTTGGCTCCTTCGTGGTGACACTCGGTTTTGGCTCCTGTTCAATGTTGCGCGATGGCTTGCGACCCTTCTTGATTACCCTGCCGGCTTGATTTGTGTGCATATCCAAGTCAACTGGTGGGCATAGGATCTTTTTGCGAATGTCCTGCGAAACGGCAAACTTGTGCTCCGACTCCTTTGGCGATTTGTCGTCAATGGACGGAAGTGAAGTCTCAGTGGCTACATTGCGGAAGCTCTGCTGCGGCTTCTGCTTGCGCTGATTGATGGGAGCACACGGCTCTGTGGCTGCTGTTGAAACGTAGTCCATATCCGGGAAATCATACATGTGCTTGACGCCCAGCTTTTGCAATGAGCCTTCACTGACCGGCGACTTCAGCACCTTGACCATCTTCGACTTCGACTTACGGTCGACCGATTGCTTCTGATAGTCCATTGGAATCTCTTTCTGCATTGGCTGCGGATAGCGTGGCGGCTTTCCGTTATTGCGTGGCTTATAGCCACTTGCATTATCAATGATTGTTGTAGTTGGTTTCGGCTCTTTGAGAGGGACCACTGGCTGCTGCTCCAGCTGCTCGGATGACTTAGGTGACAGCGGATCTGGTGACAGGCCAGTCACATCAGTGGGCCCCGAGGACTGCTCCAGTTGATCTTCAGTCTGCTGCTGGCTGGATGCGTCATCGCTCTGACTTTCCGAAGTTTGAATCGAACCGAACTCCTTGCTGCAGTGAGGGCAAGCGAACAGCGAAGTCTGTGTGGACTTCTCGCAGTCGACGCGCTTCTTGTACTGATTGTAGCATGAAGTAGACTCCGACAGCGACATTGAGAATGCCTGTGATATCGATTGCAAGTTGAAATCCATTTGTCCGCTCAAAGCGCTCTCATCGGTTGACTCCAGGCCAAGTCCAACCATTATTTGGCTTTCGAGGCGCTCCTTGCAATTGTTCTTCGATTTCTTCTACAAAGTATGTGATTATGTCAAGGAATACAAAAGAGCTATGCCACTTACCGTTTGGGAATAATACGACTTTTTCATGATTAATTTTAATTTGCTTGCATCAACAAAAAAATATTTTTTCGTTTATGAATTTTTGTTTTAGGAAATCCACGCGAAATTGTATAATGTATATAATATATATAAAAATATATATTTAAAAAAAAATATATATATAAAAATTCACTTTTAAAATTGTTTTTGTTATTTAATTTTTTCAAATTTTTGTTTTGTATATTTGGAAATTGAAATTTTTATTCGTCCTGCTCTCTTGAATGCGGAACAGAGACTGACGAATTTCGTTTATGAGCTCACGGAGCAGCTCAAATTCGACGAAAAACTTTTCAGAGCTAACTAGATATATATTATGATGTATATATTTAAAAACAATATATAAAAATTCACTTTTAAAATTGTTTTTGGTTTTTTTCAAATTTTTGTTTTGTATATTTGGAAATTGAAATTTTTATTCGTCCTGCTCTTTTGAATGCGGAACAGAGACTGACGAATTTCGTTTATGAGCTCACAGAGCAGCTCAAATTCAACAAAAACTTTTCAGAGCTAACTAGATGTATATATTTAAAAAAATATATATATATAAATTCACTTTTAAAATTGTTTTTGGTTATTTTCAAATTTTTGTTTTGTATATTTGGAAATTGAAATTTTTATTCGTCCTGCTCTTTTGACTACGGAACAGAGACTGACGAATTTCGTTTATGAGCTCTCGGAGCAGCTCAAATTCAACAAAAACTTTTCAGAGCCAACTAGATTAGAATTTAGCAATATCTGAGTACAACAAAAATTACTGCATATTTTCGAGCAATCATTTGAAGGACACTAAGGCAACGAGATTTAAAACAGTTTTCAGACAAAGTTGACAAAAAATGCAGAGAAGAAAGGCATAAAGAATAAGCTCTTTTGAAATTCGAATCGTAATTTCAGCTGAAGAACTGGACTTGCTGAAGTTAATTATATATAAACTTATTATATATATATAACAAATTATAGTAAAAAAAAATATTTAATATATACAAATAACATTTATTTTGAATTTCTATAAATATTAACAAAAATAAATTAATATTTCTTTTATATTTTTGTAAATACTAACAAAAATATATAAATACAAAAAATAAATATTTATTTTTAATTTTTATAAATTTATAAATTAATAAAATTATGTTCTTAATAAAATATTTCTATAAAAAAATATAAAAACTAATAAATAATGAATTAATATAAAAAAATAATTAAATATAATATAATATTGTGTAGTAAAAATAAAAAAAAATATGATTAATTTATAAAAAAGAATAAATATAATACATATTATTGGGAATAAATTCTAAGAAGTTCTCTCTTGAATTTAAACAAAGTTATGCTTCAAGTCAAGATTTAGGAACTTTATCGACTTTACTAAACAAAATGAATAAATTATATTATTATATGTGCTTAGAAATAATAAATACTTGAACAGGCATGCTGAACGCTATGTGAAAGGCAGTGCGAATGTTTTAAGCAGCTGTTGGGCAAAGTATTTAAGATGTGCTTAAGTCAAGCACTTCGGGCCCTGGCTTAGATCTAATTGAACAATTACAAATGGTAGCTATCATATACGAATTTAAATCAATTACGTACATCAAACAAGACTTTAAATGCAATAATAATAATAATAATAATAATAATAAAAAAAACTTTAAACATAACTTATATATTATTTTAAATGATTTTTACTTAAAGTAAGTAAATGTAAGTGGATGTGCACAGAATTGAGTTCACTGGTAGAACAATCTCTCCTCCCCCTCTCCCTTTCTCACTATCCCTCTCTGTCGATCAGCTTCTCTTACAGCAAGTAGCCAACGATATCGTCATCATCATCCATGTTCTCGTTGCCCGCTATTTGCCGGCGCAGCTCGCAGCGACCCAGCGCCTCCAGGTACGGCTGCAGCACCGACATCGAGCGTCACTGATGATGCTGGTGCTGGTGCCGGTGTAGGGGCGATGGCGTCGCATGCAGATTGGCCGCATGCTGGGCGGACGAGTTCAGAAATGGTGTGAGCAGCTCTATGGGCAGTGGGAATATGATGGTCGAGTTCTTTTCCGCCGAGATGCTGCTCAGCGTTTGCAAGTAGCGCAGTTGCAGAGCCGACGGACTCGACGAAATGATCTCGGAGGCCTCTTTGAGAGCACGCGAAGATTTCATCTCACCCTCGGCGGCAATCACCTTGGCGCGTGCCTCACGCGCAGCCTCCGCCTCGGCGGCCATGGCGCGTTGCAGTGCCGTGGGCAGCGAGACATCCTTGCTGCAATAAATGGAGAGAGATAACTATTGTACATAAATCTACATTCCATTCCATGCGACTCACATTTCCACTCGTTCCACTTTGACGCCCCAAGGGTCGGTGGCCTCGTCCAGGGACATTTGCATCGTATGTGAAATGGTCTCGCGTTCAGTGAGCAGCTCCGATAGGTTGCGAGTGCCGAGCACGTTGCGCAGCGTTGTGGCCGCCAAGAGACGTGTGGAGTGGCTGTAATTGGAGACCTGAATGACGGCCTTCAGTGGGTCACTGATGCGATAGTAGACCACTGCATCGACTGTCACTGTCACCGAATCCTTGGAGAGCACCTCCTGCGGCGGCACATCGAACGAGACGGTGCGCAGATCCACCGGATAGTAGTCATCCACGCAGGGCAGCACGAAGAAGACGCCCGGACCGCGTGCCCCACCGCTGCGCAGCCGACCCATGCGAAAGATGACCGCACGCTCATACTCGGAGACCACCTTGAAGCAAATGAAGACCGAGAAGGGGAACGTCAGCACCATGATCAGCACCGATATAGCCGTGGCCAGCAGCTCCACGCAGCCCATCTCCTCATTTTCAGCTGCACGACGAGAAAGAAAACCAAATCAAAAAAAAAATCAAAAGGAGCTACGGCATGCGTAACATTAATCGCAGCATTTCACAAGCAATTGAAAATCAATTGAAGACACATTTCATGACGTGCTCGCATGTTGTGTGCTTGCCACATGTGCATTGTGTGGCACTTGTTGCTCGCGTTGCTCGTGTTGCTAAAAACGCAAATGTTTTCTCTATGCTGCCTCGGATTTCCGTTTGTTGTTCCACTGAATACGGACAGCCGGGACTGACGTTCGTTGGAAACGGGCACAGACACCGACCACAAACAGAGATCACACGGAATCAGTCAAAACACTTGGC
Source organism: Drosophila aldrichi (assembly GCA_035045965.1). NCBI lineage: Eukaryota > Metazoa > Arthropoda > Insecta > Diptera > Drosophilidae > Drosophila > Drosophila aldrichi. The sequence goes on along the minus strand of JAWNOM010000484.1, from coordinate 13,399,445 downwards.
GTACATTTAATCATAAAACATGGCTAAATATTTATTCTACTGCCCAGACAGACTCTACGGGTAATGGATATACATACATACGTACATATGTACCATCATTATATGCACATTATTCGTAATTATGTTGATATGAATGGCTATGATGATTGATATTGATATGCATATAACTCGACCAATTCAAGTGAGTTGTGGATTCCGTAAATTGAAACTTTAAGTCTGTTTGCTATGTAGCTAAAGTATTAAATTGCTTATGTATTATGTACAATACTTGGAACAGCAGAGTGGGGGTAAGTAAGTATATTGAATAATAATACCCATAAGTATATTGAATATATGAATATAAGAAAGTTTATATAGATTCAATAAGAAATTTGTTATCTTCTTATATCTATTATGGAGTTAGTTAAATTCAATAATTTTTTTATAGTAAATCAAATCTGAGAATATAATCTATCCATATATCCTCCATATAACTAAAGTTAAAATAGAGATTGGACTACATTAAATATGAGAGTCTGTACTACATAAAGCTTAATGGCATTTTGGATGAATAGCACAATCTATCTATCCATATATCTGCCATAAAAGTGAAGTTTTATGGCCTGCAAGTAAAATGGAACGAAAGCAATTGTTTTTGATCTCAAAGATCTTGCATACGGCTGCGATCTATCAGCTCGCTATTGTCTAACTACATAAGTAGATATTTGTTTATTGCTAAATTAGCCATATTTCCATAGATGAACAGCCTAAGCAGGCATAGCTACATACATATACATGTATATATAGTATATAGTATATATAGAATGGTAATTGCATGGATTGTTTATGTTTTAGTATAGAGATTTCAACGAGTGCGGGCAGGTTGAACTAATACCAATCCAGGGCAGAGCAGAGCAGACCAAAGCAAAGCTAAACAATCGCCTGGCCAATTGGAGCATTTATGGAATGTTTATGTAGTACGAGTACATGTTGGCCAAAAAGAAAATTTCAGTCTATAGATGGGTAGCACGGTTATTTTCAGTTTGAGCAGTTTTTTTCTCTTTTTTTTTTTTTTGTTTATCTTATATATGTTTCGACAATACGATTTATATCGCATATCCGTATACACGAATCACGTCACGTTGCGTCGCGTCTCGTCAATCTTAGCTGTTATTTATTTTTACTTGTCGGCACACAGTTTATATTGCATACTTCATAGGTGGTCGTCGTTCGATCTCGACTGATCGATAGATACAATTCAATATATACACAGATGTATACAATATCATCGACATGGAATGAATCATTTTCACCTACGGGCAAAAGTCAAATTGACTGAATTATGTTTATCGAGCGCATAAATATGAATTTATGAGATCGTGAAACGAAAACTATTTGTATCTTTTATAGTTCTACACACACACAAACACAAATAACGTCAATGAGCCGTATGAACTAAATATGCAATGGGAACTAGAAATCGTTAAAAGTTGAAACTTTTTTTTTGAAGAGAATTTAGAGTAATTAGAGTGAAATTTCTTTCTTCTTTTCCGTTTTAATTGTCAAGTCAAAATTTGAGTAGTTTGTAGGCTTGTTTCTTACAGGTTTTCAGTCCCTGATAGGGATGTGTGCTGGAGCTGATCTGAACCGTGTGCTGCTGTTGTTGTTGCTGCTGCTGCTGCTGCTGTGGGGCAAGCGAGGTCTGTCCGGCAACTGTTCCGGGCGGATTGAGACGCGAGCGATGCTGATGCGGCGATGCAGGATGCATGATGATGATGCTGCTGCTGCTGCTGCTCCTCGGCTAAAGATCCGTTAAAATGGCGCACGATGAGCACTGCACGCGTCTAGCGCACGTTTCCAATTGAGCAGCGGGCCACAAGTCTCAAGCGTCGAAGCAGTTGTTCGGCTCATTTCACACGTTGCTGTTTACGGCGCCTCCGTTCCGTGCCGTGCCGTGCCGTGCCGCTCAACCATCCGGCCAAAGCATCTCTCTGTATATACACACACGCACCCGTAGCCATAGAGCCGAATGATTGTTTGTATTTCTTTCTGTTTTTTTTTTTTCTTAAATATATATATTTTGTTTTCTCTGTGTGTTGTTTAGATTATTAGAAACGAACGAACTACAAGAATCTATATGGAGATAATTTATAAACCACTTCAGCTAACAAAATGCCGAATCGTCTATGCACGTTGTTAGGCATTTGTCTTAATCAAGCAGGGAGCAGCCGCTGGTGATCTATTAGCGACAAAAGGTCAAACGGTTTACACACAAATCTGTCGCACGCAATGCGAAGCGACGAGGCCTCTCCCTCTCTCATTTTGGTCCAATTTATGATCCTGAGAGATATTGATTTATATTTATTATATGAGAGATCAAAAAGATCTCTGTGGAATAATATATGAGGCAAATAAAATTATTCATAAATTAAAATAAATTTCAAGTTTTGTTGATGTTAAATAAATAACTGAATAGCTTAGCATCAGGACTCGGCCTACCAATGCTTATCTCTCTCTCTATCTCTTTCCCTCAAGGGGGCATGATAAATCAATCATAACTTTTTCTCTTAAACATTTTAGGTTAAAATCAGCTGGTTTTTCAGTTGGCTTACTATTGTCTTTCCTCGTATCATAACTATCAGTAGCGCCTTTCTTGCTAGCTTGCACGCATTTCCTTGAATTTATGAGAATCACATAGAAAGGCGCTGCTGGCCATGCATTTGTCTCTGATACAGGTTAACTAAATTAAATATTCCAATAACTGAAACTTGAAATGAATGATTCGAGGTAAATAATAATCATTTGGTTTAATAGTAACATATAATTGATATATCTATAACAAATTGCAAATGTTTTTTTTTTTTTTCGACTTCTAATAGCTAATAAGTAATATATGATATAGGCAATGGCTCGTTTGATGATTTCTTTTTTTTTTTCATGTTTGGCACAGTGCGTGTTATTTTCGCTGAATTTGTGCGAACAGCAGAACAAAAGCGTTTTGCCAATGCATTTCGCATTTGTTGTATACAATATGTGTTGTTGTTGTTGTTTTTGTTGTTGCTGGGCTCTCGGTTCGTGTTACGCATGTTTCATGCTGCCAGAAGGCAAATTGACTCAAGGTTCTACTTTATTATTATTGGTTACACTGCATTTGCTTTATTGTAATAGTTTCGTTTATAACAAATTATTATGCAATAAATGCGCGCTTTGTTTTTGTTTTCTTTTCACATTTTTCTCTTTATACAGCTGGCTAAATCCAATTCAGTTTAGTTTTTGTTTTTTAATGGTTCGTAGATCAATTACTTTGCCAGATCTGAAAGTCTATAAGATATTGTTATATGATACAGCATTATTAAGAGCTGTAAGGCACATTTTGGTTTTATATAATATACATATATATAAATGGTTTACAATAATTTTTTTTTTGTATAGTATAATTTATGATTGATTGCTAATTGCGCCTTAAGTATTGAAAGATTCCTTCGACAACTTTGTTGCATAGTTTAAAGGTAGTATAAATGTATAGCTATATACGGATACATACATTCATATATCTATATCTAGATATATATATTTATCTGTATAAATGTATATAGATTGATATTAGAAAATGCAGAAATTAAATGTGAAGCTATTAATCAAATGCTGGCAATATTTTCATTCAATGAGTTTTTAACGTTTTTTTTTTTTTTTTTAATTTTTGTTTTGCTTTGCGCTACGCTTGAATCTTATCAACATATTCGATTTGGCCGCTGGGTATATACTATATATGTGTATACATATTCTTGGAAATTACTCTTGCACACACACACACACACACATGCGCAAACAACAGCTATACAAATATTCTCAATGTTTTAATTGACTGAGCAATGTGTGTGTGCGTGTGTGTGTGTATATTTAGTCTGTGCCGCTGCCCCGCTACAACGTGCGCCTCGTATCAATCGCTTTCTCTCTCTCTCACTCACTCGCTCGCCCTCACCTAAAGTGTGGCTATCGCTCATTCTTTCTTTCTTTTGTTGCATTCCATGCAGAAATCAAATAATAAGAATAATAATGATAATAATAATAATATCTTAACAACTAATAATCTTTCCAATTATTTGCTGTGCTTTATCAAATTCGTTTGCGCTACGGCAGCCGCGTGGCACCTCCAGCACCTCCACCGCCGTCGCTTGCAGCCAGCTCCTGCTGCTGCTGATGCTGCTGATGGCGCCTTCGTCAATCGTTGTACATGCCATCGACCAGGAAGTCCATGCGCCTGTAGTGACGCGTTGTCCATAGATCACGGAAGCGCCTGTAGCCCACAATGAATACGGCTATGGCCAGCGGCACAGCCAGCATGATGGTTACGATGGGCACAATATATTCGTTTTCGCCACGATTCACCAGGCTGCTGCTCATCTGCTGCACGGGCAACATATGCGGTGCAACGCTGCCACTGTTAAGAGCACTCATATCCAATTTCTCACCCTCAATTTGTTTCGCCATGCTGCTGGTGACGGTTGGCTTTTTGGGACGAGCTGTGGTTGTGGTTGTGGTGCTTGGCGTTGTTGTGGTCGTTGTCGTGGATGTGGTTGTTGTTGTTGTGGTTGTAGTAGTAGTTGCTGATGAAGTAGAAGTTGTTGATGTTGGCGTGGCGGCGATGCTGCTGTTGTTGCTGTTGCTGTTGGTGGCTGTGCCATTGATAACAGCTGCTGTCGTTGTATTGATGGTTACGGTGGTGCCGCTGCTGTTGCTGCTGCTGCTGCTATTATTATTATTATTGTTCTTGCTGTCACTGCCATTGCCATTGCCGTTGTTGTTCTTGATGTCACTCAGCGATACGCCATCGGCCACTATTTTGTCCGTCTTGACCGTTGATTTTGTTTGTTTTGTTATCGGCGTCATTGTTGTTGTAGTCGTCGTTACCTTAGGTAATTGCGGCTCTGATGTGGACGCTGGTAGTTTCATTACAGTCACTATGTCCGTTTTGGTAACGCCACGCGCTAGCACCGGAGATGAATCCGCCGTGGCGTTGACCTTGACCGGCTTGTTCACTGGCAATGTATGGGCTATATCTGTCAAGATTTATGGCAGGCATTTACGTATGTATATCAATAATATATAAATTGTATATATTAGAACTCGTATACTCATACCTGATGATGATGCGTTAGCACTTTTAGCTTCGTTCAAAGTTGTTGCATTATTGGTGCTGTTGTTTGGGCCGACCATGGATAGTTTAGTTGCACTGGAACTAGCTGGAGTTTCAACTGCTATTTGATCCGCTTGGGCTAGCGGTACGGCTGTTAGCTGCTGCATTAGCAGTAGTAAAAGCACCGGAAGCACGTTCATTTTTCGCTTTGATGCAGTCGCGTGAAATGTGCTGCAGTTGCTAAATTTGGCAGCAGATTGCGTTTTGCTTTTATTTGGAATATCTTGGAGCTCAATAGTGATGCACAACAGTTCGATAGCTGGTATCGATATGAATGAATGCGACAAGTGTATTTGCGAAATATACGAGAAGTGTATCAAGTCCCATCCCTACTTGCCAATCCAAGCTGTGTATTCAGAAATAATATAAGATGTCATTTAGAATTTACAACTAGTTGAAATATAATTCTGTGCCAAATTTTCAGACCCATTTCCTATTTTTTTATACAATTAAAACGACAAACAATGTAAAAAAAGAACATCGCGCTCATTGCAGCCAGCTGCTCACTGACAAAAGCTGTTTTCTTTCTCACTGCCCGAGTAAAAATCGTACGCCAGAAACTATCGATATGACTGCCTTGTGCTATCGATGGGAAAACGTTAATTTAAGTAATTTATTTGAGGGCAAATTCAAAAGAAAGACAATTCAAGTTAATATTAATATGTATGTATATTTATAACGTACTCTGTATAATTTCTATAATTATTTTGTATTTTACGGTTTATCTCTTTTGAATTGTGTGTATGTTTTTTTTTTTGTTTTACTAATTTTATATATTTCTGTTCTAACTGATTCTTTTTGTATGCATACATTGCCTAGGACTAGCTTTAGTTAGTTAATTCATTTACTGAACAGCATAAAATGTAACTTGTTTTGTTTTGTTTTTTGTTTGACTTTGTACGCTAAACAACATTATTGCACATATTAGGATTAGAGCATAGCGAGAAGCTATGCGTTAAAAGAAAGCAGTTGAATGATTTCGGTCAGCTCCTGCCGATCCACCTCACAGTGGATTCAATGATGTCAAGTGATATGTACGCCTCTTACTAATTGCTTGGGAAATGGTTTATGCAGCAGCTCCGGATTTAAACTATGTCAGCTCAGGCCTAAAATAATAAAGCAGCTCGTTGCTGTTGCTGTAAGCTAGTTGGTGTTGTTGTTGCTGCCGATGTTCGGGTTGTGATTGCTGCGGCCGTTGGTGACTTTAATTCCTCCACAATGATGACGCCGTGCTCATCAACCATGTGATTCAATAGCAAATTCTCAACCTGTTCATCGGATAGTAATTCTTTGGGTTCTGAGGATCTGTAAAGTAGTTGTTGTTGTAATTGTGTAACACCAAAAAACAGAGATAGCCAAAGACAACAGATTAAAGTAGGCGCAAATGTGATGGGAAAGAGACAAGAGAGTGTGAGAAAGAGAAAGCGAGATAGTGAGAAAGATGTAAAGCTAGATAGTGAGAGAGAGAGAGAGAGAAGATTGGCAAAGTTTTAAGCAGAATGGATGCATGAAAATTGATGCTTAATGAAATCTTATGAATCGAATCGAAAAAAGAGGGGAAATATTACAAATCATCAACTTGTTCACATTGATAAGTGCATTTGGTTTCTTGAAATAACTTTACGCTCATTCACTCCAGTTGAAAAGTGAAGATTTAAATATTATATGGAATATATTGAAATTGAAAATTAAAGTATTTAATATCAGAAATGATATATATAATATAATTTGAAAGCTATATTAAAACTGAATTGTAACTCATGGTAGAATTTTAATACATTAACAAACAATAATAATAATAAATAAATATATTATGAATTATACATTCATAATTATTGAACTTATATTTTTATTAAATTAAATTAAAATAAAAAATTGAAATTAAATTGGCATATATTCAATTCCAAAATATGTATTGAAAATTAATAATAAAAGTTATTTCATGATGCCAAAACACATCGATACACACTCCCATACATACGCATGCACACACTCACACATTCACTCACACCCACACCCACACACACACACAGTCACATGTATTTAGCTACACACATACACACAGAAAAAAAAAATGATTTGCAGTACATACAAATTTGTTAAAAGTAGATTTTTGACTTTGGTATTTAGTTTGTTTTGAGAAGCGTGCGTGCGTGCAATGCGGTTAGTTGATTGTTATTGTAGTAGTAGTAGTATTTGTTGTTGATTGACTGATTGATTGATTGATTGTTGTTAATACTGTTGTAGTTGTTGTTGTAGTTTTTTTTGTGGTGGTTGTAATCGAATTTGTGTGTTGAAAGAGCAAATATACCAAATTAAAGCAGCCAATTCGTTACTTTTTGTTATCGAGCATTTAGGAATTTAGTTAATTGCAGTAGCTGATTATTATTAGTTCTTGCAGTAGTTGAAGCATTTGGGAGTTTTGTTTTTTATGTTTTAAGTTTTTTTTTTTTTTTTTAATTTTTTGAGTGAGTGCAGTTTGAATTTGGAATAGCAGTTTGGCGGTAAATCGGTTTATCGTTTATCGATCTGTTTGATTTCTTGTCCGATTTGATCAAATGAGCTTTGTCAGGCGATTCTGCAGCGTGCAGAGTAGGCTGCTGCCAACGCCGACGTTGACGCCGGCGGCGCTGCGTCCGCTGCCATCTACTGACCTGCTAAACAAAAAGAAATCGCCGGCACCGCCGCTGCTGCTGCCGCTGCCGCTGCTATTGTTACTGCACGCTGAGGCATTCGCTGCTGCCGCTGCCGTCGCTGTCGTCGTCGTTGTTGCTGCGCCTGCTGCCGCTGCTGTTGCCGTTGCAGCAAGCAATGCATCCGTCTCGCCACCATCGTTGGCCATTTCTGATTCACTGTTGCGCCGCTCCAGACTGCGGCCGACCTTCTGAAAGCCGTAGCTAAACACATCCTTCACCTTGTCGCCGGCATCGATCAGCAGATCCAGACTCTGCCGCCGTCCGCTGCTCTTGAAGCTATTCGAACGCGACAGCCACTGGCTGAGGCTCTGTTTGCGGCTCATCTGTTGGCCGGCCAGGCCGATGCCGATGCCAATGCCGCTGCTATCGTCCTGGAATATCGTCGTGCAGGTCACTTTGCGCTTGGGCTCATCCGACGACGATGTGGAGTGCTGCGACTGTGCATCCGCATCCAGGCCGCCCAGGCCATAGCCCAGACCGTGGCCGCCCAGGCTGCCGGCGCCATCCAGAGCCTGTTGCTCCAGCAGCGACTGATTCGAATAGCTCGAACTGGTGCTGTCCGAGTGCGAGAGCCGTATTTCCGTCCACTGATCGATGTCGTTGTCCGCCGGCGGGGCCGACGTCGATGCCGACGCCGAGGCCGAGGCCAGCGAGCTGCTGCCCGACTCCGAGCGCGGCTTCACCTCGTACGGGCCGTGCAGACCCTGCGCCTGGGCGAACAGATTATTGTCGCCGTCCGTGGCACTGGTGCTGGCCGACTTGTGCATGCCGCCGGCCAGCTTCTGTGGGAAGGTCAGCACCGTCTCGAAGTCGTGCAGCAGATGCGGACAGTCGTGCGGATCGGGGTGCCTCTGGCGCGGCGAACTGGCGCCGCTGCCCAGCCGATCGGGCATGCGTAAGTACTCCTCCTCCGGTTCATCCAGCTGCAGCTGCTCCGACTCCGACTGGAGCTGCTGCTGTTGCTGCGACTGCTGCGACTGCTGCTGGGAATCGATGGCATCCACCTGGCGCAGCATTGCCTCGTAGTTAAGCAAATTGTTGCGCTGCTGCCGCTGCCTGTGTATATCCTCGGAGATCTGCTCCAGATTCTTCAGGGCCTCGTTGTAGGTCAACTTGGCGGCGCTCACCTTGGCCTCCAGTTCGTTCACGCGCAGCTTTTGCGCCTTCAGCAGTCCGTTGTAGTTCGCGCGCGTCTCATAGTAGGGCCTGCATTAACGAGCGATTATCAGCTAGATTAGTGGGCGTGGCATTGGCGGCAGGTGAGCAGCGCATACTCACGAGCACTGGATACAATACAAAGCGTGCAAAATGCTAAAGTATCTCAACAAAAGTAAATTGCGCCGCAGCTGCAATCTATGAAGAAGAAGAAGAAGAAGACAAAAGGAAGAAACCAAAAGAAGAAAACGAAATAGAACCGAAAGTACAACCAAAAACTAAAACTATAAAAAAAAAATAATAAATAAATAAATCAACCAAGAGATGTTCTGGCAGAGTGGAAACTAAATTGAATCAGAATATATGATCATATAAGAATTACATCTAGGAATATACATACATAGATATAGTATTTATATAAATGTATATATATTAATAAGATAGGCTTATTATATATACCTATGTACATACGTAAATATAGTAAAAAATCAGCTCTTGCCCCAAAAATGAGCTCCTGGATATTTACTATGGATACATATACATATGTAAATATATATTATATTAATATGTATGTATATACATATATATTTCAATAATTCTTCGCGTCTTTCTGACACCCACACACATATATAGGCACACATAGGCACGCGCGCATACAGTACTTGAGTAAAAGTAAAAGCAAGGAGAGTAGAAGTGCAGAAGATCATTAAAGTTGTCTATGTGTATGCAGCAGTTCTCATTTGGTATTTGTATTTAGGTAAAACGAAGCTAGACTGCTCACAGCAGTAGAGAGCGCCACTTGAAGCTCGACTGCAACGAGCTCTACCTGCTGTAGGGCTCAAAATTTGGAAGAGACAGTGCTTGAGTAAAAGTGGCCCTATATAAAGGGCAGCAGCTGCAGCATTTCTTCAGTCAGTCTTCAGTCTTCGTCCAGGCCTGGTGGGTGTCAGCGCATTAAAGTGAAGCAGAGTGTGTGATCGATCAGCTAAGCATTAAAGACGTAGAGGAAATACGTAAAGGAAATACGTAGAGGAATTACGTAAGGGAAATACGTAGAGGAATTACGTAAAGGAAATACGTAGAGGAATTACGTAAAGGAAATACGTACTGAATCGACACAAGTCGTCACCCTGATCAAGACTATATATACTTTGTGGGGTCTGCCACGCCTCCTTCTGCCTGTTACATACATTTCAACAAAACCATTATACTCTGATTTCCCATTTTCAATGGGTATAAAAATCTCGAACAAAAAATATAAATAAATGCAAATTAAATAATGCTTAAAATTAGTTATAGTAAACCCCGTTTAAAACTGAATATTCACTCTGCCAGAGCATCAAAAAATGAAATCAAATTGGAGTCCAATTAGATACCTGGAGGAGCGTAAAGCCTGTTTGAGCTGCCCTTGGAGCTTGTTCACGCGATTGTTGGCCACCTCGAGCTTCAGTTGGCACATTTTGAGGGCGTTGCGTGTATCGGTCACCTCCAATTGGGATTGATTGACCTTGCTGGCCGCATGGCTGAGCATCTCCTGGCAGGCGGTGTCCAGCGTTGACTTCTCGCCGAGTCCCTGCTCGGCCAGATAGACCATTTCCTTGGCGGCAGCGTGTATGGACTTGGCCTTCTCATGATTGGCCGCCGCCAGCTGTGTCTCCTTGGCCAACTGGGCGGCATAGATGCGCGACTCGTAGTAGGGTTTGGCGGCGTCTATCGAGTTGCCCAGCTTGTGGGCGGCGGCCTTGATCCGCACCACGCTCTCCGCCAGCAGACGCTTAAATTCGCACTTCGCCTCCTGCACGGATTACAGTTAATGTTATATAAAGTAAATAAGAAAAGGTGACGCGAAGCGACGTGTAATCTAAAAAAAAATCAATAATAAAACTCACATCGAGCTCCACTTCATATTTGTTGATATTGTCCGTTGCTGTGTTGAGCTTTTCCAATTCAATCTGGAATGTAAATCAATTAGCCGAGTGGAATAGTGGATAGAGGGATGTGGTCAATATAGGGCAAATACCTGGACACGCGGATCCACGGGCGTATTACTTTCCGTTGACATTGCAGCTGTCCCCGTAGTAATTGAACCGTAATTAACCAAGTCAAATGGGATTGAGAAATTAACGAGCTTTGTCACTTGGCTATCATGGCGGATGCAGTGCAGCCGTTTGCTGTTTTCAATTCGATTCTGATTGCAACTGTGTCAATTCGATTCACCAAGTGGAAAATTAAGCGCAGCAGTTATTAGTTGAAAAAGCTTTTATGGCAACAACAATGCGTACACACATAACGATGACAACACAGCGAGCACAGCTTTTGGCAAATGCAAACACACAGACCATCAAAAAAAAAAGCGCTTCTCAGCTGACTGAATGGCCGAAAGCTCTTAATGCACGTTGAGTGCGTCGAGCAGCAGTAGCTTGCAAAATCTCAATGAATTGAAATTATTATTGTTTGCCACACTTTATTTTTTACTCTCCCGACACTATTGTAATACTGTGTTCAACATGTTTATTTATATAAATTTTCATTCAATGTTTCACTCTCACAAATTAGCGGCAAGGGCAGCAGTACCAGCGCTTTTTCCCGTTGATTTTATTGCTCACAGCCACCGAGTGCAAACAGTGGCGCCCCCTATAGTGAGCTTTAAGTACATTCCGTGGTGTACAAATATAATTAATCTGGCAGCACTGTGTGACAGTATGACCTTATATATTTGTTGCATGTTTTAAACTAACAGTTATAATTCAATTTAATATTAAATAATTTTATATGTTTCGTAAAGCAACTACGACTTTTATTTATAGAGTTGTTTTGGTGGGCTTATTCGCATTTCCAGCCGTCATATGTTCTTGGTATATTTGTGCGGTATTTTGTTGTATTGTTGTTTTTTGGTATTTTGGGGCGTTGCGCTTGCAATCACATTGCTATCGTTAGTTGTTTAGTCTTCATTTTGTTTTCGTTGCGCGCGGTCTTCGTGTCGCTCAACAGCTGCTGCACTGTTGTCCTAACTTAAGAACTAAACTGCTAACAAAATCAAGAAATAATTAACATAAAGTAATTATTAAACAACAGCAGCTTGCAACTAGAGTCTCGGCGCAAGTGGTCGGCACACATATTGCAAAGTGTTATTAGCTTTTTTTTACGGTTCTGGTGTCTAGTGTAAAGAGTTTGTGGTGTTCCTTGGCTTTTTTGTTGTTGGCCGTTTTTTTTTTGTTTTTTTTTTTTTTTTTTTTTGTTTTTGGAAGATGCGCGGGCGCAACTAAAAGGCGTCAAAATATTGAAACGTAAGCCTGGCATAATCAAACAAAACTTTAGATGATTTTTGCTCTCTATTAAAAAGACGCGCGTAAACAAATAATATTTTCAAAATATTGTAACAGCAACAACAACAAAAGCAACAACAAAATGTGGCGGCTGCCGCTGCGGCAGCTATTGTTGCGTTTGCTTTGGCTGTCTTTGGCTGCTTTTATCTGCGCTGCTTGCAGCAAGTGACGGCAGCACAGACTGTGGCGACAGCGACGCCGACAGCAACAGCAACGGTGACTGCGGCGTCGACTGGGACGCAATGGCAGCAGCAGCAGCATTGTCTTTTGCTGTCTGCGCCTTAACTCGTTTTCCTCTTGGTCTGCCTCTTCTATTTGGCCGTGTCGGTTTTTTTTTCTGTCTCTCTTCTTTGTTTTTGTTTCGGTTTCTCAGTTTTATTTGTTTTATTGGCTTTTTTTTTTGGAAAATTCGATTTGATGTTGCAGACGGCGCTGTTGACGTGACGCAAGCGCCAACTTTTGCAGCGCCCGCTGCCGCTGCAGAAACAAACCCCTTTTACACACACACACACGCACATAACACTTGCTGCATGTGGGTGTGTGTGTGTGTGTGTATGTGTGTGCTTAATGGCAGCCAAAAACTTTCAATTAGAATAAATATTCATGTCCTGCATTCTTGTTGCTGTTGTTGTTGTTGCTGCTGCTGCTGCTGCTATGCATCTTCCTTTGTCTCTCGCTCTGCTGCTTCTTCGCCATCTTATACGTAATTTCCTCTTGCAGCGCTGCATCATCAAGAAGCCGCAAACGGAAAGAGAGCGTTAGATAGAGAGTGAGTGAGAGAAAGATAGAGAAAACAAAAAGAAAACAAAATCTATTGAAAATAAAAACAACGTTAACTTTAACGTTGCAGCGTCTTCGTTTGCTTTTGGGTAAGTTTCTATTATTTTATTTGTATTATTATTATTTTTTGGATGTTCATTTATTGTGGTTTCCTATTTTTGTTGTTGCTGTTGCTGTTGATAAGCATCTTATCATTAAGATTCTTATTGGCCGCACGCTCCATTCACTTTCTCTTCCCCCACCCTCCCACTGCCAGTTGTGGACAGACGTGAAGAGCTTGTTTGACACAGGGATTAACATTTTCTACTGGGCCATCTCTTTTTGTCTGCACTCGTACAAGAAAGATCTTGAACTTGCTAGTAGAAACAGACATACATACATATAATACAGTATATGTATGTGTATGTAAGGGTGTTTATGAGGAAGAAACCAAATATGCTCAGGCGACTCTTTTTGAAGCCGTAATCTGTAATTCTTATACGTCTGCCTTTACATAGGCACTTTTAGTGTTGCAAAACGTATACAATATTTATTGTTCATGATTCCTATTAAAAGCTTTACTCTTATACGTATACGATATATTTACTTATAGCTCTAAAAAAATAATTTAATAAAAAAATAAATTAATTAAAAAAAAAATTAATAAATAATAAATAAATAAATAAAATAAACTATCCTTATGAATAGGCTATGCTTTATCTCATACAAATGCTCAGCTAAAAAGGAAATATTAATTAATTTTTCCTATATTGGGTAAATCTTATAATCTATATGCATATTTTATAGTATATATCAGAATATATGGTATAAAATAAAACTAAAACTAAAAAAATAGAAGTCAAATCCTATTTAAATCCGCCTTATTCATATAGATTTCTCAATTATTTGGTTATACGTATATCAAATAATATATAACTAAGCTAACGTAATCTCTTACATTTATAGCACTGATGCTTTTTGTGTTTTTAGTTCATGGATGACTTTGTTTATTTATTTTTAAAGTTTCGCATACGGGCTCCAGTGACTTCCCTTCGGCAGCCCAAAATAGATCAAAGGGTGCCGGAAGCCTGGGAAGAAAAAGAAGAACAAGCAGCTGCTTGGATGGGAAGTCGAAGCTGCAAGTGGGAATCTGCTGAGACGCAAGATTATTATTATTATTATTTTTTTTTTTTTCGTATTTTGTCTTACTTTTTTTTCTCCTTTGCCTTTTGCCGGCTGTTTTTGCTGCGATTTTTTGTGCGTTTTCGTTTTAGTAATTCATTCGTGCATTTTTCAACAGAGGAAGTTGGAATCTGCCTGAAGATAAAAATATGTGTGGCATCTGAAAAATATCAGTTATAAGATAATTTGATGAAAGAGTATTGAGCATTGGTATTGGTTTTAACGAGAAGAGAGTTTATGTTGTTAAAGTCAGGTGTGGACTTACTCCCCTATGTTTGTATATATTTTTAGCCTATGCAGTATGCGTTTTTTTATTTGTACATATCTTTAGTTTAGGCTGTATAGGCTATTATTTGTATATATCTTTAGCGTATACTGTACAAGTCAGGGAATAAATAAACCCAAAATGCACTTTTCTCCTTTGTTAGCGATTTACTTTTACTTAGACTGTAGAAATGTAAAAGTTTTGGTATATCATATATTAGAAAATCTGGAAGTATTGAGGTATATCTTTTTTCTTAATCTATTTCCCATGCAAATTATGCAAATGTTTCTTTTCGCTTTTCATTTTTGAATGAAAATACTCAAATGTTTTACGAATATCATATCACTAATGTCTGCATTTTAAACCGGTTTTCCTTTGAATTTCAATGGAATATAGATGCAGTCACGAAGCTGTTCGTTAGTAGAGTTAATACTGTACTTTGTTTATAGACTTGAAATATGTAGAGTCTTACTAAATTTCGAAACATACTTAAATTATTTTTCTCACAAGCCATCAATGGTATTTTATGTGGTATGGTTATTTATTAGCGAATCTTCACTGTAGTCTGACCTTTCCCAGGCATTCGTAGCACATGTGTGTTGTTGCATATAGACATGCATATCGCATAATATTACCCTTTTGGCATTGAATTTTGTTGTTCAAGTGCCACACACATATATATATATATATATATTATATATGTATATATATATCTGACAACTCTTTTTGCTTCCATTGTCAAATCGTTGTATTCTCTGCTTCGATACTTGAGCCGCTGGAGGTGTTTTTTTTTTTTTTTTTATCTAACTGACGCGCTAAAGTGCCAGTTGCCACTGAAACCCCATCATCATCATCATCATCATCAACATCTTCATTATCGTGTGCATCTGCAACTGTGGCTCACGTCATTAACATCATAATCATCTGGCTGCAGCATCATTATGAGCTACTTGCATTGCATTTCTAGCGGTTCAATGAACTGTGACCGCATTCTTGTTGTTGTTGGTGGTGCTGCTGATGCTGCTGCTGCTGCCGTCGCTGTTGTTGTTGTTGTTGCAGCACGCATTGCAAATTCATACAAAGCAGCACGTTTAGCAGCGCCGCCAACGTTTTTATCAGGATGAAGCGCAAAATGTAATTGCAACTTTGTCTGTGCGTTGCGCCCATGCCCAATTTGACAAGTTAACAATATGAGAGCCGCCCACCGCTCCACTTGCAACTTGCATCCTTTCAATGGATTTAGGTAATCCATAAGGATCTGGAGACACACACAGTGACAAAAGATTGAAATCGACTTTGCTTGTTAATTGATTTTCGTCTTTTATGCATTATGTGTGTGCGTGACAGGGGGCGGGGGCGGACAGACAGGTAGGCAGGCAGGCAGGCAGGCAGGCAGGTGACAAAGTCTAACTCAAAGCCAGAGAACGTGACATGCATGCAAATTGTGCATTGGGTGGCAAACACCTCGACTGGAACTTGAACTATACTAAATTGTGGCATGACGCGAGCCCCACGAGCAGGTACATAAGGTAAAAGAGTGGGGGGCAATTGGGGCTGTGTGTGTGTGGGGGTGTCCGCGTCACTTGCGACAATTCAATAACAAAGAAATTGCTCGCATTCTACTTGCAATGCGATAGTCAAACGATTCGTTATGTTATTTATATTCATATTTATATAGCCATTATTTTTGCTATTGTTATTTTATTATTATTATTATGTAAGTTGCGCAGGCACAAGGAAAACAAACGAAACCCTACTGAATTCTTGGGCTATCAAATTTGTTAGAAATTTCACTTTTTATTGTATATATGTTGTGCACTTTGAGATCGAGGTGTTCGACAGAGGAATAGATGGATTGAATGGATGGATGAAGGCACGCAAGATGGGATAGCACGGGACGTAAGAGGGAATGCACGGAGTGATGAGCACATAGATTGATGGAATAACAGACGAATGGAGGATTAGAGAAGTTGGTGGACGGACGAAAGATGGGATGGGTGGATGCACGTAGGGAGAGATAAGCGGACGGATCGATTGACGAACGGTTGGATGGATTGAATGAAGGAGAGGCGAATATAGTATATATTAACGGACGTACGAAATGTGGGATGGGCGGAATGGGATGTGGATCGACGGACGGACTGGAAAATAGATCAACGGACGGACAGAAGAAGTATGGGAGATACGCTAACAAACGACAGCAGAAAAAGGCGTAAGGAAAGACGCATGAAAGAAGATATCGGCGTAGGGCAGAAAGTATTCGAAAGGTGGAATAGGGTAGGGTAGATCAACTCGGTTCGATTGTCCACGTTCCTTATTTTTATAGAACCATGAAATCCCATTGAATTCAGTGCAGATCAGTTCGAAAAGAAAAACGTGATTTACGTCTTTAGTCATTCACTCGATCCTGATTGAAAATACCTTAAGTGACTTCTCTCTAAAACATATTGCCTCCGTCCAATCGGTTGACATCATTACAGATTGTTAATTGTCTGCGCGATGACAACTGGGCGATTGTCTGGAAGGTGTGATCTTGCACCTGTCACGATAAGGCTGTTGCTCAGGGTGTCTCTCTCTCGATCCGCCTTCGCTTGCGGCTATCAATTAGTTTTTAATTTTATTTTCTTGCTCTTCATTCGTATGATTTTTCTTTTTATGCAAGTCGAGCAATTAAGCATTTTTAAGATAGCCAAGTTGACACACGAAATGAACGATAAAACTGGGGAGGAGTCGCTCGAGAGGCGAGGCAGAGTGAGAGAGAGAGAGAGAGAGAGAGGGAGAGAGATGATGTGGCGGGCTCTGTGCTGTGCAGAGAAACTGGTTCTCTCGCTGCATTGCATTCAGTTTGGTTTGCATGCCACCCAACGGCTGCGGCAGCGACAACGTTAACAATGTCGAAGACGCAGGCGCCGCGGGCTGAGGCAGCGGCAAACTTATTTGGGTCGTCGTCAGATTGTTGTTGTTGTTGCCAGCTAGTTACTTATACGTTATGTGCGTTTCAATTGATTTCTAATTAACCAAAGCATTTGGCATACATTTTGCCTCGCCCCCTGTATGTATGTGTGTGTGTGTGTGTGTGTGGCATGCACTTGATACGCTTCCGCTGAGGGCGCCACCTGAGTTGACCCAATCACACGTGCCGCATATGGGCGTCTTTATGCTCACGGCTGTCCGCCTCCTCTCTTGACAAATTGTAGGTCAAGCGGCATTTTGTTAGCTTTCATTGCTGCTGCTGCTGCTGGGGCCGTTGCGGGTGTAGGTGGCGCCACCAAGATGCAGATAGCGTTGAGCTGACTTGCTGAGCGGCGGCTTTATTAATTGTGGCCACAATTAAGAGCCGCAAGCCGACGAACCGCTATTCAAGTCAATTAGCTTTATGTAGGCGCAAAAATTAATTTGTTTGCGCCCAAATGTGGCAGGGTGACTGCGAATAGGCAGGCCAGCAACTCACAAAAAAAACACTGAACGGAGTAGCTAAGAAATTAAAAAACAAACACACACACACACAGAGACACAAATACAGATACAGATAAATATATCGACACAGATACAGAAGTTAACTGCGACTCGCAAATCATTTACAATCGCAGCTGCTGCTAAAGTCAGCATAGCGTTCTTTAAATACCCTATAAACAGCCCATGAGCATTCATTTATCGATTATTTATGGCCAGCACGCTTATGTATCTGTAAATCGCGTGTCTGTAGCCGCTTTTAGGTACAAAAGCGTACAAAAATGTTGCTATATATAGAACTGCTTTGAGTATCATAATTTATGAAAATGTTTAGCTATCGATAACTATCTATATTTTTGTGTCATATAAAAAAGCAACTATGATTTGCATGTAAAAATAGTATTGCCCTAGCACTATGGTGCATTAGTATTATTATTTGAAATAGACGATATCAGTTTATAGTCATATACTGCTTATCGATAAACGATAATTAATTATGAAAAATTCGTCTATATACGCTTAAATGTAGCTTACCATGACAATCAATAAAGTCTGTAGATTAATATTAACTAGTTGACTAATTATCGATAAACGATAACTGTTGCTTAAGATAAGATATTAAAGTATACATGCGTTAAAATATAGCTTAGCTTAAATCTTTCACACATGTATTTGTTTAAATGTTTACGATAACGATAGCGATAACGATAACAATAATTATCATTATTTACTATAAATTCACACTCACATACGCCAGCATTTGATCTTCATCTCAATTGTTTCTAGCATCAAATCTCGCCTGTCAACCTAAGCGCATTCTCTATGACTTTTCATTCAGCGCGAACAATCATTTATCGAACGATAGTGCTCGATAGGCATGTGCATGAATGTGGGGCTGGCGTTGAGTGGTGTCGTTTGAGTGCAGACCTTCGGCTGCCTGTTGCAAACGCTCTGACGCAGCTTGAATGCCCCTTGGGCCAGGCTCGCAACGACTCCGGCAACGGAATGCGCTGGCAATTAAAATGAACTCACGCTGGCAACCCTGACAAAGACGTGCCGCCAGTTGGACGCACAGACGGGGCACACGATGTTAACTGCAACTGCAACTGTCTACACATAGTAGATGCAGCGACAGCGTACCCAGTCCGATGATGTGGAAATTAAAAGTGAAATAGAAAATCGCTGGCCGGACAAAGCAAAGCAACCGAGCGCGCGCTGGCCCGTTTCGATTCGCCAAATGTATGCGCAGTTATCGACAGCGTCGACAGAGGCGTCGCCATCAGCAGCGACGCGATGTCGTTGTTGCGCACGCGCAACAAATTTGTAATGTTCGCGCCGTTGACGAAATAAAGCGCATGTTGTTGTCGTTGTGGTGGTTGTTGTAACGGCTATAGTCAAGTTAAGAAAGAGTCGACTGTGAAATGCGCTTGAAAGGCGTAAGCAATCGATGTCAAGTTATCGATAACAGCAACTATATAAATTATTATTATAGAAAATTTGATATTAGTTAACAACTCCAAGCTGTGAATCACCGAACACAAGCACAATCGATGTAAAGCTATCGATAACAACTAATAGTGAAAGCAACTAGAAAGAATTCCAACTATAGAAAGTTGTATATTCAAGAAATAACTGTTTTGAGAACTTCGCTGTGATTCACCAATCATAATCACAATCGATGTCACGTTATCGATAACAGCTAATAGTAAAATTATAAGTATTTTGATATTATAGATGTAAGAGTCTTAAGAGCAACTCCAAGCTGAGATTCAACAGCGCTTGAAAATCATAAATAATCGATGTCCAGTAATCGATAACAGCTAATAGTTAAAGCAGCTATACAGATCTATAGATATTTTGATATTACAGCCCCAGCTCAGGTAGCAAGTGTTAGCTGAGCTACTAAATAAATATGTAAAGGAATCGATAGTATGCTCAGAAAAACTGAAGTAAAACAAAGTGTTTATCCCAGCGTCAATTGTTTGTTCGATTGTTGATCGAAGTGGTTAACAAGCTTTTGGGCCGGGGCAAGTTCTGTGCATCGGAATGCCACTTGTCGTGTGCTTGTCAAAACATAAAGCGAAGAATTTTCAAGAGGCTTTTTGAGTATGTTTTGACAACTATATTTCAATTACTTGAATATCTGACAGACTTTAGCTGCCTAGCAGCAATTACGTTGAGTGTGTGTGTGCGTGTGTGTACTTCAGCTGTTGTCTGTTAATGTGACTAACAAGATTAAAATCATGATGATCATCATTTTGAACTGGTTCGAAATTGAATTTGCCGCGCCTGCTTAGCGATCAATCAAAGCAGCCAATCAATCAACAGCCACAAGCTGACAGGAGAGAGAGAAGGAGAGTGAGGGAAGATTGACTAACTGACAGCCATTTGAGGCATTTGACAGGCAAACACACACATACACACACACTAGAGAGAGGGAAAATTGTATTTACTAATGCCACAATTAGCAACATTGCAACAGCAACAGCTACAGCAGCCATCTCCATCTTCATTTGGTTTTTTTTTCATCTGCCACTCATGAACTCATTCGATTCAGCAGCTATCTCCGCCGGCTGTCAAACTGAAGCCGCTTGGCGAACAAACAATTAACACAGCAATTTGCGTTATGAAGCTGACAGCCGTGGCTGTCCAATGGCTCCAATTGCCCCAGCCGTTGGCTGGCCACTTCAGCGTCCAATATGTGCCTGAAAGTCACTTCATCAGCCAATTGGGCCTGCCAGCCACCGAGGGCCACCGAGCACCCTCGTGCCTGTCAGCGTTCGCCCTTTGCAGCTGTTTGCCAAAGACTTTTCGCAGCTACTTGGCGAACTCTCTCAATTGGCATGCTGTTGATGCAAGTTGTCGTCCTTACTTGATGAAATTCGCATATATCTTAATTTGTGTGCCTAATCAGAATTTCGAACTCAGACTGGACAGCTAAGTGGGACAGCAAATGGCTATTGTTTTTGTTACTATACCAGCATAAGCAACAGGCCTCTCTATGCAGTTCTCATAAATTCAATTAATGGGGTTTATCGGTTTTGTAATTTGTACAGTAGAACTATCATAGACAGCAAATATATATAGTTTTTGATTATTTACCTACCATAAACAACAGGCCTTTCTATGTAATTCTCATAAATTCAAGTAGATTGCTGTTTGAAGCAAAATTTTACTCAGTTCTCAGACTAAAGCTGTTGCAGAGAGCACATATCGCTTTTTATTAGGCTTGTTACTAAACAAGCCTTTCTATGCAGTTCTCATATCTTCACCTATACAGCTAATAATCATGATTGAGCTTAGAGTACATTGATTTTGAGTATTTACTTACTCTCGAGTATTTACCTACCATAAACAACACGCCTCTCTATGCAATTCTCATAAATTCAAGTAGATCCTAAATAATCTTGCTCCTATTCAAGTGTTGCTTAAATTTAAGATACTTTTGCAACTGATTACAGAGCATATATTGGTCCACCACTTTTTTTTGTATCACACTGTGAACTGTTTAATTGTTTGCTTAATGACGTGCGTTTATTTCAATAGCCGATAAGAATGGACACGTTTTCATCAGCAGTCACATGCCAGTTGCCAGTTGCCTGTTGCCAGTTTCCGCAAGCCAAGTCGGTACATTGTGGGGCATAAATGAACATGCTTTACGCAAGTTTCTACCTGGCAGAACGGCAGAGAGAGATAGAAAGAGACAGAGCAAACTAGATGGCTTGTGCGCTGTATGTCATGGATAATCAGAGGATTAACGACTCTGAACGTGCATTTTCGTCCAACGAATGCATCAACACTTGCATCGGAATGGGCACTTGAATTATTGATTCACCCCATATACATATATATAGCCCATAGATTAGTCAGCTCTGAAAATATTTGGGTTTGAATTCGTCGTTTGGAGTCTTTAAGACTAGCAAAGTTTTGGCATATAAAAAAGCGATATGCAAATAGTTTATGCCAATTTGTGTCTATCATTTATTTAATCTAGACTTAACTGATTTGATGATAGAGAGAGTGAGAGAGAGAGAGGGAGAGAGTTTATTAACAAATTGCTTGCCTTTCACAGCCAGAACTTGTCTCAGGGGAAAGGGCTCAATGGCTCAGTCGAGTGGACTCTGCCGGACTTTGGCCGTTACGTCAGTTCGTAACAATTTTTTTTTTTCTTTTTCTGTTTTTGTTTTTGTTTTTGGCAACTGTTTGCAGGCCCAAAACCGTTTATGTAAAGGCAATTATGACAATTAAGTGGGCAACAACAGTTCGCAGGCAATTTGCTTTTTCTTTTATTTTATTTTTATTCTATTTTTGTTTTGTTTTTATTTTTGTTGCTCTTTCTGGCCAGAATCGTTGTCAATTTATTGCAGTTTTATGAAGTAAGCAAATGGTAAACAAACGAGAACAACAACAACAACAACAACAAACTGAGCCAAGGCATAGAGAAATAAATACAACATCGGCACGTCGAACGACGCACTTTTAGCCACATACAAATTGATTAATTAAAATGAGTTTCGTTCTCTTCTCACGAAACTGTTTGTTGTCTTTTTTCTATTTATTTATTTTGTTTTTTTTTTGTTTTAATGAGGGGATGACATCGTAAGGGTAACATTTGGCTGGGGGCAGGGCGCTCTGTGTGCGCATCAAATTAGCGGACATCGTCGACGACAACTGGCGACGAATATTTGCCTCCATTTACGACAAGTTGACTTGCTTCCATACACACACACACATGCACACAGAGAGAGAGACACAGCAACATCAATCATATTATCGCACTTCTCATATCATCCGGCAGTTGGAGCATTTGAAAAGGGAAAGAACACCAGGCCACACAATAAGTTGCCAAAAGCCATTCATTAGACGCGAGCTAAAAAAAAAAAAAAAATAAAAATAAATAAATAAAAAAAAATTCCTTAACTACTGGCCATAAAAATCTAGTGTCGAGTTTCGTTTAAAGTCGCTAACGATAATAGCTGTAGTGTAGTTAAGCTGATCAGAAATATACATACATACATATATACAATATATGTACATACAATATTTAGCAAATAAACACATTCATATTCTTCTTTTAATGGATTTTGCTTAATTAAAAACGCATACTGTCACATGCTTGATATTTGAATTAAATTTAAATAAAAAGATTAAAAAAACTTTACAAGTAAATTAAATAAAATTGTAAAATTATGTATGTAATAAATAATAATAATAAATTTAAAAATAAATAGCCATATCACATGTTCGATATTTGTATTTGCATTTATAAATATATAGTCAAAAAAAAAAAAAAAATAAAATAAATAAATAAATAAAAAAAAAAAAAAATAAATAAATAAATAAAATATAATAAATAAAAATAAAATAAAATAAAATAAATAAATAAATAAATTTTGGAAATAAAATATAAAAATAATTTCAAAGTAAATAAAATTAATTAAAAAAATAATGTAATAATTAAAAAATAAAATAAAATATATTACAAAAAATAAATAAATTTTAAAAATAATTTCAAAGTAAATTAAATTAAAACTCTAAAAAATAATGTAATAATTTAAAAATAAATAGCCATGTCACATGCTAGATATTTGAATATTGCATATACATATATTTATATATATTGTAAAAAAAAGTAAAATAATAATCTAAAAGTAAATTAAATAAAATTAAAAAATAGTGCAGTAATTTAAAAAAAATAGCCTAGTCACAAAATAAAAAGTTAATTAATAAATAATACAAAATAAAATAAATTATTTAAATATTAATAAAAAATAAAAAAATTAAATACATAAATCAATACATTTTAAAATAAACATTTTTTTATTTTTATTTTTTATATTTTATTTTATATTTGCAATCTGCCTTATACCAAACAATAAGCAAATCCTTAAACAATAACTAACAAATAAATATGAATTTATGAAATTATCTTTTAAACTCTGCTGTGTTTGACTAGAAAACACTTCCTTCCATTTCGCATGAAAACTACATGAGGCTAATCCCTAATTATGGATAGATCTAACACAAGGATATACGAACAATATATTGTATATAGCCTACATTTCAATTACATATCCTTGCAGACAATTCTAATTGAAGTATTTTATTTCGATTTCCGCAAAATATTCCACTAGTTCAACAAACTGGACTCGGGCTGATAATGCGCCTGCATTGGCTGGCAAAGACAATCTATGTGACGATCGATAGGGCTGTGTCACTGAACCCATTGGCAGTAAAAATGGCGAACAGTTTATTTCCGGCTTTCGGTTAGAGCTGGGCTCTCCCTTGTCGCCATTGCGGTTTTGGTCGGGTCTGCTCCACAGGAACTGGCGCAAATTGTATGCCATTGCAAATGTGCAAAATGCTTGCATCTATTTACTACTTTATGTGTGTCTTTCTCGCTCACTCTCCATCTCTCTCTCTGTATGTGTAAAATAATAATACTGCAGTGGCACGACGTTAAATGGCCGACACTGGAGACTTGGACATGCAGTGCAGCCCCTGAGGCACGCCCACAAAGAAATGAGCCCCTTACCCAACCCTCTAGAGTAGCCCATGCAATGGGTCTTCCGGTTGTAACTCACCCACAACCCGCCCACCGCCCACCTTGTGGCGATTCGAAAGCTTCCTATCTCATTATCATAATGCGTACTAAATTTATGATGCGCATATTTATGTATTATAGCTAGTCATAAAAAAATAAAATACAGGTGGCAGAGGTGTTTTCAATGTGACGCCATTAGATACTCTTACCATTTGATAATTGCAAGTAGAAATTGATAAGAAATTTCTATGAAACTCGTTACACTTTATCAAACTTGTCAATAATAAGTCTCACTGACAATAAGATTTAAATTTTAGGTGCATTCGCCTTAGAGTTATTTTTAGTGGAACAAAATAATTCTCGCTGTCAATAGAATTGTTTATAGATGCAATAATCTAAGTTCCTTTAAGTACAAGAATTTCAATATAACTTGGTATACTTTAAGGAATTTTTAATTATACATTTATTTTTTTATTTTATATCTATAATTAAATTGTGGGTACATTATTTGAAATCCTGTAAGAATTTCAATTTGTGCATACAAATATTTTCTTGATTATTATTACGGGCATATTTGTTGTGGTTAGCTCTCCCGTGGCGAGGGTATACAAATAGGGGTGCGAGCAGGGTGAGTAAGCAGCTGCCTTACGTATACGTGATATACTCGTAAAAATCAGTGCCAATGCTTTGTTTTCTTTTCTTCTTCTTTTTTTTTTTGTATTTATTTTTTGTTTTCATTGCATTGCGGACATATAATCAGTTCTGAAGTGCTCCAGATAAGCCTCAAGTGGCTGGGGGCTATTGGACAGCAATTGTAAAGAGCTCGGTGGCATTATCAATATTACAATGCCTCGACTGAGATTGAAAAGCCGAGTTCCGTTCCCATCGCATCGCATCACCCTATCTATCTATCTATGTAGCTGCAGGTAGACATTGGACAATCTGTTTGTCATTCATATTGAGACGACTACTTAAGTTGACTTGACTCCCCCGAATCGCTGCCACTGCTGCTGTCTATTGTTGCTGCTTGCCTCACGCTCGCCAGATAGATAGCCTTTTATCGATTCGCATTACTGACATCACTGACAAAATATGCATGCACACATGTGTGCGTGCATAGAGAAATGTGTCTATACAATAGATAAGTGAAGATTGAGGGCGCGGCAGGAAGTGGGCCGAGCCGAAGGGCATGCGAAGGTCAAGCGTTTGCCACAAATCTGCCTGGCGCGTCAATTAATGCCGATGATGAGCGTTTCATGTGATTTGGGGGGCATGCAACAGGAGACAACGTAATGTCAGCTGATTGATATTTGTCTTAAGAGTAGCGCCTTATCAACTTGTTGTGCTGATGTATGTAATTATCTCGTGATTTATATGAGCCGGCAGTTGGTTTCGTGAGTTATTCACATTATTAAATATTTTAATATTTATTATAAAAATACATTAACTGATTGCTTTTTATATATTTTATATGGCGCACATTTGTCTTTTATGTTAAGGATATGCAACATATACCTGCGCTCTGACTGATAAATAAAGCAATATGAATGGATAAAATCAATATATTATAAATAATTTGAAATGTGTATTAAAATTCAGCATATATTGTATATCAATTTAGATATTGATATTAAATTTTATCACTAGAATATTGTTCTAAAACACTTAGTAAACCTAGCTTTATGTACAAACATTTACATATATCAGATATGTTAAGCTGAAACTGTTAACACTCAGGCAGTAATGTGTAGTTAACAGTCTTAGCTTAACATATCTGATATACGTTTTCTCAGCTAGAATCTTGATTGGCAAATAGCGCAGATACATCGATATCGAGAAACCTAGCTAGATGTACAATCGACTCTCGTTATTTCAAAATTCAAGGGACTCTTGAAATACTACGAATTATCGAATTTGATTACTTTAGATTAATGAGAAATTCGAAATATCACAGGTTTGCTATAACGAGACTCGACTGTATATCTAATCCACTCCAGCATTCAAGGAGTCTATCAATTGTGCAATCTGTGTTGCAGTTGGAGATTTTATGCACAGGACTGAAGTTGCTTGTTGCAGTTGCAGTTGCAGTTGCAGTTGTTTCCTGTGCGTGGGTCGCTGCCCGGGCTCTGAATGCAATTCATTTGGCATATTTGGTTCAACAACCCGTCGCAACTTTGCGGCTATTATCGCTGAATGCCGGACAGCGCACGCCGCACACCGGACGACAGTTGTCAGGCCGTGTTGGCCAAGTGAGCGCAGCTGAGACTCTAGATATCTATATATATATATATACAACAACTGTAAAGAAAATGCTTCTATATACATATATACCCATATATACATACATACATGTACATATATATGTGACTAAGAATTTCAATGCAAACCGTTCGTTGTATTTGCTTAGCGCTGTGAAGTTCAAGGACCAGAAATGCAGCCAGGCGCAAAGTGAAGCCATCAGCTGCGAATCCTTTTCATGTGCCTCCGTCCTCCGTTGTCCGTCCTCCGTCCTCCATGGGGCACTTTCTGAATGTGTCCTTGTCAAAACCCTTTTGTTGCCATCAGCAGGCCACCCGCTGGACGGCTCGCCGAAAACGTTCGCTTGGCATTTTGGATTTTTCATTATTTTCACGTTCACTTCTTAAATTTTCCGCTTAGTTTTTATTTTGCTATTTGCAAAATAGTCTAAGGACAAGCTCAATGCCAATATACAGTTTGTTTGGCTCTTGAAATATTAGTTTGCTATCGGCGCTTTATTTTCTACTCTTCTTCTTCCTCATATTTTTTTTTTTTTTTTTTGTGTTTTATTCGGATGTCTGTCTGGCCGCCCATTTAAAATTCAACGGGCTTAAGTGAGACGCGCCAAGAACGCCACATTGAATGATGTGGATATGCTTGGTATCCTACAGAGCGAGCGACAGAGCTAGAGAGAGAGAGAGAGAGAGAGAGAGAGAGAGCGGTAAAAATAACAAACCAAAGTGTTGAGCAGCAATGTCATGTCATATCGCCAGTTAGACGGAGAAAGAGACTTCAAAAAGCCATTTAAAAACATTTCAGCGGCCTTAGACTAAAACAAATGCTCAAGAAGTGCAGAGATATAGCCAACTTAAAGGCGGATAAAGAGGGAGTCATGAGCCAACCATGGCAGTGAATAAGAGAGCTGGAAATGAGATTGAAATTTGTGTTTCATATATTGCAATGTAGCTTGTTTAGAGTATATATAGTACGATATATGATACGTACTGGTATTATAGTATTATTATATTTAGAATTTTAGAAAGTAAACTTCTAACTGTTCTCTTACAAACTAGCATAAAGCTTTCTATGAGATTCACATAGAAAGGCTTTGATTTAAGAGCTTTCTACATGTTATGTATGTATGTATGCATAAGGCAATGTATAGAAAAATATTGGTATTATAGTATTATTACCATATACAATAAATATTTAGTATTTTTAGGAAGTAAACTTCACACTGTTCTCTTACAAAAGATACTAGCATTAAGCTGCTATGAGATTCACATAGAAAGGCTTTGATTTAAGAGCTTTCTACATGATATGTGTGCATAAGGAAATGTATTGAAACATATTGCTAATATGAAAGCTCTCATAGAATTTACACTAGACTTACGATCAAATTGATATATACTCGTATATATCTATATATAATAATATAAACCTTCTCGTCTCTTGCTGACTCATAGACGATCAGATATATAAGTAATATGCATATTTATATATATATTCACATGGATTTGCCGCATTGATTAAGCAGCTAATGGGCAGATAAGTGCTGTTGACATGTCTGTGCGTGTGGTTCCACTGTGCGGATACGTAATATGCACGATGTATGAGTTGACATTGTGTGCTTTGCTCAACGCAGTCGCCTGCTGGGCCATATTCGCGGTCGCTTAGATGACACACAAAGACGCACACACACACACACACACACACACACACACTCACGCACATTCATGTGGTTAAATGTTTTTGTACCTAGCTTGTACCCAGCGTATACCCTAACGTAGAACCTATGCAAGTAAAATGTGAAATTTTATGCGATATTTTTGCACAACAATTAATGAATTGATTGCATATATCATGCAGCCACGATTCGTGTCACGACTTGAATGCCTTTGGCTTTAGTCATAAGCGAATGCTTATCAAGAGTATTCGCTGGTCGGTGTGCTTGCTGTTTGTTGGGCGTTTTGGGTCGTTTCGTGCCTTTAATGCCGTTTATCGCTTGTCACTTGTCAGACGTCGCCTTTGGTCTTTTGGTCTTTTTTGCTGGTCTCTGTTTGCCACTTGTTACGCGCTTTTTCACTTGAAACGTCCAAATATTTGACATTCATAATGGTTGGCCGCTGGCCAAGCCGTTCACTATCCGGCAATTGGTCTTTTATGGCGCTGCGCTGCGTTGTGATTGCGTGCCCTGCATGAGACATTAGATGCGACGATATGACATGAGCCAAAGCCCAGTTCCGTAATCGTATGCCGAGCTTGGCTCTGAGTGCAGCTGTCAAGGTTCTGGCTTGGCTCACTCTCCCTCTCTCCCTTTCCCTCTCTCGCTTACGTAATTAGCTACATAGATTGCCGATAATTATAATGTTCGTTAAACGATGCCGTTTAATGTATCTCTCATTATGCTATCGACCCGTCAACAATGCAACCAAGTGCCGCCCCTCACCCCTAGACACTCGTTGAGTTCAGTTCAAGTTATGTTTTGGCATTGTGCTGAGAGCAAGCTCTTATCCAACTAAGACTAAGTGTGCCCCTTGTACTCTGGCTAACAGTACAAATTGCCAGAAAATTATAGACATTTGTCGTCGATTGTTTGTTGTCTGTCGTAGAGGAGCATTCGAATGCAGTGGGAATCGCGTGTCTGGCTTGCATTTCACAGCAATGAAGTTATCAAATTGCTGCCAAGTTTTATTATTTGTTGTGCACAACAAGAAACACACACGCACACACACAGTTACTTGCCTAATAGCTGACATTGAAGCATCGGTAGACGTTCGCTGGTTTAGTGACAATATAAATGGGCTTCAAGGCAACTCGATATTGATTGATCCCCAATTCCCAATGCGCATTTAGTTGCAGTGCTTAGCATAGGTTCTAAAATTTAAAAAAAAAAAAAAAATTATTTGAGATCTAGGGGTTTTATATGTTTTATAACAATAGAAAGAAGTTATGAAGTTCTAACAAATTTTCTACAGATTGATTGATTGATTCTCAATTTGTTGTGCATTTGCTTGTTGACAAGCTCAAAGTTTATAAAAGATATAATCATTTGTTTAAAAAACTTGGATACATCATTTTATTGTATTACTCAATTTAAGTTTATTTTAAGAGGTTGTTCTTTATAATAATAGAAAAAATTTATGATATTTCTCATATTTAAAAATCTTCCACAGATTGATTGATTTTTCATGCTATTGATCTTCAATTTAAGATGCATTTTGTTGTAATAATTTGTTTAAATCTATCCAACTTTATCAGAAGATTTTCTTGCTCAATTGAAATTACTGCTTGATCATAATTTATAATAATAGATGGAAGATATATCTTGCTGAGATCTCATCGCATGTGGAGAAATCTTAAATGAAGATCTTCAATTAAATATATATTTTATCTCTAATTTTAACTATAACTAGCATTATTCAATTGAACTTCGTTTTTTCGAACATTTCTTAATATATATCTGATCTTCCATTAATCTTAGCTTGTTCACAAATCTTACACAGAATTAATGGTAATGTAATCAAGTATTTAAATATGCAATTTAATTGATGCAGTTGAACGTGATTAAAAATGCATTTAATATTCATTAATGAAACGATCAATTAGCGTTATCGAGCAATGAATAGCGTTAGCTGCGATAGGCCAAGTAATTTGAAATTCTAATTTAACAATTAATAAAAATTGTTGATAACATTGTTGATGACTGAGCGCGACACAATTATAACAAGTCCATAATGTTGATATAAAAGATAAA
Organism: Drosophila aldrichi; assembly: GCA_035045965.1. Taxonomy (NCBI): domain Eukaryota; kingdom Metazoa; phylum Arthropoda; class Insecta; order Diptera; family Drosophilidae; genus Drosophila; species Drosophila aldrichi. The sequence goes on along the minus strand of JAWNOM010000484.1, from coordinate 13,368,894 downwards.
GCTAAATATATTAAACAATTAAATTTTCTTGAAATGAATTGGTTGAAGGATTACAAAAGATCTGATTGCATAAGACCTTAATCCAGATCGTCGAGTGGGCGTCACCTCCAGCATTGGACATGACATGTTGCCATGGCCAGATCGTTCGGTTTGTCAATCTGACAGTCATCCAGTCATTCAGTCATCCCGTCACCAAATTACGAACTCATCTCACATCCAAGCACAATCTCGGCTGCTCTTCCTTCGCCTCTCCTTGTCGGAGGCAGGGGCGTGGCATTGGTGAATGTTGCCCGTCAATCTTGTGTCTAATTAGAAACATTTCAGCAGTCAGGCCGAAACGTGTGCGCTGGCATTGCCTCCACTTGCTTGTGGTCTTGCCAAAAAGTCCAAAAAAAAAGAGGAAAGAGAAAAAAAAAATAATAATGGCAAAATCGAAATAACATTTTTGTCATTTTGTAATACATTTCGTCATTTCGTGTGGGAGCCCTTGAAATTGGGTATTACATATGCATGAAAATTTCATTTAGCCAAACAAGTAAATCGAGGGTAACGAATGTTACGCTTTAATTATGCATTTTGTAATACTATAATATATATATATATATAGAGAGAGAGAGAAATACTCATATTTATATATAAATGGCAAAAAGAATTTTTTTTTAAATATTTTTATGCATTAAATATTGTTTAATTTGCGTCATGCGATTGAAAATCGATTTGACAGCAACGCACGTCTATAAATTCTTGAACGAGATAACTGTCCGAAGCGAAGCGAAGCTTCTGAGATGGAGGACACACACACACACACACACACACTAACACTTATACACACCTTATAGCTCTGTTTTGTGTGCTGTCCATCTGGGCAGCTGATGTTGTTTGCTGAACTATTCATAAATTTTATATTTTTACACGCCTCGGCTGAGCCAACAGCAGTGGGGGGAAAGGGGGGAAAAGCGAAAGGGATGCATTCACACGCGATTAACGCCAAATGTAACCAGCTATTATAATCATTTCTCGCCCAGCTCAGCTACTTCAGCATAATTTTCAAAAGAAAAATGTGTTAAAAATACATTTTTATTGATTTTATATATTCCTGTTGCCCAGTGTTTGCTGTTGTTGTTGTTGGTGTTGCTCTTGTTGCTGTTGCTGTGTATTGGCCTTTTGTGGTAATTTTGCATGCCCTTGCCATGGTTTGTTTGCCTTGCTTTGGCTCGCCTTGCCAAGCGCTTGGCTTGCCCCACCTAGCAGCCGTCTCCTTGGCAAATGCCACGTACCGTCTCCGTTTGCCCGTCTGACAGTTTTACATATGCTCAGTGCGTTTTGCGAATTTGCGATTTGCGTTTAATTAGGCGCAACAAAAAAAAAAAAAAAAAAAAAAAAAAATGCCATAAACAGCAACAAATGGCAATCGACGATAGCGTTACCAATTCCAATTCGAAATAGAGCTGGTTGTTGGGGCTTGCTTGCACCATCGAAGATCAGCTGCCCCACCCCACCTTATCGTTTAGCCGCTATGCGCCTACCACCCCACCAATTGATACTGAGCAGCGCCAGGTGTTGTTGCCGGTTTGTACAGCTGACGGTGCATTCCAACTGCATTGCCAAGAGACCGTGCAAATAGTAATGAGGCACTGAGCCAACAATAAATAAGCTACAGCTGCAGATAAGGTAGCGCTCAATGCGGGAGGAAACGGAACTGAACGGAGAGTGGGAGAGCGGGTCTGATAAGCGGTCATCTCTATGGCAATAGCTGACTAATATTCGCTGGGACTTGGCCAAGTTATCAGCATCAATCAGAGCCTACAATGATTTGTTGTCTAGGTTACGTAAAAAGTTGAGCTAGCAATGTGATGATATATATTTATATTATTGTTGACAATTGCAAACATAGGCTCAAAGAATATTTCCAGATATTTGCTGGCAGTCTTTTTTTTTTTTTTTTAAATCTGTATTTTATTATTTTTAGTGGCAGCTTAATATTAGTTCTACATAAAAATTAATAAAAAAAAAAATATAAGATCTATACTTAGATTATATAGATTACTATTATTAATTTGTTTCTTCTGTTTTATAACTCTATTTGTAGTCTTTTTTTTTTTGAATATTTTACTTTCAGTGGCAGCTTAATCTAGATCCTCTTAAAAATTAATAACAAAAAAATTGTATAACTATACTTAGAGTACATATATTATTATTCTTATTTTCTATTCTTATTATATTTTAATATTTACTGGTAAAGTGCATTTTTTATTTATTTTTTTTTTGTTAATTTATTTTTTTTAATTTTTATTTTGTATTTTTGTTTCGTTTTTTTTTTTTAAATTTATTTATTTTTATTTTTGTTTTTTTTATTTTTTTTTACCATTAGTGGCAGCTTAATCTAGATATATATGTATATACAAATTAATAAATAACAAGTCAGAAACTTCTAATCGAGACAGCTCGACTAGGAAATCCCCTGAAACCTTCTTTGCGTCTTTCTGACACATACACACACACACACACACACACACACACACACACACACACACACACACACACACACACACACACACACACACACACACACACACATACATACATACATACATACACACACACACACACACACACACACACACACACACACACACACACACACATACATACATACATACATACATACATACACACACACACACACACACACACACACACACACACACACACACACACACACACACACACACACACACACACACACACACACCCACACACACCCACACACAAACGAAGCTAGAATGCTCACAGCAGCAGAGAGCGTTTCCATTGCTCACTTGAAGCTCGACTGCAATGAGCTCTACCTGCCGTCAGGCTCAACCTTTGAGAGAGATAGCGCTTGAGTAAAAGTGGCCCTATATAAAGGGCAGCAGCTGCAGCATTTCTTCAGTCAGTCTTCAGTCTTCGTCCAGGCCTGGTGGGGGTCAGCGCATTCAAGTGAAGTAGAGTGTCTAAAGGCAGAGAGGCATTACGTAGAGTGAATACTAAGAAGAAATAGACAGTGGAATTTTACTAAATCGACTCAACTCTTCATCCTGATCAAGAGTATATATATTTTGTGGGCTCTGCCACGCTTCCTTCTGCCTGTTACATACATTTCAAGAAAACCATTATACCCTGATTTCCCATTTTCAATGGGTTCAGGGTATAAAAATCTATACTTCCATTACATATATTCTAAAAATTTTTTGATTATAAATTTTTGTTTTTTTCTTTTACTCTATTTGCATATTTAAAATTTTTACTGTTAAAGTCTGTTGGCTCATAAGAAACCAATATGCCCGCTCTATCTGCATTGGCAGGGTGAAATTTACATTTGTTGGCAGCCAGTCAAATTCATGGTTTGGGCGTAATTTCCACTAAATTGTTGTACAAAATCGTTTGCAAATCTCAAACGAGTCAAACCAAAATCTTAACATAAACTCACATCCGATACGGACATCTTGGACACAAGACAATGACTCACTGACAATTAGGACAGAGAGATATGAAGAGAGAGAGAGAGGAAGAAGAGACATCTACTAAACGTATTTTGGTCCATATATACTCATAAATAACCCCACTCAAGCTGATGCTGCTGACATCACGGGACAACAGCAGCTGAGGCGCACAAATATTGACACACACACACATATACATACATATATGTGTGTGTTTTTGTCTGTTTATGAATATAAATAAATTTGTGTAATACATATGTTTGTACATAAATTTCATTATGTTTAGCAATGAAACTTGAATTTAAGACGTGATAATCAACTGAACCAACATCTGGACAAAATCTGCACATGTACGAGTTCCTTATAGCTATAACAGCAAATTGGCCAATTGATTGGGTTACACACACACACACACACGCATATATATATATATATGTATATATATAGAGTGTATAGATATATTCGCCAAGCGGGGCCAGATAAAAGCCATACAAAATTGGCCACTCTTTGAGCCTTTGCGCTGCTGCTGCTGCTGTTGCTTGGCATGCTGGTCCGCTAATTGATTTGTCGTAGTCAGTTTGCAAAAGGCAACAACAACAACAAAAAAGAAAACGAAATTCTGATGGCTATTGGGCAATGCACGACTGCTTGCTGCTCTGTATGCAAAAGAACAAATATGTAGTTGTAAGAATTATGAAAGTTCTTCATTTGATATAATTTATTTCAAGCTGAGAAAAAATTTCTAGCAAATTAATTTCCTATGAATAATATATTATATTTAAGGATAACTCTTAAATAAAAAAAAAAAAAAAATGTAAAACAACACTTTTATATACCATAAAATCATTTATAATAAACTCTCCCATATAAATAAATAAAAATTAATGAGACAAACTAAAATTGAAACTAATTTGACTATTCACCCACAATGCATATACTCTCTTTCGATTCGTTTGACAGTGTGTGAAAAGGTCGAAATGTCAAGAGTGCTTTCCGCCCATTCCGTTGGCCCACCCTACGTTTGAAGTGTAATTAACTTATAGCTTAAAATATATATGTATGTATAATTAATTATCTCTGATGCAGGTGCACCAGTGGGCGTGTGTATCGGCGTGTGTGTGGGCGTGGGCGTGGGCGTGCGCAGCCCATATGCTGTATATCAACAAATTGCAATCGGAAACTATTGTCTGATTGAATTTTCTTTGGCAGCGCCGCAGCGTACCAAAGGTTGCTTTCATTATAAATATTTATGGTGCCACATGGCGTATGAGTTTGCGTCTGCTTCTGTCGAAGACGAAAAACAAGAAGAAAAAAAAAAATGGCAGCACAGCGAGACGAAAGTCCAATAAAATGTTTAGTAATAGCATATTTTTCCAGTGAATTCTCAAGAATGCCTTATGCACTGCCCCCCTTTGAATGGACTTTTTGAACTGGGCTGCAAGTGAATTTTGCTATTTTTGAATATGAAATAGAATCGGAATGGGAATTTTAGAGTTTGTAGATCAAAGTGTTTAATCAGGTTGGGTTTCCTTTACTCGAATGTAAGTGCTTTTATATGCTATATATTTTTATTTAATATAAGGATTACTGAGATAGCATATAGTATATAAAATGTTTATAAATACATCTTTTTGATCAGGAGGCGCTGTCTTGAGCGATCTTATCCACTCTTCTATTCGTTTGCATGAAATATGTAATATAGAATATTGTTTTATACGAGTTTGTTTTCGATAACGCATCCTATATTATTATCGATATCGATTTCACTATCGATATCGATGCTATTTCGATATCTATTTTATTATCGATACCGAAGTTGTTATCGTTATCGATTTTACTATCGATATAGAAGTCGATATATTGACTCTAATTATAATATATGTATCTTGAAGCCTTTAAGATGTAGAGGCAGTAATTGTAACATGTAAGGATATGCCCCAAGTATGAACAAGGTATATTGAGGGCCATCCTCTATAAATCGGACTGCATTGAGGCACCATAGCACATAGGGGTATACGAAAAACATACTTCCCATACTTCCATTCCACTCCAAGGAGCATCGTAATAATATATAGGGTATTAGAAAGGCATTTCAAACTTCAAACTCATTGCTCTACAGAGATGATCTATAAATATTAAAATATATATAATATAAATTGTCTATATATCATATAAAATATAAATATATAGACAATTCAATACTCCAAGATTTTTATAATATTTTTTATATTCAATTTATATATTTAAGCGAGAGTTGAGAAAAAACTATTTTAAATAGTATTATGTATAGTATATTACTCTACTTTCTGTGTGCTGAACTAGAATATTTATGTTCTTCTTCTTTGCATAAGTTTGCTAATGTCGTAAGAGAAGAAGCCATTCATTAACTGTAATTTTGGTTCGTTAATTCGCCAGCTATGATCAATGCTAATCCAATTTAATTGAGTTGCATTTGCGCCAGAGACGAAGCTATAAAATAATTTGTACACACATTAAGTGGCTTCTGGCTTCTGGCTTTTGGCTGAGCATTTGTGTTTGTGTTTGTATTTGTGTTTGTATTTGTATTTGGGAGGCACTTTTTGGTTTCCTTTTTTCCAATTGTATCTCAATGTTTTTCCGGCGTGTGCGTCAATTTGTTTTCGCTGTGTTGTGTGCCGTTGGCATTTGTTTGGCTTGTGCTTAATTTGTTTGGTGGTAGAGCTTCCTGGGCAGACGGGCAAGCGTTTCTATATACGGCATTTGGCAATTGGAAATTTATAATTAAATTGATTATAATTACACATACATATTTGCTTCAGTCTGCCGCCGCGCACCAAATCACAAAAGTCTTCTCAAACTAACGATAATCATCAATTGCTCTTTGCTAATGATAATTAATGGCCGGACGTCTGCGACTCTTAATTGCTGTCAAT